>CM076583.1:558167878-558582981 GCA_034641835.2 Pinus albicaulis | reverse complement strand
TACTCCTCTTCCAGGAAATTGGAGGAAAGAGGATGCTACTTCTGGAGAGGTAGTGGATGACACTGTCTATAGGAAGTTAGCTAGTTCACTGATGTATCTAGTGAACACCAGACCAAAAATTTTCTATGCAGTTAAGAAGCTGAGTAAAGCTATGGTTAAGCCTACCAAGCTATTTTGGATGGCGGGGAAGCATGTCTTGAGATACCTGAGGGGCACATCAGAGTATGGTCTATGGTACAAATAGACAAAGTGAGTGAAGCTTCAAGGCTTCTGTTGGGTGCTAAAAGGTTCCTTTTAAAACTCCTATTTATCCCACATTAATTATCAACCCGAGCAAGTCCTCTTATTTCAAGAGTGTATGCAGTATGTGCACGCTATAATCCCATGGAGTAATGTTTCTTAAAATGTAGTATAGATATTTCAAATACAAGAGTAAACAGATGCTGAAAATGAAATCTAATTACAACAATATGAAACTCAATGTTATTAAATTCAATCACTTCACTCAACAATCATCAGTAAAGGATGCAGTAGTAATAACTCTTTTCTCTGTCAACTGATGTAAATGAAATCAAATATGAACAAGGTAATCAATCTGAGAACGTAGGCAGTAAAAACCAATGTCATTTACAGTTGATGATTTTACACTCCACACTAAAACAATTAAATGGAAATGGTAATTTTGTTAACTCACTAATGCTGCTAATGAAAATAAACTAAGCAAGCTCTCTGTAATAACACTCCAAAGCAAAACCAAACTCTTGCAAGAAAGGAATAAACGGTAAAGCTAATTAACGACAATGAACAACAATTCTATTTACTGGAAATGAATAGCAAATCCTATTTAATGGAATTAAACAAAAAATGTAAATGAACAACAAATCCTACTTGACTGAAATGAACAACAAATCCTTCTTGATGGAAATGAACAACAAATCTTGAATAGCGAAGCTCTGTAATTGCAAAGCATAACAATACAATTTATAAAGAAATAAATATTCTTGTTATGTTGGAAAGGATCAGCAACGCAATTCACTGATGCAACACAAAAATTTCATAAAGCATTGAAATAGTAAACTATTAAGCATGGAAACCATGAAACAATGCAACTAAAGAAAGTGAGAACTAATGCAAACCATCACACGACTAGAATCAGAAATTAATGATACAGATGGCAAGTGGATCCACCAGGGCCGGGCCCTTTGCCGCTAGTGGAGAACTGCCAAACTACTCTAGTATTAAATAATGGAACAACAACCGAATTTATGTATTAATCATATGTAGCAGAGTTTACAAGCAATCATACTCTATTTTAATTAACAAGAGTTGATGAAAAATTCTGAAAATTACCAAAGGAAAATCTCTCCTCAATGGCAATACATGCTCTCCTTTTATAATCAAAAAGAGGAGAAAGTAAATAGTAAATGTGATCCCTCATAACAAAATTGGATTGTTCCCAACAACTTGATTAGCAAGAAAATATATTTCCAGCAATCCTTCAACAAGAACAAGTCGAATTTGGTATTGCAATTGACATCATTTGGAAAACGGCTGCAACAGTGAATCTAGGAAAATCGTCCTCAGATAACCTTCCGTTTCTCTTAATACAGACTAAATTTGGGCAAACCATTTTTAGATTAAAGTTAATTAGTTCCGTTTTGGACAAAACCCATGTTTCAGATTTTCCAGATTCTTCTCCATTTTCCCAGAATGTCCAATGCAAGACTGTCACTTCTTATTCCAGCGAATTTCTGAGTTGGAATATTGAATGATGAGCTGGGGATCAAATCTTCATTTTGGAAAATATCTTGGAGGCTAAAATGGTGAGTGATGTTAAAAAATATATTAATAAGCCATCATTGGTAAAATCATGCATAATAATCATTAATTTATTTATAATAAAGGAGAGGAAATAATATTTATCCATAAGAGCATAAATAGTTATAAGATGGAATTATATGATAAACCATGATAAATGACATGATAAAGAATGGTAGAAATAGATGAAATAGGTATTAAAAAGTGATAATAATAATGACAAACTAGCATCCCAACATACCCCCAAACTGAATAAATTGCATGTCCTCATGCAACCCAAAGACAAAACCCATGTGTTAAACAAGAAAAAAAAAATTGTTCATCCCAACTCATGAAATGGATGGAACAAGTGAATTTTTCCTCAAATAATGAATATTCAATTTTAGTAATCTTTATGAAGGCGTAACAATTTTTATAGTTGACGTTCAACTATATGTATATGAAGTTGCAGAAAAATGTGATATAAGTAACAACAAACTTCATTAACCATTTTCTCAAAAATCAGATCATTTTGATGCACAGATCATGATATATAAAAAAAATGGCTGTAGGTGATAGTGCATAATATTCGAAATTTTATGAACTAATTTAGCGTGAAATTATCTGGGTTTGTGTATTTTAATGATACCTCTTTGTTATCCAGAAATCACAAGAATTCAGTTCATAGTTTTAAAGATATATGTAAATTAATTTCTGCATGGTATAAAAATGAAATTATATGCCTTAAACGAGAAAGAAAGTAGAAAACATCCATCATGTGTAGCAATTCCTCCCCAAAACTGAAGAATTAGCATGTCCTCATGCAATTCTAGAAAACAAAGAGAGGTGGTTGTTAGAATCTGTTGAAATTTATGCTTGGTGTAAAACAACATGGAATAAGGGAGGTGTTGAGAATGAATAAGAATATCAATGGATGATAAAGAATATTACTGACATGGTCATAAGAAAGAAATGAAGGAAATCAACACTCCTCCAAATTGAAAGATGATATGTCTCTGAAAAATGGGAAGTGGTAAAGATGTGGAATGAATGATGATAAATAATGCTCAATGGATTTTCATGAAATTCTCCTAAATTCGTAATAAATCAGAAAATTATGCTATTTTACCTTAAGTGTTACCTCCAAAAAAAAATGTGGAATGACATGTAGGGACTAGCATTTGTTGAAGCTGATGTAGGCTGAACGAATACTGAAAGTGATGCAAAAGGTGGAAACCATGCAAGCACATCATGTCTGAAGAATTGTGCGCGTTCGCGAGTTGTGCAAGCCTTTGCTGTTAGTTGCAATAGTGCGGTCGTGCTGCGAATAGAATTTCCCCCCCATACTTGTTGTTCTCTTGTAACCAAATCACGATTCTGCATGCAATTTTCTTGAATCCATAGTGTTAATTTTGAAGAGCAACATATATGATGTATGCCAAAAGTTCAATCATAAAAACTTATGTAGAAATGCAATATAAATATTGTGGAAAATCAAAAAATTATGGTAGAATTCTGTACTTATATCGCGTTCTATCCATAATGCATACATTCCCCCTTCCAATTGAAAAAGGGATTCCATGACCATAAAGCATAGAAAAAGTGTTGTGCTGACGACAAGGCAAGGGAACGAACAATATAACATTAAATGAAGCAGAGTACACATAGCAAATGATAGGACAACAAGATATATGGTTATAATGAGGGCAGTGTATAAAGATAGTTATGAATAAGAGATAAGATGCTTGGGTTGATGATAGGTAATGTGGTAAGTAAAAAGGACAACAATATGCAAGAAAAGATACCTTGTTGACGATATTCCATCTGAAAATGATATGATTGATTAAAAAACATTAACTCATGCGTAAAGGTTCATAGTAGGGAGAAATTAGGGAAATAATCTATCTGATTAAAAGAAAAGTAGGAAGAGGGTATTATAATAATTATTGATGTTGAAAATAGAACTTCAATACCATAAGCAAAGCCTCTACTACTAGCAGGCGTCCATAGCCTCGGCAGGGTTTCTTTTTAACCCATATGAGCTAGGATCCTCAATTTATAGTTGGAGAATTCCATTGTTGTTCTATAGAAGAGATTAGTGTGCTGGCTTGATAACCAGATAACCACACTGCCATTCACTGGGAAGTAGCAAAAGTGATTAGGCCGACTCGTGATGAGACCTCTTGTTCCAAGGATATTGTGGCTATCCAATGGATCATAACCCTGGTGCGGTGGCCATAGTGGGAATGTCACTTCGCTACAACCTTATGAACATGGTAGGCTAGCTCTTTAATGAGACCCCCTATCGTTTATTTGTAGACAAGATTTTGTTTTTTTTACACCTTTTATGATAAATAGAGGGAGGCTCAGTACTTCTTAAGAGTGGGGATGGTGGAAGAAGTTTGAACATGTCAATAGAAAGAAAATGTACCCATAATCTTACTTATAATAGATAGAGAGAATTATAGCCAGGAGAAGTGGAATCAGCATGGTAAAGATGATTAATCAGTATCATATACAACAAAAATCAATACAGTAAAGTAATATATAAATAATTGTGTCCCTTTTGTTTGTTTAAAAAAAAAAAAAAACTATCATCAAGAAGCTGTCTTGTTAAATATCATAACGTTAAGGATATTCACCTGCATCAATAGACTCCATAATTTTTGTCCTCATAAAAGTATTGTACTTCATGCGATGTAAGAGAATCAATAGATTGTTGGTTACAGAGATGTGTTATCTCCCTGTAATTCTAGTATATTGGTGAGACTAAAGCTGGAGGGAGGACATTGGAACCACTTTGGGATTCTAGGATCTAGCCCTCCTGAATCCAGAGAGGGATCTCTCTATAAGTGCAAATATTTATTTATCTTTAAGGCTTGAAATGTGATATTAGGCTAGTTATGAATAACAAGGTTTTTGTTTTTTTTGGTTGGGCAAAGATATGTGAAGGTGAATGAAGTATAAATGAAGGGTGAAGGTGAATGAAAGTGAAAATTGATTCGGCTAACAAGATAGGCAAGAAACAGCTTCAATCCATTGGGCTATGGAGTCATAGTAGGATTTAATTGAAATAGCAAGGTTCAAGACTGGTCCATGGGGCAAGTCATCTATGTCTAAGGATCTCTTTAAAGTTGATTTTATGTAATGAAATAAAACAATAAGAAGGGGAATTTAAACAAATGAAGAACAAAGAGCAGCCTAAGATCAAGTGAGTACTTTGAAACTATCCTGCTTTTGGCATACACTTAAGAAAGACATAAAAGTAATCTAAGATCAGTTAAGTACTTCAAAACTAGCCTGCTTTTGATGCACTTTCAATAGAAAACATTTAAAACAAAAAAATAATAGCTTAAGATCAAGTAAGGACTTTGAACCTAGCCTACTTTCAACGTATTCTAAGGGAAAATTTTCAAAGCAATTGTTGGAGAAGAAAATAGAGGACATGGCTCACCATAGACTTCCCTAGCTCTGCTTTACTTAGCAAACTTTCAAGGTAAACAATTAAGATAACGAAGAATAGTCTAAGATCAGGTAAGGTCTTTGGACCTAGCTTGCTTTCAACATACTCTTAGGGAAATTTTCAGACAACCTTTGGAGATAAAACTAGAGGACAGGGCTTACCATAGACTTCCCTAGTTCAACTTTACTTGGCAGAAACCGAAAATAACATTCAAGAACAATGTTTAAAGTTTAGACAGTAGGACGAGGGAATGCAAGCATTCCTAACTGCTTGGACTGTATTAAATCATTCTTAAACAACACAATTTGGAAGAAAACATGTAGATAAAGCTTATCAATAAGAGCAGGGTACCTTTAACAGTAAATCCTAACTCTATAATTGTTGTTCTTTATCAGAGAAGATGGACATAATGGAAACAGAAATAAAATAACTATTTACAATAAGAAAAACATCACCGTTGACATAGACCAGGATCCCATAAATCAGCTTGTATTTGATACTTCAAACCAGTTATAATCTTCAAGTCCAGTAGTTCTCTACAACTTCAAACTTCTCATCTCAACTTAGGTATCTTCAATTACAAACAGAGCTTACAACAACTTTAGTAAACTATTTACAGGCAATAGATATGCAGTGACCAACATTATCTCATCTTCTACAGAAGTATTATAGAAGAAATGAGGAGGTGGGATGGGATAAAAGATCCTCTAGGTTCAATTAATACAGTTAAATGCTTCTCGGCCTTTGAGGGGCTCAATGGAGAAGATTTCTGATATTTCCTCTGCATTAATTGGCTTACATTAAGTATTAAGATTGCTGGAAAGATTTTTTTAACTTTTAAGGCTCTTTGTTATCCTTGTAATAACTCTACTGGCAATTTGAATTAACTGTTCAGCTGTATTGAGGCAAATATCTTCTGTTCTGGTCATAACTAGGCTTTATTTGATTTCTTTGAGGCTGCAGGTGTCTTTTGGCAGCTGAGAGGATTCAATTAGCCTCTGATGTGGCAGTGGAGGCTTCTCGGACTGATAGATATTATTGTTTTTCTTTAAACACTATTAATTTGCTTTAATTCTATGTGTTAGGCTTAATTAGGCCTAATTTTTGTCTTTTTTTCTTGAAACTATCTTCAATTCAGTGGATTAGGCTTTTGATAGTCAATTTAGATCGTAATCCCTCAAAACTGTGTAAAAAATCTTCAATTCTTCATCTTTGCTGTGACTAGATCCTTTCACACTGATACTCTTTTCTTGATTAAGCTTTGTTGTGTCTTGTTGATGTGCAGATGTTACAGAGGTTTAATAATGGCATCAGTGCTCATGAGGCACTGATGAAACATGATATGGAACTCTACAGAATGATCTTCTTTGCGAATAAATTCCTGAGGGATCGTCATCCCCGACCTTAAATTTTCCTTTAAAATAATCGAAAAACCATTAAAACCTGCACAAACAAAGAAAAATTAAGAAAATCCTGCGGGTAAGGCTTAAACTTCTTTGGAGATGTTCGGTTAGATCGCAGTCGTTGGATGAAAGCATCCAACGATGAGGATTTCTTGATGAGATCAGATGGGAGGCGGTTGAATAAACGGTGGGGAGATTAAATCAGAACCATTGATCCGCAAAGATCAACGGTCGAGATTGATTGGGGAAATATAATGTAGAGGGGCTATTTTATAATGAAATGGAAGAAATAATCAAGGTAAAAGGGAGAAAAACCTTAGGCGGTAGGAAAATGCAGTTAAATTAATTTTTGGGTTTCGGAAATAACCTGGGTCGTTGGATGAGATCGGCCACATAGATCAACGGCGGAGAATGACTTAAGAAGTCCTTTGGAGGATGGGTGGAGAGCGATGAACTGAGGGCGAGATTAAACTTGAGCCGTTAGATCTCAGAGATCAACGATGTAGATCTGTTACGAGCAAATGCAATGGGAATGGGAATGGTGGTTTCAGCTGAAGAAACCGCTGGTTCGCACGATGAAAAGGGAGAAAGGAGGTATTGCCTTTTTTAACGTGATATGCGTTACTAGCCAACATGTGGAATTTTAAAACCACCCATATCGTGTAAATTTAAAACGTTAATGATCAGGCATGAAATCACACAATATGGGTCCCTGGTCGTTGGATGAAGGGTGGGTAGATCCAACGGTGGAGTTTGGAGCGTGATAAGACAAGATGTGCAGGTGGAAGAAAGTGGGACATGGTCAAGGTGGTTTTAATCTTGACCATCAGATCAGGGAATGGACGGTGGATATTTGATCTGGGAAGGGTAGGACCCAAAGGAGTTGGGCCTATCGGGTTGAATCTGGACCATTGGATGAAACAAATCAATGACTCAAATTTAATCTTGTGGTTTATGAAACGGGATATGGCGCAGGGGTTGGGTGAAGAATTGGTCATTGTGGGCCGTTGATCTGCAGAGATCAACGGCGGAGATTCACCAAAACTTTATATAGCAGGGTTTTGTGAAATCAAAAAAGGGTGCCAAGATTTAATTTGGACCATCGAATGTGGATTCGACTATCCAGATTCTTGTGGATTTGACTATCCAAATTGAATTGCAATGATCTCAATCGGAAGAGGAGAGAGGAGAGGCGCAATGGTTTTCACGATATGATTGGCACTGGGCCATTGATTTGTTTAAAGGATCAATGGTGGAGAATGCGGCGGGGGTTCATAGAATAAAAACTCAATCACATCGGGGCTTTTCTTTAAACAAAAGAAATGAGCCCATCGCAAACCTCTGATTGCGATTAGCACTCGGGACTTAACGCTTGGTCCTGGGCATGGGTTATATGGTGGGGAAGTGGTTTGGGGGTTTTAACCAAAAGGGGCTCATTGGAATCGAAAAAAAATAGGAAGGGGCTTTTCAAATGCACCCAATGAATATGTGCGATGCGAGATTTCATTGATCGTTGATCGGTTTTTAGATCAACGGTTGGTTTTCGTTAAAATAACGAACCGTCGGGCTTAATGAAAAAGTTGGGTTTTACAAAATACAAAGGAAAACAAAGGTTTTTGAGGGTTTAGAAGAAGGGTTTATGATCTTTTAAGCACCCGGTTTCAGGGCTTAAGGTCCTATAAAATGGAGGTTTATGAAAGTTAAGCCCTCAGGGGCTAAAACTTTATATAATAAAAAGACTATCTTTTGGCTTTTAAAACATAGTTTTTAAGGGAAAATGAGGGTTTTGGTAGAGGTAAGAAGGCTTTTTAAAACCAATGGAAGGAGACCAAATGATTTTAAAAGGGTCTTGAAGTGATTTTGAAGGTTTAAATGATGAAAATGGAGGAATTTTTATGAGGAAAAGGGGATGAAATGGAGGTTGAATATGAGTGAAAAAGAGGGGTAAAGGGAAGGAAAAAATGTGGTTTTTAGCAATATTTTTCTTCAGGAAAACAACAGATTTTCAGAGTTTAAGAGGGAAACAGCAGTGCAGATTAATTAAAGGATAAGATATCTTCACAAGACTTCAGGAACTAACAAATTGGCAATAAAACTGTTTCTTGAAGACTTAAAACATGATTTAGCCACCATTTGATATGACAAATTTTATAGGTGGCTAACAGTGGCTCCACATGGGGATGACACCTTCTTGAAGGTGTCAAGAACTTTAGACTTGCATTCTCTGGGGGCTGATCAATGCCTCATCCATTGGGCTGCAACCTTTTTCACTTAGATGATATTCTTCAGTTATGATAATGTTAGCAGCCATAAAAAACAATGGAACTCTATCAAACAAGTTTTCTACCTACACAATCCTACTTATCTAACATTTTTTCTTTCTTTTAGGAGTGCATTTGGATTGGCAAAATCTTTTTACAAACATTTTATTCTTTTTGAAAACACAAAAATAATCTAAGTCTACTTCTTATTTCTCCATGAACTCAGATTAAACAATTGAGTTCATAAGCTTCTCTACCTCACTACTATATGTTAGGATTAGACTGTCTAACAGATTTTTATTCTCTAACTTCTAAAACAAAAAAATTTAAAAAGCAGCTGAGTCAGGATTGAACAGTCTAACTTGTTACTAATCTATGACATAAAAACAAGCTGCATATAGATTATTATTTGCAGAAAATTAAATCAAAATGTTTGAAGGCTTAAGATCTGAAAGTTTTAGGAACATCCTTCTCTTTTTTTCAGCTCTGTTTTTGAGTTTGTATGAGCTGTTTTTCTTTGTTATCTCTGGTTCAAGTTTTGGGTTTATTAGAACCAATTTAATTCTATTTTTGACTCAAAATTTAAACAGATTAGAGCCATTCTTCTTTTGGAAACTTAGGTTCAGATTTTGAGCTTGTTTGAACCTTTATTTTTCTATCCTAATCTACCTAACTGATAAGCCAAGATTAAGCTGTTTGGAAAATATAATTTCTCTAACCTATCAGCAGTAAATTTAAAACTAATTAATCATGATTAGGTTGTATGACTAACTAGGAGTGTGTTTCTTAGGAGTGGCATTTGAGCTTGCGCACTTTCATATTTTTTCTTCTCTTTTTGGTATGGGGTTGTACCTTTCTTGTTCTTTACAATCTGCCCTCTTTTCTCTTTCTATTGTTTTTGTATTTTTCTTTTTTCTAACTTTGAATGCAATGATGGATGAAATATTTATAATGAGAAAAAATATAAAAGGCTTCCAAACATGATAGGATCAAGAGAAATAATGTTTGAGCATCTTGCCATTGACAGGACCCCCAAATAGTTCAGCTCCATTCAATTCCTACAAAAAATAAGCATTGTTACCAGTAGCAGAATGAATGAGATAAGGGCCAAGCCATAAGTTATAAAATTTCCCATGCTTGCCCTTATCTTCCCTCCTTGAATCCCACTTCAAAACCTTATCGCCAACATTGAAATTGCTGGCTTTTGTCCTTCTGTCAAAAAGCTTCTTGATGCTCTCTTGCTTTTGTAATGCTCTATTGTAGACCTCCTCCCTGGTTCGTTGAAGATGTATGGTCTGATTTATTCTTCTTATCATGTCATTGTCTTCAGACTGTACCTCTTGGATCAAATTCATAACTGGCACACCTAGGCTGGTTGCAAAAATTACATCTATTCCATGCACAAGCTGGTAGGGTGACATTCCAATAGATTTATTAAGTGTTAATCTGTCAGCCCAAAGTGCATGTACTAGCTTTGTGTGCCAAGACTTCTTCTTGTCCTCTAGCAAATTTTTGATTATGTTCACCAAAATCTTGTTTTAGGATTCTGTCAGCCCATTACCTTAAGGGTAATAAGCAGTAGGATGACCCAATGTTATTTGATATTTGTGATAGAATTCCACCATCTTCTTGGATCCAAATGCAACAACATTATCAGTTATGATCTTCCTTAGACAACCAAATCTAGAGATGATATGAGTCTTAATGAATTTTATGATGACAGAGTCATTGGCTTGTCTAGAAGGGATGGCTTCTATCCATTTGGTGAAGTAGTATGTTGCAGTGAGAATCCATCTATGTTGGGCAGATGATGGTGGGTGTATTTCTCCTATGAAGTCAAGTCTCCATTGTTGAAAAGGGGCTTCAACAGTGATTGGATGCAAAGGTAAGGAAAGCAATTTTCTTTTGCCTTCAAAGAGTTGGCATTTATGACAGGAAATGATCATTTTATGGACATCTAGAAAGAGGGTGGGCCAATAGTAACAAGCTCTAAGGATTTTATTGGCTGTTGTCTTCCAGTAGAGGTGGCCTCCACATTCTCCTTCATGGAACTCATGCTTAACCTTCTCTGCATCATTCTTAGGCAAACATTTAAGCAATAACCCACTTGCATTTTTCCAATAAAGACATTTATCTATAATGCAGTAGTTTACAAATTTTAACTTTAAAAACCTTGCTTTTGTTTTTGATAAACCAAGAGGTGTATTCAAATTAAGCAAAACATATAGAATATCAGCATACCAAGAGGAATTCATAAAATGGTTTTCAACAATGGGAGTTGACAATTCCTCTTGTTCATCTAAAGTATTTATCATATTTATATCAAGAACTTCAAAATTTGATTCAGCCATTAATCTAGCTAGTCCTTGGTCTTTAATGAGTTTAGTGGGCTTGATTTCTAAATCATATTCAAGTATCACAACTATCCACTTACCTCTCTTACCATCTAGGTCTTGTGTTAGAATGTCTTTCACAACTGAATTTGGGACAAAGGCAATGATGTGGGAGTGCAAAATGTAAACTCTGAAGTCTTTTAAGGCTTTGACTAAGGCAAAGGCTTGTTTTTCCATAATGTTGTACTTCAGAGGAGCGTCTCTCAATGCCTTGCTAAAGAATGCAATGGGCTTCTCTTGTCCCTGTGGATTTTTCTGCAATAGGACAATAGCTATTGTATGTTCTGATGCAAATGAAAAAATGTAAAAATCTTTTGAAAAGTCAGGACTTATTAGAACTGGTGCTTTGGTTAATGCTTGTTTTACCAGCTCAAAATATTTCTTTTCTTCTAAGGTCCACTTAACTCCTTGTTCTTTTTTCAGCATGTTTGTAATGTTTCTAAGGAGTTCAACTAAGTTGGGTATGAACCTTATCAAGAAATTAATCTTTCCAATGAAGGATTGAAGTTCCTTGATGTTTCGATGATGAGTGATTTGCAATATAGCCTTGATCCTCTTTGGGTCTGTCTTTATCCCGTCTTCTGATATGATGTGCCCAAGAAGGTTAACTTCTTGGAGACCAAACAATGTTTTCTTTGGATTTAAAGATATCCCAAACTTTCTGCATTTCTCGAATACTTTTCTCAGGTGTTCTAAGTATTCTTTATCTGTTTTGGAGAAAACAGTGACATCATCAAGGTAAATAATGATGAAGTAGCCTAATTATTCCGAGAATGATATATCCATGGCTCTCTAAAAAGTAGCAACAACATTAATTAAACCAAAGGGCATTTTCACATACATGAAAGTGCCCCAAGGTGTAGTAAAATCTGTCTTTAATTGATCATCAGGATGTACTAGAATCTGATTGTACCCTGAGTAGCCATCTATTGGGTGTGGAGCCTGATTATCTTGTTTACTTTGTATCACAGCATTAGACCCTTGTACCTTAAATTGGGTGGCAACGCCGCTCGTAAATTAATCGCTGCCATGGGGGCTCCAGGGAGGGGCGGCATCGACTTTATGGAGCCCCCCCCCTGGCGTGGGGTTTCAAGGGCAGCGCCCTCGAAGCTAAAAATAGATGTAAAATTGCCTTGTAAAAGTATAGTAATTTCTAGTCAATCTGGGCCGTTCATTAAGCGGATGATCTGATGGTAGAAGTTATGTTTAGTTTAGGGTTTTTTTCCCTAGAAGGCAACCCCTCTCTTTGTATGAGGGTATTGTATTGCGGCTGTGTATTGCATGTGTATTCTCTGAGTGGGAAATAGATAGGGAGATTGGGAGAGAGAACAGAGGATATTACAGTGGATCTGCTGTAGGATTTTTCCCTTCATTTTGCTGGATAATAGACAGGAAGGACTGGTTGTTCGGGGTGGACATAGCCCAAATTGGGTGAACCACGTATATCTGTGTCTCTCTGGTTTTATGTGTTTTGTGTGCTTGTATTTTCCGCATATTTTATGTGTTGCATTTCTCCGTAATATATAATTTTCTAACAACTGGTATCAGAGCCGAAGGTATATTTGGATGATAAACTCACAGGAAAGAAGGGTTCCTAGTTTGAGTGGGAGAAATGGCGGAAGATGGTAAGTTTAGGGTCAAGAAATTTAACGGCCAAAACTTCCCGCTGTGGAAGATGCAGATGGAAGATTATTTGTATCAGAAATATATGTACCTACCATTGATTGGAAAAACAAAGAAGCCAGCGGCCATGACAAATGCGGAATGGAAAATTCTCAATAGAAAGGCACTCGGAATAGTACGGTTGTGCCTTTCGGCATCAGTCGCCTTCAATATTTTGAAGGAAACAACAATAGAGGGTTTGATGCAGATGTTGGCGAAACTATATGAAAAACCCTTGGCCTCAAAAAAGGTATTTCTTATGAAACGATTATTTAATATGAAGATGTCGGAAGGTGGATATATTGCAGACCATTTAAATGATTTTAATATAGTTACCAGTCAGTTAAGTTATGTAGGGGTAAAATTTGATGATGAAGTTAGAGCTCTGTTATTCTTGTGCTCATTGCCAGAGAATTGGAATGGTTTAGTAATGGCCATTAGTAACTCTTTCTTTGGATCTAGTACTTTAAATTTTGATGATGTTTTCGGTGCTATCCTTAGCGAGGAAATGCGATGGAAAAGCTCCGGTGAGACATCAGGTAATGCTTTGAGTGCAGAGTCTAGGGGAAGGAGAATGGAAAGAGGAAAGAGCTCAAGATATCGCAGTAAATAAAGAAAAGGTAGATCCAAGTCCAGATCGGGGATAGTGTGTTGGAAATGTGGAAATAAAGGACACCTAAAGAAAGACTATAGATATCAGAAGGGAAAAGAAGGAGACGCGCAACAAGTAAACAATCATGAAGCAAATGTGACAGGTGATGTGTTGTCGGTGCTATCCTTAGCGAGGAAATGCGACGGAAAAGCTCCGGTGAGACATCGGGTAATGCTTTGAGTGCAGAGTCTAGGGGAAGGAGAATGGAAAGAGGAAAGAGCTCAAGATATCGCAGTAAATAAAGAAAATGCAGATCCAAGTCCAGATTGGGGATAATGTGCTGGAAATGCAGAAAGAAAGGACACCTAAAGAAAGACTGTAGATCTCGGAAGGGAAAAGAAGGAGACGTGCAACAAGAAAAAAATCATGAAGCAAATGTGACAGGTGATGTGTTACAAGATGCTTTGATTCTTTCTTTAGAAAATGTTACTGATTCCTGGGTAGTAGATTCAGAGGCCTCATTCCATGCCACACCTGATAAGAAATATTTTCATGACTATGTTCAAGGAGATTTTGGACAAGTCCGTTTGGGTGATGATAAACCCTGTAAAATTGTTGGAATGGGTAAGGTTCTTGTAAAACAACAGAATGGAAACCAATGGCTATTAAAGGAGGTAAGACATGTTCCAGATCTAAAGAAAAATCTGATTTCAACAGGGCAGTTAGGCAGTGAAGGTTGTGTGACAACTTTCACAGATAAAGCTTGGAAGGTCACCAAAGGAGCCCTGGTAATAGCAAAAGGCGAAAAGGTTGGTACATTGTATTTATGCAATGGTATTAGCAAATGCAGCATTATGGCATCATAGGCTCGGACACATGAGTGAGAAGGGGATGAAGATTCTTCACTCAAGAAATTTGTTGCTAGGTTTGAAGAATTTTGATACTTATATGATTATGAAAATCACAAAATCATTAGGAGCAGAGATGTGATATTCAATGAAAAGTTCTTCTATAAGAATCAGTTGCAGGAAAAATAAAGCAAGGAATACATAGTTCTTGATGAGATAACTGAAAAACTAAAGGTGTCTGAAAATAATAATAATCAATAGCCACAGCAGTAGCAACCACCACAATAGCAACATGCACCTCAAACACCTGAAAGTGGTGTTAGAAGATCTACCAGGATAAGTAGACCACCTAAATGATACTCTCCTTCAAGATATTATTTATTTTTGAGTGATTATGGTGAACTCGAATGTTATGAAGAAGCAATGCAAGTTGAAAGCAAGAAGAAGTGGGAGCTAGAAATGGAAGAAGAGATGGACTCCTTAATGCATAACTAGACTTGGGACTTAGTCAGGTTGCCTGCAGGTAAAACTACATTGCAGAATAAATGGGTTTAGAGGCTGAAGGAAGAAGATGGAGGAAAACAGAGGTACAAAGCTAGACTTGTGGTGAAGGGCTTTGCACAGAAGAAAGGTATTGATTTTGATGAAATATTTTCTCTTGTTGTTAAAATGACTTCAATCAGAACTATTTTAAGTCTTGTAGCAGCGGAAGATTTACATCTTGAATAGTTGGATGTAAAGACAACATTTCTCCATGGAGATTTGGAGGAAGGTATCTATATGGAGCAACCAGAAGGATATGAGGTCAAAGGGAAAGAAAAATTGGTGTGCAGGTTAAAGAAGAACTTGTATGGCTTAAAACAGGCTCCAAGGCAGTGGTATCTAAAATTTGACAAGTTTATGTCTGAACAATGTTATACTAGATGTCACTATGATCATTATGTTTATTTGAAAAGGCAAAATGATGGCAGATATATTATATTGTTATTATATATAGATGACATGCTTGTTGTAGGGTCTAACATGTAGGAAATAAATGTGCTCAAAAAAAAATTGGAAAATTCATTTTCAATGAAGGATTTGAGAGCTGCAAAACAGATCCTTGGTATGAGAATAACCAGAGATAGGAAAAATTGAAAATTAACACTGTCTCAGAATGAGTACATAAAAAAGGTGTTGAAAATATTTAATATGCATAATGCAAAACCAGTTAGTACACCTTTTTCTAGCCATTTCAAACTTAGTAAGGAGATGTGCCCAAAGACCCAAGAAGACATGGATTATATGTCTAAATTTCCATATGCATCAGAAGTTGGAAGCTTAATGTATGTAATGGTCTGCACAAGGCTTGATATTGCACATGCAGTGGGAGTTGTAAGCAGGTACATGAATAATCCAGGAAAAGAACATTGGATGACAGTAAAATGGATTCTCAGATATTTGAGAGGTACCACAAATCAAGCATTATGCTTTGGTGGTTCAAACATTGCCCTACAGGGATATGTTAATGTAGATATGGCAGGACACAAAGATAACAGGAGGAGCACTACAGGATATGTATTTACTGTAGGTGGAACAACTGTCAATTGGGTTTCAAAAATCCAAAGTGTTGTTGCACTTTCAACAATAGAAGCAGAGTATGTTGCTGCTACAAAGGCTAGTAAAGAAATGATTTGGTTACAAAGGTTTATGGATGAATTGGGTAAGAAGCATGATATGGGGACGTTACATAGTGATAGCGAAAGTTCCATTCATCTTGCAAAAAAACTCAGCATTTCATTCCAGGGCTAAACACATACATCTCAAGTACCATTTCATACGGTTAGTATTGGAAGATGGAGAGTTGAAGCTGGAACGGATACACACTAGCCAGAATACTGTAGATATGCTAAAAAAAGTTGTAACCAGGGAGAAACTGAGAATGTGCTCAGTTTCAATTGGTCGTCAGGGATGACAATGAAGATGAGAAACAACCAGGTCCAAAGAGGAGTCATTTTCCAGCAAATGAAGCAGTGGTGGAGTTGCTACAATCAATCTCCAAGTGGGAGATTATTGGGTGTGGATCTTGATTATCTTGTTTACTTTGTATCACAGCATTGGATCCCTGTACCTTAAATGGGGCCGCAATGCCTCCCATAAATTAATAGCTACTGTGGGGGGTCCAGGGGGGTAGAAACGACTTTATGGAGCCCCTCCCTGGCAGGGAGTTTCGGGGGCAGTGCCCCTGAAGCTAAAAACAGATGTAAAATTTCCTTGTAAAAGTATAGTAATTTCTAGTCAATCTGGGCCGTTCATTAGGCAGATGATCTGACGACAGAAGTTATGTTTAGTTTAGGGTTTTTTTTCCCTAGAAGGCAACCCCTCTCTTTGTATGAAGGTATTGTATTGCGACTATGTATTACATTTGTATTCTCTGAGCGGGAAATAGATAGGGAGACTGTGAGAGAGAATAGAGGATATTACATCAGATCTGCTGTAGGTTTTGTCTCTTCATTTTGCTGGATAATAGAAAGGAAGGACTGGCTGTTCGGGGTGGACGTAGCCCAAACTGGGTGAACCACGTATATTTGTGTCTCTCTGGTTTTATGTGTTTTGTGTGCTTGTATTTTCCGCATATTTTACGTGTTGCATTGCTCCATAATATATAATTTTCTAACAACTGGTATCAGAGCCGAAGGTATATTTGGTTGATAAACTCGCAGGAAAGAAGGGTTCCTGGTTCGAGTGGGAGAAATGGCAGAAGATGGTAAGTTTAGGGTCGAGAAATTTAACGGCCAAAAATTCTCGCTGTGGAAGATGCAGATGGAAGATTATCTGTATCAGAAAGATCTGTACCTACCATTGAGTGGAAAAACGAAGAATCTGACGCCCATGACAGACGCGGAATGGAACATTCTCGATAGAAAGGCACTCAGAACAGTACGGTTGTGCCTTGCGGCATCAATCACCTTCAATATTTCAAAGGAAAAAATAACAAAGGGTTTAATGGATATGTTGGCAAAATTATATGAAAAACCGTCGGCCTCAAACAAGGTATTTCTTATGAAACGATTATTTAATATGAAGATGTCGGAAGGTGGATATGTTGCAGACCATTTAAATGATTTTAATATAGTTACCAGTCAGTTAATTTCTGTAGGGGTAAAATTTGATGATGAAGTTAGAGCTCTGTTATTCTTGTGCTCATTGCTAGAGAATTGGAATGGTTTAGTAATGGCCATTAGTAACTCTGTCTCTGGATCTAGTACTTTAAAGTTTGATGATGTTGTCGGTGCTATTCTTAGCGAGGAAATGCGACGAAAAATCTCTAGTGAGACATCGGGTAATTCTTTGAGTGCAGAGTCTAGGGGAAGGATAATGGAAAGAGGAAAGAGCTCAGGATATCACAGTAAATAAAGAAAAGGCAGATCCAAGTCCAGATCGGGGATAGTGTGCTGGAAATGCGGAAAGAAAGGACACCTAAAGAAAGGCTGTAGATCTCGGAAGGGAAAAGAAGGAGACGAGCAACAAGAAAACAATCATGAAGAAAATGTGACATGTGATGTGTTACAAGATGCTTTGATTATTTCTTTCGAAAATGTTACTGATTCCTGGGTAGTAGATTCAGGGGCCTCATTCCATGCCACACCTGATAAGAAATATTTTCATGACTATGTTCAAGGAGATTTTGGACAAGTCCGTTTGGGTGATGATAAACCCTGTAAAATTGTTGGAATGGGTAAGGTTCTTGTAAAACAATAGAATGGAAACCAATGGCTATTAAACGAGGTAAGACATGTTCCAGATCTAAAGAAAAATCTGATTTCAACAGGGCAGTTAGGCGGTGAAGGTTGTGTGACAAATTTCACAGATAAAGCTTGGAAGGTCACCAAAGGAGCCCTAGTAATAGCAAAAGGCGAAAAGGTTGGTACATTTTATTTATGCAATGGTATTATAAAATGTAGCATTTTGGCATCATAGGCTTGGACACATGAGTGAGAAGGGGATGAAGATTCTTCACTCAAGAAAATTGTTGCCAGGTTTGAATAATGTTGATTTGGATTTCTGTGAAAATTGCATTTATGGAAAACAAAAGAGAGTCATATTTCTCAGAGTTGGGAAAGAAAAGAAGAGTGAAAAATTGGAGGTTGTGCATATAGATGTATGGGGACCTGCTCAGGTATCATCTCTTGGTGGCTCTCGCTATTATGTTACCTTTATTGATGATGCAACTAGAAAAAATTGGATTTATTGTATTCAAAATAAATCTGATGTATTTGATACTTTCAAGAAATGGAAAGCTTTGGTTGAGATTGAGATAGGAAAGAAGTTGAAGTGTCTCATATCAGAAAATTGAGGTGAATATTGCAGCAAAGAGTTTGATAGGTACTGTTCAGAGCATGGAATTCGTAGAGAGAAGACAGTTCCAAGAACACCACAAGAAAATTGTGTGTCAAAAAGGATGAATAGAACAATCATGGAGTGTGCAAGGTGCATGAGATTGCATGCAGGATTACCTTTACAATTTTGGGCAGATGCTGTAGATACTGATATTTATCTAATAAACATAGGGCCTTCAAGTTCCTTGGATGGTGATATTCCAGAGGAAGCATGGACAGGTAAAAAGGTAAACTACTCTTTTTTAAAGCCTTTTGGTTGTGAGGCCTTTGTCCATATTAATAAAGAAAATAGAACAAAGCTTGAGGCAAAATCAAAGAAATGTACCTTTATTGGATATGGTGTTAATGATTTTGGTTATCGCTTATATGATTATGAAAATGACAAAATAATTAGGAGCAGAGATGTAATATTCAATGACTGGTTCAGATAAGAATCAAATAAAAGAAAGAAAGCAAGGAATACATAGTTCTTAATGAGATAACTGAAAAAGTAAAGGTGACTGAAAATAATAATAATCAACAGCCACAGCAGCAGCAACCACCACAACAGCAACATGCACCTCAAACAACTGAAAGTGGTGTTAGAAGATCTACCAATATAAGTAGACTGCCTGAACGATACTCTCCTTCATTATATTATTTATTGTTGACTGATTCTGGTGAACCCGAATGTTATGAAGAAGCAATGTAGGTTGAAAGCAGGAAGAAGTGGGAGCTAGCCATGGAAGAAGAGATGGACTCCTTAATGCATAACTAGACTTGGGACTTAGTCAGGTTTCCTACAGGTAAAACTACATTGCAGAATAAATGGTTTACAGGCTGAAGGGAGAAGATGGAGGAAAATAGAGGTACAAAGCTAGACTTGTGGTGAAGGGGTTTGCATAGAATAAAGGTATTGATTTTGATGAAATATTTTCTCTTGTTGTTAAGATGACTTCAATTAGAACTATTTTAAGTCTTGTAGAAGTGGAAGATTTACATCTTGAATAGTTAGATGTAAAGACACCATTTCTCCATGGAGATTTGGAGGAAGAGATCTATATGGAGCAACCAAAAGGATATGAGGTCAAAGGGAAAGAAAAATGGTAAGGTGTTAAAGAAGAGCTTATGTATGGCTTAAAACAAAGCATAAGGTTAGCAGTATCTAAATTGACAAGTTTATGTCTCAACAAGGTTATTCTAGATGATGACTTTAATCATTTGTTAGTTGAAAGGAAAATGATAAAAAACATATTATATTGTTATTGTATGTAGATGACATGCTTGTTGCAGGGTCTAACATGCAGGAAATAAATGTGCTCAAAATTTTTTTGGCAAATTCACTTGCAATGAAGGATTTGGGAGCTACAAAACAGATCCTTAGTATGAGAATAACCAGAGATAGAAAAAATCGAAAATTAACACTGTCTCAGAATGAGTACATACAAAAGGTGTTGAAAATATTTAATATGCACAATGCAAAACTAGTTAGTACACCTTTTACTAGCCATTTCAAACTTAGAAAAGAGATGTGCCCAAAGACCCAAGAAGACATGGATTATATGTCTAAATTTCCACATGCATCAGTAGTTGGAAGCTTAATGTATGCAATGGTCTGCATAAGGCCTGATATTGCACATGTAGTGGGAGTTGTAAGAAGGTACATGAATAATCAAGGAAAAGAACATTGGATGGCAGTAAAATGGATTCTCAGATATTTGAGAGGTACCACAAATCAAGCATTATGCTTTGGTGGTTCAAACATTGCTCTACGGGGATATGTTGATGCAGATATGGCAAGTGACAGAGATAACAGGAGGAGCACCAAGGTGATATGTACATCGAGGAATAATTTTCGCTTTGCCTCAAAATCCAAAGGTTGAAAGTACTTTCAACAATGTATAAGATATGTCATTGCCTACAAAGGATAGTAAATAAATGATTTGGTTATGTTGACGGGAAAATATGTCCGGCCAACAGTAGGGGATCTCCCCGGTAGAAAGTCCCAATTAGACTTTGAACCGTTTGGAGTAGGGATCCCGTCCGGGGTGTGGGTCCGGCTACCACTTAAATGACTATCTCTTCGGTTTCGAGCAACCTGATTGAAACTGCAAACATACACTTATTCACACGATACAGAATACATGACTGATGTATAAAACCAATATATGACACTGTGCGTAGCAAGGTGATAGACAGAATGCATACACTCAGGAAGTGTCTTTAGCAACACATCTATGGGGTATGCATGCAGGATAATCTGACCGCCAAAGAAAAATTTCTTTACGGTAAGAATATCCCTCAACTTTCCGAAAGATATAACGAAATGCTAATAAAACAGTTCATTAACATTCATCGTAAAGTAAATAATAAACTTGAGCATCATCAACACAATCACAGATAGCTATGGTGCATGAATGATACTATTAATAACACAGATTCATTAATCAGAAGATATTCTGAAACTGCACGCAGAATACACACAATGTTGTCACAGCTAAACACATCATCCACTCAAAGGGGTTTTAACATGTATTGTATTTCATATATCAAGAGTATGATTCTTCAGTTACAATGCAATAATGCCTTTCAGTCCAAAAAAGAGCAGCCAGTTACAATGTGCCCCACATGGGTATTTATAGATTCAAGAGCCGCCCTTATGGCCTTCCGACGCTTCAACTTCCCGACCTGCTCACCATGTTTGCCAAAATCATGACCGCGACCGGGTCGCAATGTGGACTCATGATTTGGAGCACAAGGTGGGCACCGGGCGACTCAGTCACGGTTGAACTATGAAGGTGGTCGCGCAATTGAGGTTTCTGGAACGTCGACTTTCTTGCCCTTGAGGAAATCTCGCCAAGCCTGGTAATCTGCCGTTATAGGAGCGACAAGAGGGATTTCCTCTTTTATCTGATGCATACATTCTAGAGCATTCGGCACCAGAGTCTCCTTCTTCTGGGAGATCAGCATTGATAGAGAAGCAAGCTTGGTGTAGATTTGCACTGGAGTGACAAGCAACCGGTTCAGATTCTCTTGTGATGCCTCGAATTCCGGTGCGGCAGCAGCTTGTCTTACGGGCTGCAGAAAAGACTGAATTTCTTGCTCTACCTGCTCCCAGCCTCTAGTTTCATTTAGTGCCCCTAATGATGGAATGTGATGAAGAGCTTTCATGGAGTCGATACCACTGATTAGGTGGTTATACGCAGACACTACTTTGTCCAGATCTTTGGGCAGCTTGTCTTTGGATTGCATACTCATCCGAATTTGTACTTTGGATTCTTGCGTATGACTCCAATCCTTCCGAGGCACGTGTTCGGGAGCTTGCTGATACTGTGCTGTCCAATTCATCATTTTGTCCCAGGCTGCCGAGGCTTCCTTTGAGTCGTTCGTGTTTTTCTGCGGGGTTTCTTCCCGTGCCTCCCCTAATGGGGCCACTCTGCTGGCTCCCAGGTGAGCATTTCTTGGTATACTTGCCTCATTGTCATCTCCAACACATCACATTCCTTCCTGACGGCCAGTGGGACCTCATTCACTTGAGCGGGCCTGCCCTGGAGCTGGAGCATCTCATTCTCTAGCCTTGATTTTCCCCGCTTCCGCCGCTTTTAGCTCTGCCTGTAAAGAAAAATTTCTCCGCTCATCCTCGTGACATTTTCTTCCGTGGTCGCGCAGTGCTGCGTTCTACGTATCGTCTATCATAACAGGATTAGTCCTTGTGTCTGGGACTATGTCCTTTCCGGTGGCGACCGTAGAGATGGCGGGATGGCCTTGCGCTAAGGATCTCCTTTTCTCTTGCCGTATCTTGAAAAAGAATTGGTCAAATGTCAACTTGGTCAAGTCGAAGACTTCTTCTTCTTGCTCTCCGGGGAAGTCATCAACATTGAGGGTACTTCTCGCGCCACCTGCAGGGATATCCAGGGGAGATAGGTCAATGTCATCTATTAGCTCGTCCTCCTCATCCTGTGTTTGATCCTTTTTCTTTTCCTTTTGTCGGCGCTCGGACTCTGCCTTGTCGTGTTCCTCCTTCTTCCTTCTTTCTGCTTCTGCCTCTGCCTCCTTTTCAGCTTTTCTCTTTTTCTCTGCCGCGACGGCTCGCTCTGCCTCTTTCTGACGATCGACTTTGTCGAGTTCTTCCTTAAGTGCCTTTTCTGCCGCTGCCTGTGCCTCCTTTTCCTGTCTTTCCTTCTCCTCTTCCTTTTCTTCTTTCGCTCTGTCCTGGCATCTTTCTTACGTTTCTCTTCATCTTCCTTCTTCTTCTTCTCTTCTTCCAGTTTGGCTTGGGTCATTCTCATTGACCATGGTGTCACGGCTTCCCGTACCTGGTCAGGTTCTTTTTTTATCTTTGAGGAAGAAGAGCCTCCAAGCTCGGGGCTTCTTTCCTAAATTCTGATGCGGGTGGCCTTCTCATTGTAGTCGATTATCAAATTCGAGATGCCTGTTTGCATTATACCAATTTCTTCTCTCGTCCTCATCCGGGCGCTCGACATGCTGATAACTCCATCTAAAACTGGCCCTTTTGCAATGTTCAGGAACTATCCTGACTGGGTCGTAAGTCTCAAGAGAGCTTCGCATTTCATGATAGCTTTTCACTTTCCCTCAATGCTGCTACTTCTCTGAAGTCCTTGACTGTATAAGCACCAATGGTGAGGGGTAGACTGGGCCAAGGTTTCTTCTTCCCTTTGGAAAGGACATTGGAGAAGCCCGAGGTCATCTGGAAACACACCTCCTGCATGAGCACCTTATCGGTGATAAACTTAGGCAGAGCATGTGGCGCTTTGAATGTGCCAAATACTCGGATGATTGTAAATTCAGCGAATGGAAACCAGTGCGCCACTTGACCTAGCGTCTCCATCGCTCGCCAAGACATGCATGGGGTGTCTTGACCAAATAATTTCCCGTAAAGGGCGGGAATGAATATGTGAGAGATTTGCTCAATATCTGACTTGTACCTGGACTCCCAGAATACCTTGGTCTGCAAATGGATTGCCCGAGTCTGTTCGGAGTTCCAGTTATGTGGCCATCCCTCAACATGCAGTTAGGCACAGACAACATCCAATAAATACGAAGCCATATAAAATTTTGACGGCGCTCCCTCATCTGGGGCTAAAGCTGAAGCCAAATTTGTGTGCATGGAGCCCATTAATATACCAGCCCAATTGAACCGAGTGCCGTGTACCGTTACGTGTTCCATAATGGTTGCCCATGTTCCGTTGAAAGTGGTGGCGTCCGAACGTCCGTACACTCTGCACAGCATGGCGGCCACCATTTATGACCTCTCGCACTGCCACCTGTACTTCGGTCCTTTTTGATCTTAAATTTGTTCTGGCCTCGCCAACCATCTTCTGATCGTGTCAACCATTGGCACTTCATTTGCAGCAAACCAGCTTGGGGTGAAATTCACCTCTGCTTTGGGTAGCGAGTAGTAGACCTGTGCTCTTGAACTTTCCAATGTTGCGAAAGCTTTTCCTGCACTATCTCGGATTGCGAAGTTCTTCGGATCCGTATTCTGTATGATCCAGTCCAACATCTCTGGGCACGGAAAGATGGCGGGATGTGATCCTGCTAGGTGCAATTTGGACTTCTTGACTTTGAGGTATACTTCACGGTCCGGGAGATCTTCTGGGAACTCCTCTTCTGGTATGGCGAACTCGCGGTATACTTCATACCACCTGAGGCTGTCCTCCTTTGCGAAGGTGCAAAGGGTGTCTCTGTATATTGGTGGAGGAGATGTTTGTATGTCTGTGTCTCACTCTTCCTCCACCACCTGCCTACTTCTCCTTCGGGATACCCGGGGTGCCATATTGCTAGAGTTGGAGAGGACCGGTACTGTGTCTGCTCTGAATTCACCTGCTGCATTTAGAACAGAATCACAGGATAAGAAAGACATGATGATAATGGCTAAATAGAGTCTGTATATGCAAAGATTTAATTGACTGTTCTCTGGGAGTCGCTGGGTCGCTGATCCACGAAAGGACTCACCCGCGACCTCGCGACCTTGCGACTAGGTCGCAGGGTCGCAGAGTCGCTGAGTGGGAGATTTGCGACCTTGCGACCTTGCGACCTGGTCGCTAGGTCGCAGGTCGCACTTGCGCCTCACGGGGGTTTCGCGCGTGCGCGACCTTGCGGCTAAACTTTCTTTAACGGGAAAAGTCTGCGGTTTGGAAGGGCCTAAACTGACCATAAGGCACAGCCATGAGGAATTAGGCAAGAGATGGGTGACCTTGGGGTTTGTGGGAAACAAAGCGACGGTGAAATTCCAAAGAAAACCCCACATCCTTTCCAGCAAATAAATAAGACCGTGGGGAGGCTCAATAATGGCAAGAAATGCTTAAGAGGGAAACATAGAGAGGAAAAGGCAACTTACCCGGAAGAAAACGCGCCAGTTGACCTGTCAGAGCAATTCCGCGGTTTTCGCTGAGAGTCACAAATGCGACCTAGCGACCCGACCTTATATAAAAGGGTCGCACGTGCGGACATTTAATGAGGTCGCAAGTTGCAAGTTTGCGACCTTGCGACCTTGCGACCTTCAGGTCGCTGGGTCGCAAAGGTCGCTGAGTCGCTAATTTCTTTAAAACTTCATCTTGCGACCTTGCGACCTTGCGACCTCAAGGTCACTAGGTCGCAAGGTCGCAAATTGATCAAATTATGACTCTTGCGACCTGGCGACCTGTGCGACCTTAGGGTCGCAGAGTCGCATGGGTCGCATGGGTCGCAAATAATGCATATGCGTGAAGTGTGTGTTATGATTTTATGTATTTTTTGGAGGGTGTTGTAGGAGCTACAACACAAACCACACCCTAGAATCCCAACTTAGCTTCAGTGCTCTTCCAGTGTGTGTGTTCTCCAACTGACCCCAAGCCTCCTTCTTATACTTTTCTCGTTCGAAGTGTTTCAGCTGCAGCGAGGGGCAGTATTGGCGAGTGGGATGGTCTAGTCCCAAGCAAAGAGTACAACGAGGGCAGAGGAGGAGCAATCCAGAGCAACGCAAAGGCAGCAGCTACGCAGGCCAGTCAAGAGCCCAACAAGGGCAACGCAGAGGTAGCAGGAGGCCAAGAGGGCTGACGCAAGCCCAGCTAGGGTAGTGCACGGGCAGCGTAACCCCTTCTAGGGTGACATAGGCCCTTCCTAAGAAGCGCAGAGGCTAACGCAGGTCAATCAGGCTAACATAGAGGGCTTCAGAGCAGCGTTGGGTTTCCAAAGGCCGGAAAGGGGCTGAGTTCTCTAAGTCCCATTTGAGGGTGTGAATCGCAGGTCTTCAGCAGTTGCTTGTGGGGTGAAGATTCTGTCGGCACAGAATTAAGCCTAAGCTAAGCAGACAAAGAGCTGGAGGAGAACAACTTCTCAGAAGATTTCATTGCCAAACAAATTTGAAGATCGATCGTAAGGTGATTGAAGAGAGTTGATTCATTGTTTTTGGCATATTTTCAAGGAGGAAATTAGTTGTCAGAGGGAGAAGAGGTGGCCTTTCTCGCCAAGAACCCTAGATCTAAGTCTCTAGCAGAGAGGAGGATCTGTTCCGACAAAATTTCTGAGCAGATGGCGCAACACAGACTACATGATCAAGATAGGTTAGACGGCCAGTACAACTTTGCTATCTGGAAGGCCTGAATCCTGGTAGTCCTGGAGGCATACGGCTTGAGGGAGCATGCGGAGAAAGTCTTGGCTACACCGACCGATGCGAAACTCCTGGAAGAGCATAATGAAGCAGCGGCACATGCCAAGCGCTTCATCATGGACGGGGTTAAAGATCATGTGGTACCACACATAGCCGAGAAGATGACGGCTCATGAGATGTGGGAAGCTTTAACCACATTGTATCAAGGGAAGTTCGTCCAGAGGCAGATGCTTCTAGAGAACCAGCTGCAGTTATTTATGATGTCCAAGGGAGAGGAAATCGGTCCTTTCCTATTGAGACTGCAATCAAACTAGGATCAGCTCACTAGCATGGGGGTCAAGGTGGATGATTGTTAAACTGGACAACTAGGTCAAAACTCCATGTTGTGATGCTCAGATGAAGACACCAATATTTTTATTGGGTTCCTCTTTCAGAGAGGTGTAAGATTGATCTAAAGATCATCTTGATCCGATGAGCGAAACATTTATTTTTAATTTATTTTTAATACTTTCAAAATATGTGCAGGTCGGCCTTAAGGTTTTACACCCCCAACAAATGTGTCACACATCCTCAATGATTGATATAAATAGAGTCAACATTGGAGGACATTTCACTCATCTCATCCTCACACATTATCTCTCCTCTTCCAATTGGTTCAAGCTCCTTGGAGGCAGTTTTTTGTTCACACGTAGGAAAGAAGGACAAAGATATTTCTGCTGCAGTTAGGGTTTCCACCGCAAGTTTGACCAGCGTTGACTTTGGTCAACGCATGGTCTAAAGGAGCTAAATTTTGGCATAGACTTCGATTTATGCAGTCCGTACTTTCTGGCACAAGAACCAAGGTCAACAGTTGACCATAGACTGAGCTGCGTTGACTTTTACTTTATGTTATTCTACGTTGACTTTTTTGGACAACGTTGACTTTTCTAGGTTGACTTTGAGTTGACCGTTTGGTTGTTTTGAGGGTTGTTGCGACACATTCTGGGCTGGCTAACCAAGGAGACTTTGCTGGTTGAAGCATCCTGCTGATCACCGTAACGCACCAACAAATATATATTTTTCGGGCTTGTCTTCTGTTGATCCTCTGGTATGTTCTATCAACATTTTACTTAATGATTTATGTGATTGCTGTCTAGTATTGAAGAGAAAGTAAAGTTGCATCAAGCATAAAACATCTACATAAATTAACATGGAATCAGAGCTGAGGTGAAGACAAAGTCCTAATTTGTAGCAATCACTGAAGAAGAAAATGGGTTCCACAAACCATGGCTTCAAGGAGAATGACAAATTGACTGGGAAGGATGACTTCCATGCTTGGAAGATGATATTGGATCTTAAATTAGAAGACCAAGATGCCATGGACTATGTGCAGGGTAAAATCCAAGAACCTCCATCCACTGCTATTGCTGCTGCCAAAACAAAGTACAAGAAGGGGGAGATCAAAGCAAAGTTGATGACCAGGGAATCCATTCATAAGAGTCTGGTGGCCTACATCTCTGAGCTAGGAACATCCAAAGAGATGCATGATAAGTTGGTCCTCATGTTCAAGGCCAACAATGCAAATCAAGTACTATTCTTCAAGAATCAATTGAAGAATTTGGAGAAAGGCAGGAATGAGTCTGTTCAATCATACTTTCTGAAGTTGACCAAGATCAAGAACAATCTATTGGCTACTGAGGAGACAATAGCTGATCGAGAGATGGTACTCACCACACTTGGACGGCTCCCATCTAAATGGCATGTGTTCAACACTACCATTCTAAATAATAATGCGATACCTAACTTTGACGAAGTACTATCGAGATGTGTTCAAGAAGAGACAAGAATGAAGGAGTATGGAAATGAAGGAAATGTTGCCTACACTGCTCATTCTAGAAAGAAGAACTTTGGTGGTCCAAAGAACAAAGGAAAAGCAAAGGCTCAAGGAAAGAAGGGCAAGTGTTTCACTTGTCATAGGCCAGGTCACTATGCTAGAGAATGTCCTTTCAAGAAGGATTCTCCCGATGGCGATGACAACAACAACAACCGGAGGAATGGAAATCAAAAGAACAATAGGTTTAAGGGAAAGAGGAAGGCTCCCTCCGGCGGAAATGATCAACCTTTCAAAAGGTCAAGAAACTCCAGGTATGAGGAATCAAAAGTTGCTGATAAAAGAAATGAATAAATTCTTGTATCTTCCCTCTCTATTGCATCTCCACTTGACACTATGGATGTCTGGTTGATAGATAGTGGTCACTAGGTTCAAGGAAGCACTCTCTGATATGGTTGGGAAGGATACTAATCTGAAAATTATCCTTGGAGATAATGCCACATATCCCGTGAAAGGGACAAGGACTATGACCCTCCACTTGTCTCAAGGTCAAGTCCTCCGCTTGCAGGATGTACTCTATGTACCTAATTTGAAGAAGAACCTTGTGTCTATATCGGCCATGGAAGACAAACATTTCAATGTGGCATTCACTGATGGAAAGGTGTGCATGTGGAAGAAGAGCTTCAAGGAAGCTATCACGATTGGGTTTACAGTTGATACACTCTACCAGGTTGGAGGAAGTCCACTGGGAGCAATGACATGTGATACTATCCGACAGAATAAACTATGGCACCGGAGGTTTGGACACCTTCACTACAAGGCCCTTCCCGAAGCAAGGAAGGTGGTGACAGGGATGCCCGAGTTTTCAAGGGCTCATGAACGTGTATGTAAGGGTGCATCTTAGAAGGAAAGCATACAAGGGGACCTTTCCCCTCAAGTGTCACAAAGACATGTGATGTCTTATAATTGATACATTTTGATCTGTCTGGTATGCTACCTATGACATCCTTGGGAGCATGTTATTATTATATGACATTCATAGATGACTTCTCGCGCAAAACATGGATATACTTCTTGAAAAAGAAGGATGAGGCTTTCATGTGGTTCTTTACCTTCAAAGCCTTGGTGGAAAATATGACAAGGAAGAAGATCAAGATATTGACGACCGATAATGGCACTAAATATGAGACAAATGAGTTCAGAGGCCCCATTCTTTGGAAAAATTTGGCATCGGAGGGAGACCTAGTGGCATCAAGAGAGAGACCACAACTATTTATACTCCTGAGCGAGAATGGCATTGTTGAGCAGAAGGAGTGAGGACCATTGTGACCGTTGCTCGTGCCATGCTATGTGACTGGGGTCTACCGAAGTTTCTACGTAAGGAGAGGCTATGACATTTGTTGTGTACATAAAAAACCGATGCCCACATTACGCCTTGGACTCCAAAACTCCTAAGAGGTTTTCACTGGTAAGAAACTTGACGTCTCACATTTTAGAGTTTTTGGATGTCCTGTTTATTTTCATGTGTCGAAAGAGAAGAGGAGCAAGCTAGATGCTTCTGGGAAGAAGGGAATGTTTGTGGGCTACAACGAAACTTCGAAGACCTATAGAGTCTATGTGCCTGGTCAAAGGGAAGTGGTGATATGCCACGATGTCACTTTTGACGAAGATGCTTCCCTGAGGAAAGTAGTCAATCTTCCGAGATCTGAGGAAGACCATGAAGCAAGGCCTGGAAATCAAGAAGGACCGTAGGATGAGACGATGCCCGATGTTGAAGGACCAATGGACCCGATTGATCCACCTCCTTCACTGGGGAAGAGACCATCATGGCTCAGGGACACTCTCGAGGATGTCGAGGGACATATGGCTCCAAGGAGACATTCCGTGAAAGCAAGAAGCCGAGTAGATACCAAGGGTATCTAGCAACCATGAGTACTATTGTACAATGTGTGCCTGGATGTTTTGAGAAAGCCATAAAGCATCAAGTCTGGAAGGATGCTATGCACGAAGAGTATGAGTCCATAATGAAGAATGATGTCAGGGATGTGGTTCCAAGACCGGAGGACAAAGCAGTTGTCACCTCGAAATGGCTTTACAAGATCAACCATGGATCTGATGGAAGTGCGGAAAAGTTCATGGCAAGATTCGTTGCCTGTGGCTTCTCTCAAAAGGAAGGCATAGACTATGATGACATGTTTGCACCTGTGGCCCGATATACCACCATTTGATATATCATAGCCCTTGTTGCTACGCAAGGATGGAGTCTTCATCAAATGGATGTGAAAGCGGCATTTCTCAATGGAGCGATAAAGGAAGAGGTGTATGTAGAGCAACCTGCGAGGTTTGAAGTCCGGGATCGGGACACCCATGCAGGGTTGAAGAAAGCCCTCTGTAAATTGATAAGCACGAGCTTAGTACGAGAGGATAGATAACTACGATGAAGTTGGGCTTCACTCGTAGTAATGTTGATCCAAACCTTTACTTCAAGGTTGATAGTGAGAAGCCTTTCATTCTGGTGTTGTATGTGGAGCTGACCTCTTCACGACAAACCTGTGATACCTCTCATTCATCAATGCAAGAGGGAGCTCGCTGCCGAGTTCGAGATGAAGGACCTAGGACTGATGCACTACTTCCTAGGCCTGGAGGTCTGGCAGAGACCTGGAGAGATTTTCCTTTCTCAAGGAAAATACATTGTGAAACTTCTGGAAAGATTTGGTATGGTGGATTGCAAGTCCATGTCAACACCAATGGAACTCAACTTCAAGAAGTTGAGTGGCAGCGCTGCTGGGCCCGTATTGGCAAATCCTATTGAGTATCGTCAACTCGTAGGGGCTCTGATGTTCTTAGTGAACACCCGTCCAGATATATGTTTTGCAGTGAACACTTTGAGTCAACAGATGGTTGAGCCTCATCACTTTCACTGGGTTGGTGCCAAGAATCTTCCGAGATATCTTCGGGGCACGATAAACCATGGGCTGAGATACACTGCCGGGAGTGTGACACTCCGTGGATATACTGATGCCGATTGGGCTGGCAGTGTGGTGGATCGTAAGAGCACATCGGGATGCTGCTTCAATCTTGGTTCTGCTTCGATCTCATGGATGAGCAGGAAGCAGAAGTCGGTGGCTTTGAGCACCGCGGAGGCCAAATACATTGCTGCTAGTATGGCCTGTTGTGAAGCAGTTTGGTTGCGGAAGCTCTTTAGTGAGCTGTTTGGACATGTGCTAGATACCACTGTGATACTCTGTGATAATCAGAGTGGGATTCGTATGACTGAGAATCCTGTGTTCCACGACCGATCCAAGCATATTGATATTAGGTACCACTATATCTGGGATATGGTACAGCGAAGCGCCGTAAGGTTCGATCATATAGGAACTGATGAGCAGGTCACAGATATTCTCACAAAGCCCCTAGAGAAGGTCAAGTTCCTAACCTTTCGTGAGAGTCTTGGTATCGTCGAACGACCCTATGATGTGGGTCCCATTGGACGATGAGCTCTGGGAGCTCTAGGGGGCTTTGGGGATAGCTTCTCGGAGCTATAAGCACTCACGGGGCTAGACTTGCCGAAACTTGTGGTGCTTCTGCCACACCGTTATGATGTTTGAGTTGGTTCACCTCTCATTATCTGTGCCTCGTATGCATCCTAACCATTGAATTCAGGGCTCATGGGAAGTACCTCTCATTTGGCCAATGAGGTGGGAAAAGCTAGAGACTAGTAGCAAATACTGATGGACGCATCAGAGATTGTCGTACTCCCTATCTAGGATGGCACGTGTCCAACCACTTCATCTGAGATCAAGTCTAGTGAGGTTTTGGACCTCCTACTGACTTCGGGTTGGTATGAGACTCTCTGAGTCCTATAGAGGTTTCAGACCTCTGGGTTGAATCTGTCAACCCGAGAATGATGTCTTTGTGACTGACCCACTTCTGTTCTGAAATAAAGAGGCCAGCAAAGCAAGTTATGGCGGGATGACGCACGATATTTGATTGCACAGGTGGATGGAGTTCTCCCTAGTTGAGAGGGAGTGTTAAAATTGGACAACTAGGTCCAAACTCCATGTTGTGATGCTCAAATGAAGACACCAATATTTTTATTGGGTTCCTCTTTCTGAGAGGTGCAAGATTGATCTAAAGATCATCTTGATCCGATGAGCAGAACATTTATTTTAAATTTATTTTTAATACTTTCAAAATATGTGCAAGTCAGCCTTAAGGTTTTACACCCCCAGCAAATGTGTCACATACCCTCAATGATTGATATAAATAGAGTCAACGTTGGAGGACATTTCACTCATCTCATCCTCACACATTCTCTGTCCTCTTCTGATTGGTTTGAGCTCCTTGGAGGCAGTTTTCTGTTCACACGTGGGAAAGAAGGACGAAGATATTTCTGCTGTAGCTAGGGTTTCCACCGCAGGTTTGACCAGCGTTGACTTTGGTCAACGCATGGTCAAAAGGAGCTGAATTTTGGCATAGACTTTGATTTCTAAAGTCTGTACATTTTGGCACAAGAACCGAGGTCAAAGTTTGACCATAGACCGAACTGCGTTGACTTTTACTTGATGCTATTATGCGTTGACTATTCTAGGGTTGACTTTGAGTTGACCGTTTGGTTGTTTTGAGGGTTGTTGTGACACATGTTGGGTTGGATGACCAAGGAGACTTTGTTGGTTGAAGCATCCTGCTGATCGCCGTAACGCACCATCAAATATATATTTTTCTGGCTTGTCTTCTGTTGATCCACTGGTATGTTTATCAGCATTTTACTTAATGATTTATGTGATTGTTGTCTAGTATTGAAGAGAAAGTAAAGTTGCATCAAATATAGAACATCTACATAAATTTACAATGATGATGTTATGGTGAGGACTGCTCTCAATGCAGTCACAGAGGACTCGAAAACATTTGTCCAAAGTCTTTTGGGCAGAGTGGACCTTCCTAACTGGGACAATATGTGGGCTATCCTCTGACAAGAGGAAATTCATCGAATGATCAAGAGGCAGTATAGCACCGGTTCGAGCAAGGTGAAGAAGGAGAAGGGAAGATGCGCTTACGACATCAAGAAGCAACAAGGGAAAAGAAGCGCGATGTAAAGATCAAATATTTCCAATGCGTGAACTTGGACACTTCGCGGTGATTGTCCTCAAAGGACAAAGGACAAGAAGCACGGGTCCCAGCAGTGTTACACGGTCTCGCCCCCCCACCTAGGGGTATAATTTCCTCGCCCCCTCATGCTCCGCGGTCTTAGGGACTTCTAGGGGGTGTTTCCCTCACGCCCCTGCACACCACCTTCATGCCCCCCTCACGCCCCTTTTAGTTTATGTTTTCGTGTTAAAAGTTGGTGTGACACTTAGCATGTTTGAGAATCCAAGTGATTTTGATTCAAATGGTGACATGGTTGATCTTGATATATTCGTACAGCCGCTGGATGCAAAGACTAGTGGGGCATTACCTTGAGCATTTATGCTCATTTATCATTATGATGATATCATTTGATATTCATATGTTATGTTTTATGTTTTATGTTTCAAACATAGCTTATTTGCTTTTAAGTTTTATGTTTCAGACTTGAGTTGTAAACTTCAGTTTAAACTTTATTTTGAATATTGATATAATATGTCATATGATATCTTAAACTTTATTTTCATTGTACATTGTTAGTAGTTACATTAATTATTATTCTGTTACAAACTTACAAACTTACATGTATGATTGTATGATGTATGTTTTAACTTTTAACTTTTAAATTTGTTTCAGTTATATGATTCATCATTCATCGATTTATAATTTTATCATTTATGATTTATCTTTCATGATGTAAGTGTATGATGATTGTATATACATTCCTTGCAAAAATACAGTTCCATTATAAATATTAATTTTTATAATTTTTATGACCCCGACGTCCCCCCACGTTTCCTGAAAATTGGTAGGGAGCTTTTGCATAGGCCGCTCCCGCGCTCCCTCGCTCCTACCTCGAGGGGACTTGGTGGAACATTGGTTCCAACGCTGTTGTAGCAGACGATGGCTCCAATGATGACGTAGCCATGAGCACTCATGAACCATGAAAGTAGGGCGATATTGATCTGTAGAGCAGCTACAGAGTGAAGGCGGGAACCTTGAGTAGCCCAATTCTTGTATCACATATGAGCTATGGGATCCTTAAGACGGTAGCAGGACAAGTGGAGCATTTGGTGTAGAGGATCGTGGATCAAGCAAAGGCAGAAGCTGACACGCTGGAGAGGGAGCAGTACAGTGCATATACAGCAGCAGCGTAGAGGGAGCAGTGCAGTGCATTTACAACAGCAGCGCAGAGCGAACGCATAGAAGGCTTGCTTACGCAGTGTAGTGTTGTAAAAGCGCAGAGGCTTCAAGAGCACAGCGCAGCGCAGATGCAGCAGTAGCGCAGAGGCAGCACAGAGGAGGTCTGCTTACGCAGCGCAGAGCTGCAGAAGTGCAGTAGCCTTCAGAGGACAGCGCAGAGCAACAGCATATGAGCTTAAGTGATGAGATGCAGCCCAACTGACTTGTTTGTCAAAGATTGGGTGATGGTCCTTCAGTTGCTTACTCTCAACAACTGAGTTGCAATGCAACAATTGGCAGCACGATGCACCAATTTGAAAGGGAGTTGCAGTACGGATGCAGCAGTTACGTGGCAGTCACGGGCAACAGTACAGAAGGGCAGCAGCAGTGCAGTGATGTAGGGCAGCAGGCCTAGCATCAGCGCAGACACTGACATCAGAAATCAGAGCAGATCTTCGGGGTGAAGTGTTTTGCTAGAGCACATTCCTTGCTAAGAGGGAGTGTTGAGATTTGGGGTGTTGGGGTAGCATCGGATGTGCTCTAGCTCCCAAACTTTGTGGAGGAGCTGCAGTACATGAGATCTCCAAGACCCATAACGTGTTTAGAAGAATTCCATCCGGTTTAAGTTTTATTCAAATAATTAATCTTTTTAATTAAGGACCCTAAGTCTAACTTAGGAAAATTAAAAGATTAAAGTGAATTAAACTAAACATGTGATGAGAATGAATTAAGTGACGCGGATCAAGCAGCTTCTAATCTTAGTCATCGATTAAATATTAGATCACGGCCATTGGTTTTCCAATGAGAAAAGTATAAGAAGAAGGCTTGGGTCAGTTGGAGAACACACACACTGGCAGAGCACTGAAGCTACGCTGAGATTCTAGGGCGTGGTTTGCTAAGAATTTCAGAAGTGTTACAGCTACAGCGAGGGGCAGTATTGGTGAGGGGGATGGTCTAGTCCCAGGCCAAGAGTAGAACGAGGGCGGAGGAGGAGCAATCCAGAGCAGCGCAGAGGCAGCAGCTATGCAGGCCAGCCAAGAGCCCAGCAGGGGCAGTGCAGAGGCAGCGGGAGGCCAGGAGGGCTGACGCAGGCCCAGCTAGGGCAACGTAGGGGCAGCGTAACCCCTCTTAGGGTGAAGCAAGCCCTCCTAAGCAGCACAGATGCTGACGCAGTCCAGTCAGGCTGACGCAGAGGGCTTCAAAGCAGCACTAGGTTTTTCAGAGGCCGAAAAGGGGTTGAGTTCTGTAAATCCCGTTTGTGGGTGTGCATCAGTCAGACTTTTTTGTTTCCGGGATAGAGGTACTGTTGTTGTTTATATTTCTCTGTCGAGTTAACAAGTCTGGGGCCCAGGATTGTTGTACTTAGAATCTGTATAATAATAAAAACCCTCCAGAAACTAGCAGCACCGGTTTTCCCGCATTGGGTTTTTTTGGGTACATTTGTCCAAAAAATCCTTGTGTGTCACTTTGCCAATGCGCATGTTATTCAGTATTTGATCTGTATGTGTAGGTTGTTAATTGTATTTACTTTGATGTTAATGCTGAAGTTTTCAGATTAATAACTTATGTAAGTAGGAGAAGTAAATCAAGATTTAACAGTAGGGTTTCTGTTTAGTAAATTCAGAAATTTTCACACTTCAAAGTTTTTTTTCCAAAGATCTTTGGGTTTTCTTCAATGGCTTTTGCAGCTGTTGGAAGTTTTTTTTTTTTATTGGGGCTGCTACATAGCTGATTTTGCATCTGATTTTGGAGCTTATTTTCTCCAAAAAAATTTAGAGAGTAAATCAAGGAATATTTTGCCCTTTTTTTTTGTTAATTTTTTCTCCAAAAATCAGCAATTTTTTTCTCATAAAAATTAAAAACCCCAGTGTTTTATGCAGATTTGTAGGGGCTGCGCCAGCACTGATTTTGGAGTTGAGTTTCTTTAGAAAACTAAGAGGGAAATTCAAGGTATTTTTTTCAACCATTAATGTTCTATTTTTCTTCAAAAACCTATTCTTTTCATCCCTTAAAATTTTAAAACCCTTTATGTAGATTTGTAGGGGCTGCTACAACACTGGATTTTGGAGCTGAGTTTCTTTAGAAAACTAAAAGGGAAATTCAAGGTATTTTTTTCGGAGTTGTCTTTAGTGCGACTTTTTGAAGTTTCAGGTGCCGAAATCCGGTGAAAAATTTTGAGGTAAAATCTTGGTTTTTGTTATTCAAACTGGTTTTTTGACTCTATATATGGATTCAGCACCCTCAATAACCTCTAGGGCACTTCGATTGTGCAAAGTTAGCGATCAAACTTCTCTTTTCAATAAATTCCTGCCGGAATTTAGAGAAATTACACCGTAAAAAGTCACCATAAAAGCCTTCAAAAAGTCGCACTAAAGACTACTCGATTTTTTTCAACCATTGATGTTCTATTTTTCTTCAAAAATCTATTCTTTTCATCACTTGAAATTTTAAAACCCTAGTTTAAGTAGAATTCAAAATTTCAGATTTGTAATTTTTTGTTGGGATAAAAATTGTGGTCGTTATTTTCTTCTATTTTTTTCTCAACAATTATTGTAATTTGCAGGGTTATTTTGAGGGATTTCATTGGCAAATTTCTGAGGGAGATTTTGGAGATGATTGAAATGTTTATTTTCAGATTGGTTGGAGCTTCTTCTCTTCTCAAAATTTACAGATATTCAACAAGTATTTCGTTGTTTCTACTCCTCTTTTATTTTTCTCTAAAAAAAAATATGCCATAAAATTCTAAAAACCATAGGGTTTTCTATGCAGATTTTGCATTTCTTCCTCATGGCCCCCAAAAACAAGAATGATCCAGGTTGGGTTCACTGTCATTTAAATGAACAAGGGGTAAAATTCTGCAACTATTGTGGAAAAAAAGTTAAGGGTGGGGAGATCCATAGATTCAAAGAACACCTAGCACATTGGGGAGGACAAGTTAAACCTTTTGAAAATGTTTCTGATGACCTTAAAACAGAGATGGAAACTTTTATTGAAGCCTACAATGAAGAGAAGGGGAGAAACAAAAGACTTAAAAAGATATAGCCAAAAGTCAAAAGGATGATGGTATGCTTAGTGACCCTGATTTTGAGAAATATCTGCCCAGTTTTGAAGATTCCTCTAGTTTCCCTGGTAAAGTTGGAGAGGGTAATTCAAGTGGTTTAAACTTGAAGAGGACAATAACCCGTAAAGGGATTGACTCATTCTTTGTACCCCGCACCACCCCTGGTTCTCAACCAACCCTTGATGCTAAATGGAAGAAAATAGAGAAGGGGGTTACATATGACTGCATTGCTAGATGGTGGTATGATGCAGACATACCTTTTAATGCTACTAATTATGCATATTATCAGCCCATGACTGATGTTATAGCTTCATGTGGACCAGGCTTCAAAGACCCTAGCATTCACGATATCAGGGATCCACTTTTACAAAATGAGGTCCAAAGAATAGAAGAGTACCTTACAGGGTTCAAGCAATCATGGACCAAAACTGGATGCACTATGATGTTTGAAGGATGGACTGATGGTAGATCTCGCACCATACTAAATTTCTTAATTGCTTGTCCAAAAGGTACTATGTTTCTCAAATCAATTGATGCATCTGATCAGGTGAACGATGCATAATTGCTATTTCGTCTTTTGGATGAAGTAGTATGGAAGTAGGGGTTGAAACTGTTGTACAAGTTATAACAAATAATGCCTCTAACTATGTTGCAGCGGGAAAGATGTTGCAGGAAAAACATCCCACCATTTGGTGGTATCCATGTGCAACCCATAGTTTGGACCTCGTGCTTGAGGATATTGGGAAAATTCACTGGGTGAAGAAGTGTGTGGAAGATGCAAAATCCATAACCAAGTACATCTACAACCACTCATGGGTTTTGAACCTTATGAGAAAGCACACAGAGAGTAAAGAGCTTGTTTGATCAGCCATCACACGATTTTCAACCAACTTCCTTTCGTTGCAATCCCTTGTTCAACAAAAATCAAACTTGAGGAAGATGTTTTCATCTGATGAATGGAATTCTTCTCAGTGGAGCAAAAAGGCAGAAGGGAAACAAATGGTTGACCAAGTATATGACAAAATATTTTGGTCAAAGGCAGAGGAGATTGTGCTATTTAGTGAGCCTCTTGTTAGAGTTTTGCAGATGGTGGATAGTGATAAATGTGCTATGAGTTGTGTTTATGAGGTGATGGATCAGGCCAAGGAATGTTGAGAATTTGGAGGGCTAGAGATGAATACAAATTCTCTTCTTTGATAATTACTTGTGAGCTCGCTTGAGTTACTTATATCTTTCTTTCCTTAGCTCACTTAGTCTTTCATAAAGTCAATTATCAAAATGCACGAGACACAAAATTAGGCTCCTAGAGCCAGGGAAAAACCTCTCCCTCTTGGAGAGGAAAAACCCAAAAAGAATTCTTCTTATAGATCTTCAAATGACAAGTACCATGACCCAGACTCAGACCCTTGACCTAGATGTGCTTCCAAGACCGTGATACAGCTACTTTAGATGATCCAAAACTCGATTCTTCTCCTTTATAACAATCTGCACTATTATGTACTTGACCTAGAGAACTCGGTCTCTTTTCACACCTTTCAAATTGATCTCTTTTTATGCATTGTGTAAGTGAACTTGCTTCAGGACCTTCTTTAAACAAATATGTACTTGGACTGTTGTACTTTACTCCTACTTATGTGTCACGCTGCCTCTGAATTCTGCATCCTTCTTCAAATATCCGCACTGCACTTCTGAGGTGACCGCATTACAGTTCATTACAATTCAGAGGTGATCGTATTACACTTCAGGTATGACTGCATTATATTTCAATTTTCAGGTATGATCGCATTACAACTCAGGTATAACCGCATTGCTTCTTCTGGTGTAGCCGCATTGCTTCTTCCGGTGTGACCACATTACAATCCAGGTATAACCGCATTGCAGTGATCCACATTATCTGTGTTAAAGACATTCCCAAAAAATATCTGTATTTTCTTCATTCTCACCCGCATAAATACAGCGCATTATTTCTGTCATAACCATACACAACTTTTTCACGTGTATTTGTCCACATTCATTCATATAATTCGCACTGCATGCACCATTTATTGTCTGCACTGTATCATTGAGAAGGCCCGCTTCATTTTTTACAAAGATCACCGAAAATCGTTATTACATTGGGATGTCATCAAGCATATACGTCTTCTTTCAAACTGTTGTCTAAATTTCGCATTCCAGCCTAGATCTATCCGAAGTTTTTTATCACAAATGAAAACAGAATAGGTGTATATATAAAGGAACAGGTTTACGCAATTTAGGCTAATTATTCTATGGTTTGTAGGCCGACTAGTCATGTTGATGGAAGGTCGACATGACACTTCTTTGATAGTTGATCTTTCATCGTATATGAAAGTTGTCATACGCTTATTCTTTCATTGATATTATGACAAGGTCTTGGAGCACTAGATCCCTCATATATATATGACACTAAATTATATTGTTACCTAGAAGACAAAACCCTAGATAGACATCAAGAAGAAGTCTATTGAACCTATAATAAAATATTGCTCATGAAACCCATGAAGCAAGTACAAAATACATTTTATTATCTTTGTCTTCTTCTTTACACAAAATACATAATTACATAGTCAATATGAAGACCGACCTAGTTACACTTTTCAACAAGGAACAAATCAAGGCAAGCCGCAGCATATGGGGATAAAAGACAAAAATACATTCCTCTATGGAGAATCATTGATGAAAGATGGAACAAACAACTCCACAGACCTTTATGTAGTCGACTACTACTTAAATCCAAGGTATGTAATTTTGGATTTCAATTCTCATTGCTTATAAGTTATAAGTTTTAACTTTTAGCTTTTAGTTTTGTTGAATTGATGAATATGTTTTTGTTTTCTGAATTTTGAAAGTACCATTACACTACAAATTTTGACGTCGGTGGGGAGGTTTTAGGGGGATTGTATATATGCATTGGGCGCATGGTCCCAGATTCCAAGACTCAAGATCAAATTCATAACAAGCTCTTGAATTTCAGTGAGTATTGGTACATTTGGAACTTCTATGGCTATAATAAATAGAGCAAAGAGTCCCCCAGTTAAGAACTGTTAAAATTTGCAAATTGTTGAGTCTAAGTTTCAACTTTCAAATTCACTTGCTAATACTTTTTTCCCTCCCCCATTTTTGAAGCCTATTGGTTGCAAAAATTTGGTAGTGAATGCCCTCAATTGCAAAATTTTACAATTTGAATTTTGAGCCAGACATGTGAGCGGAATTGGAGTGTGTTTGAGCACATACGCACCAAGAAGAGGAACCATTTGGAGCAAAATATGTTGAATGACATGGCTTTTGTTCAGTACAACCTGTTGAGGCACAATCAATTGTTGAATAAAACCCCTGAAACAAGCAACATTGTCTTGGGTGACTTTGGTCCAACATCAGAATGGGTTGTGGAGAGTCAAGCACCAGCATTTGATAATGAAGACCTTTCTTGGTTAGACTTGGACCCACCTCCACATGATGCAGAGGAAGATATATCAAAAGCACCAGTAGCAGCTTCAGGGCCAAGGGAATCAAGCCATAATCCCATTACAGACTTGGATGCTCATGCTACTCATTCTTCAGATGAGGATGAGGATGAGGATGATGATTCATGATTTGATCATATGTAGCTTGTAGTATTATAGGTTGTATAATACTATGATCTAGCATGTTATTTTGGACTATAAAGGCCTTTCAGATTATGCTTCTTGATGTTTGTAACATTTTTGGTTCAGCGATGTTTTGCACTAAGTGCTATTTTGGCCATATGCACCTATATAAATGAGAACTTTTGCATATTTCTGTTTAAATGGTTTGGATTAATATGGATTCACATGAATATATCTGGTTTTTCTTTAAAATGCGAATATTTTATGTGTTTTTGGTAAACCGATTTCTTTTCGGGCTTTTTGCCAGTTCCGACTGGTTCCCGATCCACAAGGCTTTCTGGTTCAATGATCGGTTCGGTTTCGATAACATTGGTACAGGGTGAGCAATTAATCTTCCCCTGTGATACCCCATGATGGTTGACATATGTGTAGGGTGAGTGGTTCACCTTCCCCTGTGATACCCCATGATGGTTTACATGTGTGTAGGGTGAGTTCACTTTCCCCTACGATTGATGACACGTGTGTAGGGTGAGTGGTTCACAGTCCCCTACAATTAACATCTGCATAGGATGTGTGGTTCACCTTCTCCTATGGCATATTTGCAGGATGAGTGGTTCATCTTCTCCTCCTAATGCCCCAGCATACATCCTACCCGTGTAGTCCGGGACTCATGGGAAGTACCTCTCATCTAGCCAATGAGTTGGGAAAAGTGGATAGGGACCATAGCACTACAAATGCACGTATCGTGTACTGTCATACTCCCTATGTCTAAGATGCATTGTGTTCAACAACTTGATTTGTGATCAAATATGGTTGAGGTTCTACCTCTGGACTGACTTTTGTCAGTGAAGAGTGGTAAGGTCTTGTGACTCACTCTCGATCGATTCTTCTTCATTATCTATATCAGTGTTCAGCAAAGTAGAGACGAGATACAGAGATGGTTCATGATGACAGGATGGCATGATGGTCGATGATGATCGATGGATTGGCAGGTGGAATTCTCCCCAGTTGAGGAGGGAGTGTTAAGATTGGCAACTAGGGCCAAATTCCACTTTAGACAACTCATTCGATGGAGATGATTATTGAATTAAATTCCTCTTTTCGAGAACACCAAAATCGACCTAGATATCATCAAATTTGGACAAGTAGAAATGTGTTTTCGAATTTATGCAAATTGACAAGGTCGGCCACATCATCATGTAGGCTCAAGAAGCCCAACAGATGCATCACTTCGCCCTCAACGACTTGTACAAATATACGTGACCTCTCACCTCATTTGGTATCACTCACACATTCTTCTCTCTCCTTCTCTCATTGGTTCGTACCGCTATTGGGCAAATCTTTTCTCTCACACGTGTGGCAAGGAGGACAAATTTTTTTGGGCAATTACAGGGCTGAAATTTCAAAGTTCTAGCAAGGTTTGACCAGTGTTGACCAATCACTTTAACTCGTCCTTTGACTGTGTTTTTTGTGGGAAACTCTCGTTTTTGGCAGGTCGTAAAGTTTAGCACAGAAACCGAGGTGATCTGAGCACTTTGACCCACAGAGATAATTGCAGGTTGACCGCAGTTTTCAGGGCTGAATTTGACCAAGTTTAACCGCTGACTTTGGGACTGTTTTGGGCTGATTTTGATCATCTGTTCAGGTCGAGTTTGACTAGGTATGACTGAGGTACTTTGAGGATGTTTCACTGATGCGTTGACCATCTTTGACTTTCTAGTTAGGGTTGAATTTCATTGCAGTTAACTGTAGATTTGACAGGGTTGTTTTGGCTTTGATTTGGCAAGTCAACTTTGACTTTTGCAATCTCTCTCTGTTGAACATTTGATATAATAATAAGAAGAATTGATCAAGGTGTTTTCCCCATTTTAGGGTTTTTCCCTGGCATCTGCCAAATCTGGTGTCCTCTTGTCTTCGCTTGTCTTCTGCATTTTATTTTATGTTCTATCTATAGTTATTGTCAATGTGATTTATGGTTAATGTGATTGCTATTGGAAAACTAAACTGGAATTTGTCATTGGGCTGCTAAAGGAACGTTGATGTAATTGTGCTAAGCATAGAATATACCATTGTTAACTAAAATTAACACTTCCAGATCCAGTGAGTGCATTTGCAGAGAGGCAGAAGAACCACAGTGAGGTTGACGCAAGTGCTGCGCAAAAGCCTCTAGAGGGCAGTTCGATTCTGTTGGAGAGAAGTCGAGTTTCAGTTTGAGAGGCCAAGAAAGGGTTCCAAAAGGTCGGAGAGATAGTTTCTCGACCAGTGGCAAGAGAGGACAGCTACAGGAGTTGTTGATTCAGGGTGTGCGTGGGAAGGCGCTGCGCTAGGGTGATGCAGGCCTGCGCAGAGACAGTTTGTATGGCTCACTTGGAGCTGCAGTCAGAGCCCGGATTTCCCTGTGGGGTGAGGAAAATTCCTCACTAGATTTTTGCTAGTTTTTTTCTCTGTAGGATTGCCAGATTATAGTACTCAGATTTTCTCACTGCTGTATAATAATAAAACCCTCGATTGTTGCACTAGTTTTCCCAAGTTGGGTTTTTTCGAGGACATTTGTCCAAAAATAACCGTGTCGTTTTTATGTGTGACTGCTAGATTTTCACAGATTTCAGCGCTATTTTTCTTCCTCGTATTATTTGTGAAAATCACAGTGAATTATTTGGTATTTTTCGTAGCAAACTGCAAATAAATTGTTGAATAAACTTAACAATTAAGAAAATAATTTCCAATTGTTGTGATAGGTTGAAATATTCACATGTGCGTCAATGCAAAAAAAAAATGAGCTTCAAGGTTTCAAGCCCTTGAGATCATAACACTCAAAGGAGTTGACACGGGGTAGTCACCCCTCTTTCTTTTGGTGAACACCCCTGGTTAGGTGTTTCTTTTGGTCGTCGGGACCAGCGGGGCAGAATGGCTTCTCGTATATACATATAAGAATATAACTGGACCTAATGCTGAGGGATTGATGGCGGAACCCTAACCTAATGAAACTGTGTCAGGTGGTCCCTACACTGGTCTTCAGCGATCATCCTGTCGGCCCTAGGCTGCAACATAACATACGTGTGGGACGAGGAAGGAGGGATAGTCCGATGACGAAGCCCAACCCAACAGAAACTCGCCATCGAACCACCGTACCACCGTACCCTTGGAAGAGTACACAAGTAAGCTAGGCGAAGAGGGCTGACACTAGTGACCAATACTCAGATGAACAAAAGGAAGCAATGGGCCTATGGTGGAACCCTGGCCTTTAAAACCCTACCACCGAGCCTCGAGCCCTCATATGAGAAGAGAGGAGACCTTAAGTGGTAGTCGAGAGGGAAAGAATAACCCGACATAACATTAGGAAGTAAATGGACCGCATCAGCGTTTGGGCCACCGAGATCATAAAGGAGTTGCACGGAGAGTAAAGACCGGTAGATCCGGATCAAGATGAGGTGTACAAAGGTGGACCCACTAGACGCATGGGATTTCAGGCCACAGGGTACTCTTAATTGCTAAGCGAAAAGGAGCAACCCAAGAACACGCGGGCTAAGTAGACCCCACTTCAGTCGGTAGCTAATAGCTTTCGGCCTTTTTTTACTACAAATGTTATAACGCACTAAGTGACCGATCCACCATGGTGTGGGGCACTCTGCAAACCCCACATGACAAAGGCGTGGCAGTGACATGTGGGCCAAAGCAAGGCTTGTGTGGTGTCCTAGTGATGACATGGGCCTTTTTAATAGGCCAAAATTCTAATGAGCATAACTTTCAATGCAGGATTCCAATTGAGATAAAATACATATTGTTGAAAAACTCTTGGTGAGTTGAACATAATGGTGGCATTTGTTTTAAGATTTGAAGACCTTGAAAAATGAGGTTCTTATAACCTAATTTACCGGAAACGGATAGGATGACCGTCAGAAAAGTCGTTCCCCGTTTCTGATATGGAAACCGAAACGATCTTTGTACGATTCGCCTGAGAAAATAAAAAAAATTAAAAAAATAAAATTAAAAAAAATAAATGTTTTTGCACTGTTCGATCAAATCGGAAACGGCGGATCTGGTTTTGGATACGTTTTTTCTTTTTCTTTTTCTTTTTTTTTTTCTTTTTTTTTTTCGGATTCGTTTCCGGATTTCCAGAAATGGACCCACTCCAAAAAAACGCCTATGCCAGGAACAGTGCATTGTTTTTGTTAGCTCCAGGGTCGACCAGGAACGATGCATTGTTTTTGTTAGCTCGACAGTTGATAGGGAATGGTGCGTTGTTTTTGTTACTTTACCATTTAAGTTTTTAACCTTGGCATATTTATTATATAACCTCCTTCACATGGAGCATATGTGATGCTCATTGCAATTTGCATATGCCATATTGTTATTTCATTGTGAGCCGCCACCGAGAGCATTGCTCGAGCTCACTGCTCAATTTGGACCGCCAGAAGGGAGATAAGAGCAGGAGCGAGATCTCAGATAAGCTTTGAGCCGTCGATAAGCTTGAATCGAGTGACAAAGGGAATTTAACTAAGCTAAGTTACACCTATTTGCTCACTATTAGCTAGGAAAATTAAAATACCTCAGCGTTTCACGATCCTATCCCCAAATCAAAACATCCAAAAAACGTTTGGGATATTTTCTGCCGCAAATAATTTTCAGTGTTTACTAAGTACTCTGAAAGGATAAAAATGCTAGCTTAATTAGAAACTAAAACTAAAGTGAGGAGCAAATTCCTAAAAATAAATATTAACAATTGCAAAATAAGGCCATAAAAAGAGGATTTTTAAGCATATATAACACATTACAGACCTTTAAACTTTTCCGTGGATTACCACATTGAGGACCTATTTCGGAAATTGATTTTTTTCTTCCAATTTTTGAAACAAGTTTGCAATGTGTTATATATGCTTTGTTATAGCTTCGAGACATCCATTTTTATTGAAACGTGAACTATCATATTTTAGATAAACTAAGTCTCAATTGTTGGGACAATTCAATTCTAGAATCCAAAGTTACACTTCACCTTCTATTTCAACTTCAAAGTTCAAACCCTACATAGAAGCATAAAGGAGACCTCTACGAGTTATATATGCTTTGTTATAGCTTCGAGACATCCATTTTTATTGAAACATGAACTATCATGTTTTAGCTAAAACTAAGTCTCAATTGTTGGGACAATTCAATTCTAGAATCCAAAGTTACACTTCACCTTCTATTTCAACTTCAAAGTTCAAACCCTACATAGAAGCATGAAGGAGACCTCTACGGCCTCAGCTCTAATAAATAAGACATTGAAATTTAGGACCTGTGGCTATCACCTAACACTTGTAAAATTTAGATTAATAATCATTACCAATTTCTCAATTAAAAAGAGTATCCTTGAGGAAAAAAACCATTCCTTCAATGTTTAGTTTTCACAAGTAAAAAGACTTATTAAACTAAATATCAATTTGTAAATTCAATAAACAAAAAGTATAATATTTGGAATGGGGACTATTTAATATTATTTGCCATCTTCTATTCTGAGCAAAGGAACATGAAATTGAATCTATTATGTTGCACTTTCATAATTCATGTACATCATCATCATGGCAACTTCAATTTCATCCATTCATGAGTCTGAGCAAAGGAACATGAAATTGAATCTACCCCTAAAGTTGATCCAAAGTCACCACTATGGAAATATGTAATTATTGCTGAGAAGATCAAAAGAGGGGGATCATTGGAATGGGTTTGCAGTGAGTTTAAAAAGGAGTTTAAGGAATCATACACCCAGGTTAAAGCACATTTACTTGGGTTAAAAGGCAATGGCATTTGAATATGCATTGGCCCACCTAAAGCAGATGGGACAGGTGGAAAAGTTTTAAGCAAGGAAAAACTTGCAAAATATCATAAAGAACAAGACGAAGTAGATGTTAAAGCAAATGAGGCGAATCTTGCCTCTCAATTCAAACAACCAACAAGGTTGGGAACATCTTTATCAAAGCCTCCACTTCCCTCTCATGGAATTATCAACCCTGGTTCAAAGCGACCTAATTTGGGATTGCTTAAAAATAGTTTTAATAATGATGCTAGAGAGACGGCAAATGCAGTTATAGGTCAATGCATTTATGCAAATGGCCTTCCCTTTAACCTTGTATGATCTCCTTACTTGGAAAAGATAATAAAAGAGTGAATGAAGCCCCAAAAGGGTACAAGAGCCTTGGATATGAGAAGGTACGCACCACAATGTTGAGTGCTGAGAAGTTAGATTTGGAGTCTATATTTTGCCCCATTCATAATTCATAGCGCATTTTAGGGGTGTCCATCATTTCTGATGGATGGAAAGATCAAAGGAATAGGCCTTTGATCAATGTGATTGCTCAGAGCCCAAAGGGGGCAATGTTTTTTAAGGCACTGGATTGTGAGGAGCAAGTGAAAATTTCTCAATTCATTGATGTTTTTTAAGGCACTGGATTGTGAGGAGCAGGTGAAAATTTCTCAATTCATTGCGGACTTCTTGATTGAAGCAATTGAAATGGTGGGGTCGTATAATGTTGTCTAGGTAATAACTGACAATGCAATAGTGTGTAGAGCAGCACGCCTAATTATTGAAGGCATATATCAGCACATCTTTTGGACCGCTTCTGCTATCCATTCATTGAACCTCATGTTGAGCAAGATGGAGAAGCAAATTGAGTGGATTCGAGTTATTTTTGAAGAGGCAAAAGAAATTCAAACCTTCATCACAAACCACAAGTCCCAAGGCATCTACAAAGAATTTGAGAAAGTAGGAGTTCCTTAAGGGACCTAAACTTTTAAGTTTATTTCATAAATTCTAATTTCTATGACACTAAATTGAAATATGTAAATTGGATTATCAAATGTCATGATTCATGAATCATAATAGTTATTCAATCAAATTATGATTTTTAATTTATTGAAAATTGAAACATTGACAATTTGGCACTTGCAAGTTGCCGAGACTCGTTTTGCTTCTCACATCATAGTCTTAACAAGGCTTATGTAGGTGAAAGAAGCATTACAATCAATGGTATGCAGCTCTCTTTGAAATCAATGGAGGCAATCCCAATCTGATAGAGCATAAGAAGTGAAAAGGTTGGTTGTTGATGATGAATGGTGGGATAGGGTGGAGTACCTCTTGGCATTTACTAAATCAATTGTAGATTTGCTCTGCCTGTTTGACACAGGTATGCCTAATTTGGGAAAGGTGTATGAGGGTATTCATTCCACGGTAGAGAAGATAAGGGTGGTTATAAATGCCAAGGAGGAGGACCCAAATGAATTCTTTGTTGATTTTTGGGTAGCATCGGATGTGCTCTAGCTCTGAAACTTTGTGGAGGGGCTAGGACACATAAGATCTCCAAGACCCATAAATCGTTTGGAGAAATTCCACCCGGTGTGAAAGTTATTCAATTATTAATTATTTTAATGGAGACCTTAAGTCTAACTTAGGGAAATTGAATAATTAATGTGAATTAATTAAAACATGTGGGTGAGAATGTTCTAAGTGACATGGATCAAGTCTTTTCTAATCTTAGTCGTCAATTAAAGACTAGATCACAGTTGTTGAATGTTCAACGAGAAAAGTTCTAAGGAAGGCTTGCGATCAGTTGGAGAACACACACATAGCGGTAGCACTTGAGCTAAGTCGAAATTTTGGGGCGCGGTTTGTTGAGAATTTTCGAGTGAACTTGTAGTGCAGTGAGGGGCCAATCAGCAAAGGGATTTCAGATCCGAAGCTGAGAATACAATTGCAGAGAGGCAAATCCGTAACAGAGAGGCAGCGCAGTCCAGGAAGGGTGACGCAAAGGCAGCGTAGGCCCAGTAGGGGTAACGCAGACCTAGCCAATCTCACGCAGAGCCAACGCACAGGCTGACGTAGTCACAGAAGGATGACGCAGGCCAAGAGGGTGACGCAGGCCAAGAGGGGCTGACGCAGAGCCAAAGGTTGCAACGCTGCGGTTTCAGTGGGCCAGAAAGGGCTCGTATTCAATAGATCCAGAAGGGGTGACACGGTGACTCCATAGGTACTTGTGGGGTTCCTCATCCTCAGCTGAATCAGCCATATTTTCTGTCTCCGGAGATAGAGGTACATCTGTCGGGATTTCTCTGTTGGGCAAACCACTACTGGTGCCCTTGTTTGTATTCAGAATTCTGCATAATAATAAAACCCTCGAGAGTTGTTGCACCGGTTTTCCTGCATTGGGTTTTCCCGGCAACATTTGTCCAAAAAATATTGTGTCCTTTGTCATGTGTGCTTAATTCTTCAATACTTGATCTGTAGGTATGTGTAGATCTGCAGTGTGTTTACTTCGTTGTTTCTTAATATTTCTAGAAAAAAAAACTTGTAAATGTAAAAACACAACTAGGAGAAGTAAACCAGATTTATGCAGTAGAAATTTATGTTAAGTAGATTCAGGAATTTTCACATGGTATCAGAGCTATTGCAGATCAGGGGGAGTTGAATCGATCAGCGAAGTGACTAAGTTCTTTTCTGCAGTAAGGCGGCTGAGACAGCACAGAACCAGAAAGAGGAAGCGCAGCACCAGAGGGACAGCTCAGACCTAGCAGGAGTGACGCAGAGCCTGTCTAACTCATGCAGAGCTGACGTAGGCCCAGAAGGGTGACGCAGAGCCTATCTAGCTGACGCAGGCCTAAGAGGGTGACGCGGTCCGAGAGGGATTGACGTTGTGCCAGTTTGTCATGGCTGGAGGTGCAGTTTGGTTCTTCGAAGTTGTTGGTGGGACATTGTTTTTGCCGATGCAGAACAGTGTCTAGCAAGGTTGACAAAGTAAGGGGAAACAGTTCCTCAGCAGACTTTCTAGCCAAGAAGTCTGAGATTCGATCAGCGAAGTGATTGGAGAGGGCTGATTCGACAGAATTGGAGGAGGATTTACGAGAAGGAAATCACTTGTTGTTGATTTATGGTAGCATCAGATGTGCTCTAGCCTTGTAACTTTGTATATAGGCTAAGACACATGTATTCCCTAATACCAATGTTGCGAACATCGGCATCGGGGTAAAATTAGCAAGGGTCTGGAAAACCAAAAAATCGTAAAAAACGGGAAAATATCGGTAAAAAATCGACAAACATCGGTTAGGCCAGAAAATCCTGATTTCAAGATAAAATCGGGATGTTATCGAGATGTTCGCAACACTACATAATACCCAGAAGTGGTTTTGGAAAATTCCACTTAGAGATGGTTTAATTAAAATAATTAATTGTTTTTTAATGTTTTCCTAAGTCTAAACTTAGGGAAACTGATTAATTAAAGTGTATTAATTAAACTAAGTGTGATTCTTCTAGATAAAGTCATGGATCTCCTCCAAGTTAATCTTAGCCCTTGATTATGTTTCAATCTTGGTCGTTGAAGGGTCAACAGAAGAATATAAGGAGGGTGAGGGGCCTATGGAAAACAAATTGAGCACATTGAGCATTTGGCATTTTCGAGCTTGTGAGAGAGACACAGCTTTTTGATCAAATTGAATCACTAGGGTTGGGTTTGTTAAGTGATTTGATTCAGTGATCAGTTTCAGAGAGGGGCAGATGAAGTAACTGGTCAAGAGGACCAGGAGTACATTTCAGAGAGAGGCAGCAGTGACGCAGACAGAGGCAGTGCAGTCACCTAGAGGGTTGACGTAGTTCCTGTAGGAAATCACGCAGAAGTGGCACAGTGTCTTTTGTATTCAGTTCGAAAATAGCTGGAAGCTGGGGTTTCTAAGCCAGGAGGGCCAAAACTCGGTTTCTGATCAGCTTGATCAATTGCAGAGGAGAGGTGACGCAGTTCCAAAGCTTGCCCATGCAAACTTACGCAGTTCCAGCGTAGGCATCACACAGAGGCAGAGAAGGGCTTCACCAACGTTGTTCAGTTCAGTCGTGGATTTGCAGAGTGAAGTATACCTCACATTTCTTTTGTTGCCTAGATTTTCTCTGAAAGGTGAGCCAGATATTGGCACCCTAGTTGTACTCAAGATTTTGCTACTTAATAATACAAAACCCTCGGATTTGCTGCACCGGTTTTCCCAAGTTGGTTTTTTCCAGGGACTTAGTCCAAAAATAACTCTGTCAAATAAGGATGTTTTTCATTGTATTTTGTTCAGTTTGTTTCAACACTTGGATTTATTCTGCAGCATTATTTGTGTAGACTGCTTCAGTAATTACTTTGGTATTTCACTGTAATGAAATAATTATGAAAAATAATAGGAGAAGTAATTCAGATTTGTTGCAGTAGGAATCCAGATTTAGGATTTTTCACATGGTATCAAAGCTTATTCAAGTTGAAGCGCAAGAGAAACAAGAGTGAACTAGCAAATCAGCACTGAAGAGACTGGGATCTGTGTAAGCAGTAGCAAACTCATCCAGAAATTACGCAGTCCAGGCCAGGAGGGAAATCCAGCGCAGAAAAGGGCTCCCTTTGTAAGAGTTGACAGAGGGGTAAGCTTTTTCAATTGCAAAAGGGACAACATAGCTGAAGGACACAGTAACTGCACAGCAGTGAGTGTTGGTGCATAAGCGTCAGAAAATTTCTGAAAAACACAGTTGGAGATTTCTTGACCTCAGAGAGTTTCTTACTCAAAGAAACTCATTTTTTCCCGTGCAACAGCGAAAGCACTGACTTACTCCCCAAGGAGTGCGTCAGTCTAGCTGAGCAGAGGGTTAGAGAAAGATATCGATAGTTGAGAAGATGGCCATCAACGGATTGCGTGACCAAGATAGATTGGAGGGTGCCTCCAACTATGTTATTTGGAAGTCAAGGATTCAGTTTCTCCTTGATGAGCATGATCTAAAGGCCCTCATTTGATAGCGTAGTTGCAGAACCACTGGATGCAGCACATCTGAGAGCCTTCAAGAAGAATATGGCAAGAGCCAAACGTTTGATCCTAGATGGTGTGACGGATCACATCGTACCTCACATTGCAGCAAAGAATACTGCTAGAGAAATGTGGGTAGGGCTGGAAAAGCTATACCAAGGATCTTCCGAGCAGCGAAAGATGTGTCTGGAGGAGAAGATGCATAATACCAGGATGAAGAAAGGAGAACGATTTGACTCCTTCGTGTCTAGAATTCAGGATAACCGAGAAAAGCTGTCAGCAGTGGGATCAACACCCAAAGACTCAGAGCTTGTCAAGCTCACTCTGAACTCTGTTTCAAAAGACTATCAGGTCTTTGTCTAGAGCATTATGGGCAGAGAAAAGCTTCCAGGATGGGAAGCGATGTGGGCAGCCTTGTAGCAAGAAGAGCTGAGAAGAGATCTCCTCAAAATCCATATTGAGGATGGCAGCAGTGGTTCGAAAGTCAAGAAGGAGGAAGATAACACAACCCTTGCATTAAAGGGGCAGCAGAGGAAGAAGGAGAAACATCTGTCCAAGATCAAGTGCTTCCAGTGTGGGGAAATGGGACATTATGCCACACAATGTCCTCTTAAGAAAAAGGACGAGGAGAAGAAAGATCCTCAAGCCAGAGCTGCCAAGATTGAGGCAAAATTTGATTGTGCTATGTTAGCTCATATTTCGAAAGGAGGGAAGTGGGCTGACTTGGAGTTGTAGATCCAGAATCTACAGGTGGCAGAATCCTTGAGTATTTCCGAACTCTTGAATCACATGTGAGCTACGGCAGCCTAAAGACAGTTGCAGGATGGACAGTTGCAGCAGAAGATAAGAAGACAATTCAATGGCTAGCAGTACTAGAGCCTGATCAGCGCAGAAAGGGAGCAATTGAGCAGCAACAGTGCAGTGCACAGTGGTGAAGTGCAGTGCTCACAAAGTGCAGAGCAATAACAGCACAGCATATTCAGAGAGTTAGTGCAAAAGTTAGCAGCAGTCAGTCTTATTATTCAGTTGCAATATTACTTGTCAAATTTAGAATGTTTTCCTACTGCAATTAGCAACAGTGCAGCAGTCCAGCAACAGCAGTAATTGAGCAGCAGCAGCAGCGCAATGCACATGTAGTGCTCACGCAGTGCAACAGCATGGTTGCAGAATTCAGAGGGAGTTGCAGTACAGTGGCAATTGGCCGCAGCATGCAGAGTCAACAGTCGTATGGATGCAGCGTGTGTGCAGTGTTGGTGAGCAGCATCAACAGCACAATTGCAGATGTTCCAGAAGTCAAAGCAGCACATTGAGTTGTCTTGCTAGAGCACTTTCCTCGCTAAGAGGGAGTGTTGATTTATGGTAGCATCGGAAGTGCTCTAGCGTTGTAACTTTGTATATAGGCTAAGACACATGTGTTCCATAATACCCAGAAATGGTTTTGGAAAATTCCACTTAGAGATGGTTTAATTAAAATAAATAATCGTTTTGTAATGTTTTCCTAAGTCTAAACTTAGGGAAACTGATTAATTAAAGTGTATTAATTAAACTAAGTGTGAATCTTCTAGATAAAGTCATGGATCACCTCCAAGTTAATCTTAGCCCTTGATTATGTTTTAATCTTGGCCGTTGAAGGGTCAACGGAAGAATATAAGGAGGGTGAGGGGCCTATGGAAAACACATTGAGCAAATTGAGCATTTGGCATTTTTGAGCTTGTGAGAGAGACACAGCGTTTTGATCAAGATCGAATCACTAGGGTTGGGTTTGCTAAGTGATTTGATTCAGTGATCAGTTTCAGAGAGGGGCAGATGCAGTAACTGGTCAGGAGGACCAGGAGTACATTTCAGAGAGAGGCAGCAGTGATGCAGACAGAGGCAACGCAGTGACCTAGAGGGGTGACGTAGTTCCTGAAGGAAATCACACAAAAGTGACGCAGTGCCTTTTGTATTTAGTCCGAAGATAGCTGGAAGTTAGGGTTTCTGAGCCAGGCGAGCCAAAACTCAGTTTCTGATCAGCTTGATCAATTGCAGAGGAGAGGTGACGCAGTTCCAGAGCTTGCCCACGTAGACTTATGTTTTTCTGGGGACTTAGTCCAAAAATAACTGTGTCAAATGTGGATGTTTTTCATTGTATTTTGTTTAGTTTGTTTCAACACTTAGATTTATTCCGCAGCATTATTTGTGTAGATTACTTCAGTAATTACTTCGATATTTGACTGTAATGAAATAATTATGAAAAATAATAGGAGAAGTAATTCAGATTTGTTGCAGTAGGAATCCAAATTTAGGATTTTTCATACTTGTCAAAGGGAGCGTATTCTCTAGAGGGTTTCTATTTCCAAGAAACCCAGATCTGGTCTCTTGCTGAGAGCAGCAGCAGAAGAAGGGAGAAGAGCATCTGTTTCGACATTTTGATCAGAGATGGCCTCACATGGATCGAGGGATCAGGACAAGTTAGATGGTGCATCTAACTTCGTCATCTGGAAAGCCAACATCATGTTAGTCCTTGACGAATATTGTATCAAAGATCATGTCGAGAGGGTTGTAGCCGTTCTGGTCGATGTTGATCCATTAAAGAAGAAAAAGGAAAATCAAGCACGGGCTAAGCACTTGATTATGGAGGGGGTGAAGGATCATGTGGTCCCACATATTGCCGAGAAGAACACAGCAAATGAGATGTGGACAACGTTGACCAAGTTGTATCAAGGCACCTCCGTCCATAAGAAGATGCTTCTGGAGAATCAACTGCGACTATTTCAGAAGCAGAAGGGAGAGGAAATCAACCCCTTCCTCATTAGGTTGAAGGCAATTTGAGATCAGTTGGTTGCTATGGGGGCAACTCATGATGATGGTCTCATGGTGAGGACTGCACTGAATGCAGTCATCGATGATTGGGAGACCTTTGTCCAAAGTATTTTGGGCAGAGCACAACTGTAATATTCCAAATTTGCCATCAGCTAATTGGAATATTAGAGTTCTTACTTTTCCTATTTAGTTAAGTAAATAAAAGGGTGGAGGGATCCATAAACCCTGTAGATGAATAAAATCCACTTCTATAGTGTGAATGTGGGTTAGTTGAGTAGTGGAGTAGCATTATGGAGTAGTGGAGGTCATATAGCATTAATGAGGAAGATGATGGAGATAGTGGAAGAATAAATTCAATATGATGAAGATAGTGGAAAAGCAATTACAGAGATGATGGAGGAAGTGGTGCATTAAATGCACACATGATGGAGAAGTGGAGAAGTAATTGCAGCAGTGATGGAGATCATGGAGGACAACGTAGTCTTTATGGAGGCTAGTGGCCACATGTGCAACGCAGTTATGAGGTGGGCCAAGGCTAGGGAAGGCTCACAACCATAAAAGGAAGATGAGGGAAACAAAGGAAAAGAGTCTGAATTTTTAATATTGATTGTCGTACGACATTTCTTTGCACGCTTCAGCTGTTTAGCTAAGTCTGTTGTGTTGTTTAGCACTGGGTGTTCCCGAGCGGGAATCCCACCCTTACCCACGAGGGACTTCGAGTGCCTACTGTGGAAAGGTTTTCTTAGGCAGCATTTATCATCCAGCAACCAGTGCCACTTCCAGCTACAGGAATTACGCATTCCTCAACTAGGGCTTGAGACTTGGAAGGTTGTTCTCAGTACATCAGCTGAGAAATCTGTGGAGGGATCGGCCCTTCACCTCATGCATCCATTGCAGTCTTTCGAGAGCAACATTGTTACATCCAGCATTAGGCCATCATTCTATTCACCTAAGCAGCAACATTTCTTGCAGGAATTACGTAATTCTAGAGTGAGGGTTTGAGGAGAAGAGGAAGTTCCAAGCAACTCAGCTTGGAATCCTGTGAGGGATTAATCCTTCACCCCGGGGATAACTTCCGCAGCCTGGATCAGCATTGTACTATCTATCAACAAGCTACATCATAAGCCCTCCTAGACAGCGCAATATTTCCCAGCAGTTGTGCATGCGGCAGCTGCATATTCAGTGGAGGAGCTAGATCTTAAGTTTCTCAGCTTGGGATCGGGAGAAGGGACCAGCCCTTCAGTGAGTGAGTTGAGTGGGTGCTATTGCAGCAAATAGATTATTCTTTCAGCCCCATATCAGCAGTTGTCTCCAGGGACTGCGTAACTCAGCCAACAGGGGTGTAGTGTGCAACCGAAAAAGAGCCGAAATTCCAAACTCAAAATCTCGCCAAAGCATTTCTAGGTTTTTCTAGGTTGTTCGAGTAGAATCCGTGGTTAAAACCCTGGATCTTTTTGAGCACTCCAGTAGCCTCCTACACATAGATCTTCTTCCCAACAGCAGCAGTTTTTACTTTCCAGTGCTAGTCTTCAGTAGAGTTGTTTCAACCATCTTTGGATGGCTTGAGTGCATCCCCCTTTGGAGCACTGTGTATATTCATTTGATGTTGATACATAATGATATGACTCAGTTGTTTCTGCAAATGTTTTAATGTCTTGATATTATATTCCAGCATTTCCAGCATTTTGCAGTTTTGTGCTTTACATCTGGTTATTGTCTTGATTGAAATGTTATATATGTTCTATATTCCTGTCTTTCACATTTTGGGATATTACAACAACTTCCAAATTAGGAGGACATGTGGGAAACTCTTCATCAAGAGGAGATCAGGAGAATGTCCAAGATGGGCAGTAGCAGTGGAGGAGCCAAGATCAAGGAGGAGGAGGAAGATGCAACTCTCGCATCTAAGGGACAGCGGTAGCAACAAGGGAAGAAGGAAAAGGACCCCTCAAAGGTCAAGTGCTTCAGATGTGGCAAATTGGGACATTTCGCCAATACTTGTTCGAAGAAGAAGAAGGACAAGGAAGATTCAGATTCTAAGGCTGCGACAGCCAAGGGGGATGATGGCAGTGATGATGATGTGGCTATGAGTGCTCAAGTGCCTCGAGAGAAGAGGTGGGGGACATAGATCTATAGTTCTCTCGAACTGCAAATGTGGGGCAAGATCCTTGAGGTGCCCAAACTCTTGGATCACATACGAGCTACGGGAGTTGTTGGCTTGAGGGATCCTGACCCAGGTTTGGATTTAAGGTTTGCCAACAAACCCCTATACTACTAGCCATTTTGGCAATGACCTGCTTGTGCGGGTCAAGGTCTCACTCTAAGTAGTATGGGAGGGTGTTGGAACCAGGTTTCCGCACCCTGAGAGAAAGGTAGTTAATAGACGCGGCCTTGTCAAGATCTATCAGACCTGTGTAGAAGAAATCTTATCGCAGAACCTTTAACAGTATACGTGCAGAATGAGAAGTTCATAAACCCACAGATAGCATAAATAAGAAACTATTTCTAATCAGATCTCAGTAATATCTTCGCATCCACGTGCGCATCAATATTGATCAACAAACTGAATCACCATAATATCATGAACATAGCCAGTCTATAACACAGAGATATGATCAAACAGATTTATCATTCATTAGCTTCCAAAATCCCCTTACAGACCCAATTCCCAACCCGCGCACACAGCAGGACTGAGGATCTCCGCGCACACAGCCAGCTGGAGTCCTTACCCAAATACAACCCAAAACAGATCTCAAGAGTTCGCAATTAGCATCAATCAATCCTAGCCAACTTCTAGACTTGATCTACCCATCTATTTATAGCACCTTATCCTGTGCTATCCTATGGTCCGCAAACCATGGTTTGCGGACCCTAGGTCTACCTTTTTGACCCATTACAATCCATTGGGGGTTTGACCCACCCCAAGCCCCCTTCGCTAGACCAAATATTACAAAACTAGACAAAACTAGGGCTAGGAACCCCCATTCCAACAGTCCCCCAGCACAATCTTGTGACTCATCCCGAGTCACAGCGCCGATGGGGTCTTCATCCGTTCCTTGAGCTGTTCCAATGCGGTCGTGAGCGGAGGCAAAATGTGAAGGCTTTGCGCTGCAGTAGTCTGCGCGATGTCCACCTGTTTCTGCAAGGTCGGTCCTTCTGTAGCAGCAGTGACGTTGTCGAGAGTCTGGTTCAATTGTTTCACTGCCCCATCTAAGTCCTGGGATAGCTTGAGGGCATCATCCGACCATGGTGTGAGATGGTCACGGAGTACCTGTTTCTTGCACCGCAGCCCCATAATTTATGTGCGAAGTGCATGGCTGGTCTTGAGACGGGCTAAGCGCTGGGTTGGGACTAGAGTGGCCATCGTAACTTCCAGCTGCTCAAAATCGTGCTCCTTCTGCGTTAATTCCTGATCAATCTCGCAGAGGAGAGGGTCGTGCTGCACTTGGGACCATAATTCCATAGCCTGCTCAAGCAGAGTGACACCCTGACTGACCTGCGTCGTAATAGTGGTCATGGCTTCCGTAACTAATGTGGCTCGCTAGGCGCGTACCTCCAGAGGGGTCTCTGGTTGGAGCTTGGCCTGTAAAGATGCGAGCTGGAGTTCGAACTCAGCCTTGGCAGCCTGTATCTCAATCTGGGACGCCTTCAGGGCAGTGACCAATCCTTCGACCTTGGCTTGGGGCTCAGCAGAGGCAGGAATGACTTCTGGCATGTCCTCACAGAGCCTATTGATCAGTTGTTCTAAGGCAACTTCTTGCGCGATGGTGGCGACGTGCGCGGCCTAGACTTGAGCGACTTCGGCAGCTTGGGTTAGAATGGTCTGCTCGGCTATGCTGAGGTGCTACTGTACTCAGAGTTCGCGGTGCTGGATTTAGCTGGTGACAGCAGTGAACAATTCTTGCAGCTGCACACCGGCCAATCGACCAACCTCAAGGCTAATGGAGGTGCATACCTGGACTTGGGCGCACAATTCAACGGGTTCCAGGACAAAGGCTGCACCAGGGAGGGGGCAGATCCGGCTATCTGCAACGGTGGCCAGGGCTATAACGGGGGTGAGTGAGCCCACAGGAGTCTGCCTCGCTTGATCTATGCTCGCCTGATTCTGCCTCGCTTGATCCATGCTCGCTTGAAGTGTGTCTGCTTTGAGTTGGAGGGCCTGCAGCTCAGCTTGTAAAACATCTACAACAGCCTTGTGCAGTTCTTCCCAAAGATTCCATCGATCAGCAGACGCAGTGGTGACAGCATCGGCAATCTGATCAAGGTCATCCTCCGTGAGGGTAACTTCCATGGTGGTGTTGGTCTTAGTGGCCTTACGTTTTTTTTTAGGCCCTTGAGACAATTCGCGAGGGTGCTTAAGGGTGTGCAGGACAAACGTGCCGGTGTCATCATCATCGTTTATGTGGTGATCTGGCGGGGAAACTCGTTCTGGCTGCGCGGTGGTGCTTCTGGGTGTCGTCTGCGGCGTGGATGCTGGAGGCACAGACTCTGCTGCTGGGTCGAGCGAAACGGTAGGCATGGATACGGCAGGGGGGCCAGATGCACCTATTGCGTCAGTTGGCGGAACTACGACCTTCCACTCTGGCGGCCAAGTGGCGATTGCCTGTTCAATTTCAGCTTCAGTAGTCATGTATGGAAGATTATGCCAAGTGTGAGCTTTTCGGGCCCGAATTTGCACATTGTGCATGGTTATCTGGAATGTCGCTATTTGCTTATACTTGTCATAAACGGCCAAGGACAGGCACGGTTGGGAATCAATGGCCGCATAGATAGCCCCATCATAGAGTATCCAGAAAAACTTGTTTTCTTCCACCCGCTTGGGATCCTTCGAGTCCCACAAGTTGGAAAACCGCGCCCCTTCACACATGCCAGCCTCTAGAGGGTGGAAGACTGCTTCTTCCGGGGTCTCCCATGCAACTAAGATGATTAGCAGAATCAACCACGAGTAGTAGAAGGCTTTTCCCTGCTCCTGAGCCTCGCGCACATTGTCGAGAAATTCTTCAACCAGGTATTGGGACCAATTGTAGCATACGCCCTTTTCACACTAGCCAGCGATTTGAATTACGTGAGCAGGGACAGTTGCGGCTTGACATTTCTGCATCAATTTGCAGGCAAACAGTAAATTGCCCATGCATGTCCCCGGGTCCTGGATGGTATTAATCAGGGAGCCCCGCTTGTTGCGTCAGACACCATACTTCTTTCAGACAGCGTCGGCAGTATGGTGCTCAAATTTCTTGCCCGTTCCGTCCCTAGGGTCGGGCCCGTTCATAGGGAGGCCTGTGATGCGGTGAATGAGGGCAGCATCGATTGGTATGCGGCCTTGGAGCCACAAGAAACCATCATGGACAAGTGCTAGCGGTTAGCGAACGATGAGGCTGGTGATGCTATAGTGTCCAAAATGGGGAAGGCGCAGCAAGTTCAGGATGCTTGCCCCGGCTAATCCTGTGAGTCAAAGCATTGGCTCGACTTTGGGCACACCATCTTTGATCACCTCTTCCAAGTACAATCGCAGATCTAACAAAGGAAAAGCATCCAAGTTTCCTAGGTCATGGTTGTCGAACTTTATGTTAGGAAGCTGTATGAACATATCTCCGTGTTGGGGCACTTCTTCGAGGACCAGAGGCATCTAAAGATAGGAAAGGACGACATCTACGTTGGGCATATGCGCTACTGTTCTGCGTGGCCGAACATAAGGGGGTAACCAGGGCAGCGAAGTCGCCTACAGGCCTTCTGCGGTGAGTGCCATCAAGTTCGGGAGTTCGATGGGCGATCTCTTCTTAGGCACCTTCTGGGGGAACGCCGAATTCGAGGGGAAGTACAAGGCTTCCCACCAGCCCATTTCTTTTGTTTAGCCTTTCACTTTCCCTTTCGGGGTGTTGAAGTCGAGCCAATTTCTTCTGCTGCCGGCTTGACTTCTCGAACCTCATCAAGACCCATTTCTTCGGACGTTGTGTTAGGCGGAGGCGCATTTGGGTCGGTAGCGGTCATCCTTGCTTGAAGATGAATTCAACGTGGCTACTGTCGAACACCGGAGCTTGCTCAGTCATGCGAGCGGAAAATAGACAGAAACAATGGTATATACCAAAGAGGCCGAGGTGTGGCAAACATGAGCAACAGTTGAATCCCGTTGAACAAACAGTCCTGACCTTATAGCGTCCGCAAGAGAGAAATGACCGTCAAACCCTTAATTGCCTTCCATCATTACGGAAATGGTAAAAAGTCCTCGTAAATCGCCTCATTAATTGCCAGTTACCTATGTCATTAAACGGGGAGCGCGGTTTTCCATGCTCCTGCTTCGTCCCAATGGCTAGTTTTGTCCATTGCACGCAACACCTGCGCCTATCACGCACCCCCCTGTGCTGTCAATCTTGCACATCACCCTTGCGCATCCACCCTCGCGCATCCTCCCTGCGCGCAATGTCCATGGTACAGCTACTCCGGTCAAATAGTCATTTGATCGGCACCGCGGAGTCTCGGTAGGGCTTTAGCCGACTTCCATTAACATACCCTGGTAGGGACTCTCCGCGTAATGTGGTCCGTCTGACCACTCCGTCGTTGGTAATTTCTTTGACCACATACAAACCTAACCAGTGCTGTCGGAGTTTCCCTATGTGTTTCACGAATTGGCTATCATATAGTAGGACCAATGCTTCCTCCGAAAAGTCTTTTTGTCAGATATGGCGATCGTGCCACGCTTTCTCTCGTGCCTTCTGAACTTGTTGGTAAAAATGGGCGGTGAGTTGGTGTTCTTCCAATGCTACCAGCTACACTAAGCGCTCCTCCATAATGTCGGGATCGGCCATATTTGTGAAGGCCGAGATGCGCAAGCTAGCAAGCTAGGAACAATGTATTCCATAAGCATAACAACTTCCTTTCCGTAGACCAGGCGAAAGGGTGCTTTTTCTCGTGAACTTCTTACATGTGGTTCTGTAGGCCCAGAGGACAGAGGGGATGCACACGTCCCAATCACTTCGTTGTGCGTTACGTACCTTGGTGAGCGCTTGTTCCAAAATTTTGTTGAATGCCTCGACGGTTCCTGCGGATGATATGGGGTACTTTTGGCATGGTGGATCCAGAATTCCTCAGTCAGAGTCTTAATTGTTTCATTAATGAAATGCGTCCCTTTGTCGCTCATCAGGTCCCTGGGGCACCCAAACCTAGTTAAGATATTCTCAAAAAGGAAGTGCGTCGTCGTGTCTGCAGTGCAGTCCTTGACAGCTGCAGCTTCGGCCCACCTGGGAACATAATCTGTGGGCGTAATGATATATCGAGCACGTGTCTTCTTACCGGGGGGGTTAATGGGGCCTACGAAGTCAATGGCCCACTTATCAAACGCATGGAGGGTCGTCTGTGGTTGCAAGGGCATCTCGTCCCAGTGCAAAGGTCTTCATGTTCGTTGGCACGTGTCACAGGCCTTACAATATGCGTGGGAGTCGCTTTGCAGTGTGGGCCACCACAGCCCAGCTCTTAGTATCTTCTGCGCAGTTGCTTTCCAGCATAGTGACCTCCTGCCACTCCTCCGTGGGCTTCTGCTAAAATGGCTTGTCTTTCATGCTCCAGTACATACCTTTGCAGCACCTCAGCAGCTCCCAATTTGTACAACTGGCCCGCAATGATGGTAAAGTCAATGGCACAGGTGACCAATTCTCTTTTCTGTTGTACCAAGTAGTCTGTAGGCGCCATCCTTGTAGTTAAGAATTGAATAATATCTGCAAAGTGCTCGTCAACCACCTTAACAGCGAATAGCTGCGCATCGGGAAAGCCTTCTTCACCACTCTCGATCCGGGACAAGTGGTCCAGTCTAGCATTTAGTCTCCCAGGATTTACAATTATCTCAAAATCATACTCCTGAGACAGTAGTAACCATCGGAAAATCTTCCCCCCCCAACACAGGCTTATTAACTAGGTACTTTAAAGCCGAATGATCCGTAAACATCTTGAAGTGCCCTCCTAGTAGATAGTGCCAGTATTTCTGCAGGGCATACACCATGGCTAGTCCCTCGCGTTCAGTAGTAGAGTAATTACGTTTTGCATTAGAAAGTTTTCTACTAGTAAACGCAACCGAGTGCTCAATGTCTCCTTCCCCGAGCTGCGTGAGGATAGTGCCCAGGGCGATCCCTAAGGCATCCACATGGACATGAAAAACCTTCGCCCAGTTAGGAAATATGAGGATAGGTGCAGAGACCATCTTTTCCTTGAGCAGCTCAAAACTCTTCTAACACTTTGCGTCCCAGAAAAAAGATATGTCCTTCTTTAGCAGCTTCTCCATTGGTGTTGTGATCAGTGCGTACCCTTGAATGAATTTCCTATAGTAGCCAGTGTGCCCGAGGATGGAGCGCAGCTACTTCTCAGTTGTGGGGACTGCTAAATTGATGATAACTGCTACCTTGGCTGGGTCAACCATCAATCCTTGCCTATAGACCACATGTCCTAACAAGATCCCGAAAGGTACACAGAATATGCACTTCTTAATGTTTAGGGAGATTTGGTGCTTTCTGCAAGCATCCAACATCATATGCAGGTTCAATACGTGCTTCTTTACCAATCCAAACATTGTCCACTCGTCAAAGTATACTTCCAAACTTGTGAATGAATTGCTTGAATACTGCCACCACTACTCGTGAGAAGATGGCAGGGGCATTCTTGAGCCCAAAGGGCATGACGGTGTATTGGAAGGATCCCCATTCAATTGCGAAAGTAGTTTTGCTTCGATCTTTGGGTGCGATTCTGATCTGATGGTAGCCCGAAAACCCGTCAGTGAACGAGTATGCTTCCTGACCTCCCACACTGTCAAGAATTTCATTAGAGAATGGTGTAGGGAAGGGATCATGTACACAAGAATCATTCAACTTGCGCAGATCTACGCAGATTCTTATTTCCCCTTTGGTCTTCTTTTCTTGGACCACCATAGGGCTTACCCAATCCGATTGTTCTACCGGTTCGATGATGCCGACGACTATCATTTTATCGATTTCTTCTCTGACTTTCTGCTTATATTTGGGGTTCAATCAGTAAGGTCGCTGCTTGACAGGACGCGCATCTGGTTTTAAGGTGATCCACATGACACTCAGGTCCACTACAATACCTTTGAGCTCTAAAAATTTTGTGGGAAATGGATCCTGATATTCAGTGAGCAGTTCCGCGATTTTTCCAACGGTATCATCATCCCAATAATCCCCAATTCTAGCCATCTTTGGTTGTTCTTCCATTCCAATGTTGATTTCCTTTAATTTGAGAGGCTTAGTCACGTCTACTGCTTGTACTAGGGGTCCAGCAACTGTGTGTTCACCCTCGAACTCTGAGATACTGATATTCCGCGAGTCCTCATCACACTCTTCTACTGATAGATTCCAACAGTTGGCAATATCCTGCATTTGCGCATCCCAAGCTGGTTCCCCACATTCTATGCGAGGGTGCGATTCATCAAACACTAGAGCATATATGTCCTGCAGGGCTTCGTCTAATTTTTTAGTCCTGCCTGCCAATCCGAACGTCCCCAAAAAATCTTCCCTCATGGTATCCTAGTGGCGAGTGCGCTGATGTAGCTCGGCATCCAAATACCACGTGGTGGGGATAAGTTCCAAGGTGTGGATAAACATGTGGGCCCATTCGTCCCAAGTCCTTTCGCACCATGTGGGCCCATGCTGATACCGACAAGTGCTTGCGTGGGTCCCCGTGGCCGAGGAAACTCTCCATAGGTTGGTTGACCGAAGGTTCGAATCGGAGGATCAGCATGTTGTGACATTCCTCGCAATCTAGGAAAGTCCCCTTATGAGTTTCCCACCACCGCGCAGGGGTCGCACACATAGCTAGGTTAAGCGCCCACATCCTTCGTTCCCTTGGGACTTCTGCTTCGAATGCTTTAAGAAAATCCCTAACACTACCAGAATCATCAAAATAGGGCAGCTCTCTTACCTCTGAGGAGATGCATCGGGAGCTCTTTGTTATCTTCAGGCATCGTAGCCCAGATACGTCATGCAACCGGTTCTGCCAATTTTTTATCTCCCCGTCTGAGTCAGAGAGACATTTGTTGTCCTTCTCCCAGCAAAGCACGCCATCAGCAGTAGGGTTGATCCAATCCGTGTTCCGGGCAGTTAGCTTGTATATCTGATCAACATCATCTCCTTCGCGCACTGGTTCGGTATACCACTCGCCCTCTGTCGGATCTATAGGGACTATTACTCGCGTATCCTCGTTTTCAAAAACCATGGTTCGCCTTTTTAAGTTGATAATACCTCCCATGTCTATAGCCCAATCCATCCCTAAAAGCACAGGGTAAGGGTCCGCATCATCTACATTTTGAATCACCTCAAAATCTGCGTATACCTTAACTCTCGCGATGTCTACCATAACTTTTGATAGCCTTCCTAGCAGTATGATCTTTTGTTGGTTCGCCATGCGAAGCTGTATAGTAGACCATTCCAGCTTGGGCTCTCCCATCCTCTGCCAAGTCTTTTTATGCAGGACATTCGCATCGGATCCGAGATCAACGATGACCGGATCCATTTCATAATCTCCAATCTGCGCAATTAGCTGCATTTCTCGACTAGTTCTCTTCTTATGCTTATACAGTTTGTTGACATCTCTCACTTATGTTGGTGGGGCCATCTTTTCTGCACAGCTGTCTATCAATGCTTGGAGGTTCTCGATTGTCTTCTAGTTGCGTAGTAACTTCATACATGCCTGTAGGAACGGTTTCACTTCTTCGTCTGCTTTCAGGTCCGTTGAGGTTTTGGAGGTAGATGCCTCATTTTTGGTAAATTCTTTTCCAGCTTCAAGGAAGGTTTCTTTTTCTTTCTGTAAGTCCAGGCTTTCCCTTTTGTCAGCGGCTTTTCTAATAAGTGGTTCGGCTGCATCTTTTTCCTCAGTTCCTCCCGTGGCCATGCCACTGCGTGTACTTATGTTAATACTGCGCCCCTCATCACGTGGTTCTGCCTTAACCCTTTGCACATTCTGCGTCGGTGTTTGACGTTTTTCCTGCACCTTTGCTATCAGTACAGGACAATCTTCGATCACATGATCCAACTGCCTGCAATACCTGCAAGATTGTCGTGCAGGGTTCGGACAGCCCCTTGCGAAGTGTCCCACCTCTCCACAGTGATAACAGATCAGTTGTCCTCTTCCCCGTCCTGTGCTTCCACCTCTCCCCCACCCCCCCCCCCCTCGGCCTCTTGCCGGGGAGCCTCCTCGTCCAGAGGGAGATAGTGGTGTGGAAGGGTCAGCCTGTACCCTATACAGGTTTCCTCTATCTATCATCAAATCATATGTTCGACAGTTGTGCTCATCATGTCCTACAGACGAACAGAATCTGCACCACTGTTGCTTCAATTATGGGACATAGGCACCGAGTTGGGGGCAATGGTTTGTATCATGCAATCCAACTACTCGACAGTCAGCACACCATAGCATGGGGTTGCTTAGTTCCGCAACCTCTTTGGGGCGTAACGGGTTAGGCCCCCCAACCTGCATGTAGTCCGATAGCAGAGGACACTGATCCTTGGTGTGGCCTGACACTCTGCACCGTATGCACCAAATGTCTGTGCTGGCTTCCTTTCCCATTCTTTTCGTAAATTCTAGATTTCCAGGTGCATCGCCTCCAACTGGCCCTAAACCTGCTACACCCCAAACTGGGCATCGTCCCTTGGCGCAGCTTCTAGCTTCATGGCAATTTCCAGGGCCTTTTCTTGTGTATCAATCGTCTGCTGGCCCATAGGGCCGCATAGGTGTGGTAATAACATGGCAATAAACCATTCTTTGTGTTGTCTATCTTCGTACTTAAAATCCCCATCCCTGATAACTTTCTTCAGCCGTTGATTGGCCTCCCATATCGATTCTGTAGGTCCCTATCGGAAATCTTTCAAGTTGATCACCAGTTGAGCGTAGGACTTCGGCTTCCAAAACTGTTGTTTTAAGGCGTCCTTAATTTCCTGTATTGACGGATCTGCGTGATGGCCGGCGTACCCCATGAACTAATCCAAGGCTTTTCCCTCAAAGGCTAGGGATAGTTGCACCCCTTTTACAGCATCGCTAGCAACATTCTGCGCAGTCCATACTGATTCTGCTACGAACCAAAATCAGTTCATGTCCTCGTCCCCCACACCCTTAAAGGTAGGTAGCTTCAAGTGCGTGGCCATGTCGTCTTCTGGTGGTGCTGGTGGGGTAGGAGAATTCTTGCCCTTTCACGGATTTCACAATGGGGTAACCGGCGGACTAGTTCCTACATGCATAGGCAGCTCTCTTAGGGGACTATATACCGATCTGTCCCCTTCTTGGTTAACTCTGTAATATTTACCACTTCGTATTGTACTTTCGTTCTGATCGTAGGTCATTCACGTGGTGTGATTGCACAACACCTTTTTCGCACAATAGTATCTTAATTCGTAGCAGCAACGTTTGCAAAAACTTACCTCGGAACCCTTTGAAGAACCTCCTCTTAGCTTCAGAATAAGAAACGAATTGATCAACTGCGAATTCCGTTACAAATCCTCCCAAGACACTATCCACCCAGTGATCTACAATCCGAGCAATTTTGTTATCAGCCCTTTCCAACTGTCGGATCAATTCAGGGGTCCACTACGTAACCTAATCGTTCTTCCCACAGGTCTAGAACTTTGCTAACCTTGCTAACCACTCCTGTACTTCGTGTGCGAAGGTTACAAATAAAATCTCATATACTTCAGTAAAGATATACTTGTTTTTCCACTCTTCGGCAGTCAGCCTTGGACTTCGATTCTCTTTTAAGGAAAATTCCTGGATATGTTTCTCAAACCAGTCTTCAAGCTCAGACTTCTCAAGCCGCCAATGACTTCTTGGCATTACCCAATTTCTCTCAAAATGCTCCCGGTCCCGACAACGAAACCATTTGTTGGCTTGAGGGGTTCTGACCCAGGTTCGGATTTAAGGTTTGCCAACAAACCCCTAGCCCTTTCGGCAATGACCTGCTTGCGCAGGCCAAGGTCTCACCCGAAGTAGTATGGGAGGGTGTTGGAACCAGGTTTCCGCACCCTGAGAGAAAAGTAGTTAATAGAGGCGGCCTTGTTAAGATCTATCAGACTTGCGTAGAAGAAATCTTATCGCAGAACCTTTAATAGTATACGTGCAGAATGAGTTCATAAACCCACAGATAGCATAAATAAGCAACTATTTCTAATCAGATCTCAGTAATATCTTCGCATCCACGTGCGCATCAATATTGATCAACAAACTAAATCACTGTAATATCATGAACATAGCCAGTCTATAACACAGAGATGCGATCAAAAAGATTTATCATTCATTAGCTTCCAAAATCCACATTCCCAACCCGCGCACACAGCCAGCGGGGTCCGCACACAGCAGGACTGACGATCTCTGCGCACACAGCCAGCCGGAGTCCTTACCCAAATACAACCCAAAATAGATCTCAACATTTCGCAATTAGCATCAATCAATCCTAGCCTACTTCTAGACTTGATCTACCCATCTATTTATAGCACCTTAGCTTGCGCTATCCTATGGTCCGCAAACCATGGTTTGCGGACCCTAGGTCTACCTTTTTGACCCATTACAATCCATTGGGATTTGATCCACCCCAAGCCCCCTTCGCTAGACCAAATATTACAAAAATATTACAAAACTGGAAAAAATTAGGGCTAGGAACCCTCGTTCCAACAAGAGCCCTTAATGACAGTAGCAGGATGACTGGAGTCAGTTGGTGCAGAGGATTATGAAGGCACGGTGGCAGTGAGGACGTTGAATACTAGAGCAGCGCAGTGCAAAGGCAGGCAACGTGGAAGCAACACCGTAGAGGCACCTTGTCGCATATCAACGTTTGGCATTTGGAGCACCTTTAATGCATGATGTCAACCCTAGAGGCCTCATGGCTCACACGTGTGGGCTCTTACTTGCATTTATGTTGAAGCTAGTTGGGTTGGCTTGTAACCCAAGGGTTTCATTGCGATTTTACTTGTATCTAGGGGCTTTTACAAAAAAAATAGAACTCATCCTCCTCAGATAAATAGAGAAGAGGATCATTTGTTATTCGTCATCATCTCTTAGACTATTTTGGCCCTCCTTAGAGAGATTTTGGCCTCTTGTTTCTTGGTGAAGATGTGATCTATTGGATTGTTCTTGTTTATTGGAGCTATTCACTTGACTTTGGAGAAGTTGTCTTGAATCAATAAAGGATTGTTCATATTAACTTGTAAGTGAGCTTGTTTATTGAAAATTTTCTGATTTTATGTCTAATGCATGGAATAAATTGATGATCTAGGGTTTTTCTATTGTACCCTAATTTGTTGAAAATCAATTGCATAGAAACTAGGTCTCATATGCACTACTCATGTATGATCTGTGAATGGTAATCCCCATGGCGTATGTTGAATATAGGTCTCCCAAGTGATTTTGATCCCTCACAAAGGCAATAGTTAGGGTTTGTGCTAGCGCAACAAACATCCTTACTCCTTTGCAAGCTATAGTTCATCCTAAAAATCCTTAAGACTACATCCACCCAAGGACTAGGCACTAACCTTGTCTAGTTGGTGATCAAGTCATCTTTTATCCACAAACTTGATTTTTCTCTCTTTCTCCAATTCGGTCCTCTTAAGGTCAAGCAGCCCAACTAGGGCTTAAGAGCGAATTGGCTAGGAAGAGGAATTTTTGGTCTTGGGAGGTCTCAACATCATCGGTTGGAGTGGTTGCCTCAAAATCACTCCCGTTGGTAGCCATTCTTTCCATTTTCATGCATAATTTCTCTTGACTTGGTTGTTTGCTCTAGGATAAAACCCTAGTTTGGTTATAGCTTCAACTTGAGGACTTGTTGAAGGTTTCACGTGCCTAATAGTTATTATTGGAAACCTTTTCTTAGCACCTTGACCTTGGTACATTCCCTCTTCCAAGCTATTATTCAAGCCCTAGGTCTAGTGTGCCCTAATTTTGACTTTTCTAAGGGAAGCACATTGAATCTTTTCCATCGCTTGATCCTTGTCCTTAAGTTGAGTCCTCCCTTAGAAGTTTTCTTATCACCTTATACCTTTAAGCTTGGAACGTCTCTTAAGTGGTCTACCTATCGGGACTCCTCCCATTGGTGATAATAAATAAAGAACAAGGGGTAGTAGTTGTGGTGATAGTGGGCTACTACCTTATTATTGTTGCTTGGTCTAGTAATTGCCTTGTAGGGTACCCATCCACAAGGCCTGCTAGATTTTGCGTCAACATGCTTATTAATAGTGTAGCACCACCCGCATAAGACCCGCGAGTACCCATGGGTCTTGGCGAGTTCTATAGCAAGATGAGTCACTCGCATAGAAACTGCACTTACGACTCGTACTCAGCTAAACCCTTATTAAACCTGGCTACCCGCATAAGACCCACGGGTTTGACATAAGACCCGTATTGGACCCTTATAAGACTCATCGACCCTCATATTGCAAATTTTTTTTATTTATTTTTTTTGGAAATGAGGTGGAGGGAAAGGGAAATTGGGGGCAAGAAAATGCTTTATAAGCACCTCTCTCCCTTCCATTTGTCATTCACTTGTCATTTAAGTGTTTGACTCATTTCTATGAGCGTTGACTCTTGAGTGACTCCATTGAACATTAAAGGAGCTCTTGCAGGAAGCTAAAGGAGGCTAAAGGAGGCTTCATCAAATTAGACCCAACTTCATCACAAACAGGTAGGATTCAAGAACCTTGTTTGAATGTTTTCCATGTAAATTTTTTTTAATTTTGTATTCAATTTATAAAAAAAAAATTCAAAATTTTTTTTAATTTGCAATTGTTTTTGGGCCTTGTGGCTGAGTTTCTCAGCCACCACAGGGCCTGCGGGCTAAGGTGACAGCTCAGCCACACACGGGCCCTGTGTGGCTGAGAAACTCAACAACAAGGCCCAAAAAAAAATTGTAAATTAAAAATAAAAATTAAATCCAAAAAAAATTAAAAAACAAAAAAAATATCAATTATATTTTAACTTTTTTTTTTTTCTTCAAGATTTCGTCACCATGCCACCAAAGGGTACTAGAAATATCGTGATCCGGAATGGGCACATGGTCAATGAATCATTGTTGGTAATGACCACCATGTCAAGTGCAATTATTGCTGAAAAGTGTAACTAGGTTGGTCCTCATGTTGACTATGTAATTATGTATATATGTAAAGAAGAAGTCAAAGATAATAAAATATATTTGGTGTACTTGCTTCATGGGTTTCATGAGCAAGATTTTTATGTAGATAGACTTCTTTTTTATGTCTACTAGGTTTAGGTCTTCTAGGCATAGAATATAATTATGTGTCATGTATATATATGAAGGAATATGTCTTCAGTATATGCTCCAGATCGTGTCAAAGCCTTGTATTACATCCAAGAAGTTTATGGAAGAAAATGTCCTCAAACCGACCTCTCTCAAATGATGGAAGAAGAAGCTGTTGATGTCGGCCTACAAGACTACATACAGATCGGCCTAAAAAGTTGAGTCATCACCAATATATATACCTATGTTCATGCAGATAATAGGTACACAATTCAATGCGGATACCTTTGTAAATTGCGGATAAGTCTGAGCCACTATTACAGGAAGCATTTGCGGATCTAACACAAAAAGGACTTGCGGATACCACAGCAGAGACAACGTATATATATACTAAGATAGTGTGGATACCACAACAGAGACAGCGTGAATATATATCAAGATAGTGCGGAACTTACAGCAGAGTTCAGTACGAACATATACTAAGATACAGTGCGGATAAAGGGAAAGACTCCAATACGGATAAATCAAGGGACAGTGATCATAAGGAGAAGCGGGAGCAATAAGGAGAAGCGGATAAGAGATAGATAAAAGAAGAACAGAAGTGTGGATAAGAGACAGTGATCATAAGAAGAAGCAGGAGTAATAGTGAGGAAGGTAAATCCTTGATTTACCTTCTCACAGTCTAAGCAAATAAAATAGAATCATACACAAGGTGAAGATGGGGGTTCTGGAAGAAAATCCAAGTCTAGGGTCTAAGTCTAGTTCATGGTACTTGTCATTTGAAAATCTATAAGAAGAATTCTTTGCAAGTTTTCCTCTCCAAGAGGGAGAGGTTTTTCCCTGGCTCTAGGAGCCTAACCTTTGTGTCTTGTGTTTTGATAATTGACTTGATGAAAGATCAACTTAACTAAAAGAAGAAAAGACATAAGTACCTCAAGTAAGTTCACAAGTAATTATCAAGAAGAGAATTTGTATAAACCTACAACCTTCCAAATTCTCAACATGGTATCAGAGCTAAGGTGTTGAACATAAGGGCTGCTTGTCAACAAAGACGCTCAAAGAAGCAAAGACCAAATTTTGGGTTGGAAAGACAAACTAGTTTGCAAGGAAGACTATCCAGCTATTTCATGTGAAAAGATCAACTCATTAATCTTTGACATCAAAAGATTTGCACTCAAAACATTGTTTGAAGGAAATCTCAACTTCTGAAGATAGTCATTATAATGAAGGGTTCAAGTACAACAACATTGAAGAAAGGAAACCCTTGACTTCATTCTCAATCACCATCAAGGAAGTTGCAAGCAAATCCACTCATGTAAGTATTCATGACCCTATCTATCAAGATGCCTTTTTGTAAAGAAAGCAACAAGCTGATAAGATCATCAAATTTCAGTGCATGGAAGAAGAGAACAGACTTAAATTTAATTGAAGACGAAGTAATGGACTATATTGAAGGATCTATTGTTCAACCTCCAAAAGAAGATACTTCAGCCCATGCCAAGTACATGAAGGGAGAAATTAGAGCCCAAAGGATTCTTATAGAATCCATCAAAGACTCTCTCATTCCCTATGTATCAAAACTAAAGACTACAAAACAAATATATGAGAAATTGGTGGAGCTATTCTCTGTGAGTACTGCTGGAGAAGCAATCTCTCTAAGACAAGAACTATACAAAATGAAATTATCAAGGGAAGCAAGAATCACTCCATACTTTATGAGGATTTCTGAAATAAGAGATCAACTACAGTAACTAGGAGAAGTGATGTCTGACACTGAGATGACAACAGTGGTGTTGAACGCTCTACGAGAGGAATGGGGAAGCTTCACTTCTAGTCTATATGGGAAGAAAGAAGCCACTCCATTCCATGATTTATGGTCTCTATGTAAAATAGAGGAAACAAGACTAAAGGCCAAAGCTGATATAGGACCAACTAAAGAGAATCATGCCTTTGCAGCCTCATACAGGAAGAAAGGAAGATTCAAAAAATTTGGCCCTCAGAATAAAAGAAGAAATGTGGACAACATGCTATGCTTTGGATGTGATGAGCTTGGACATTACAAAAGAGATTGTCCTAAATCTAGAAATGGCAAGAGGAAAAAGGAAGAAGCCCATGTCACGTATGAAAGAGAAGAACCTGACGCTAAAATATCTAAGAAGGAGGAGCAAGGGATCTCTATTATGATTGAAATCATCTTCCTCTGTAAGTGATTTCTGATTAGTTATGATAGCATGTAGAAGCATCTCAATAAAAGCATGGAAGGAACTCTCGGTGAAAAAGCTTCTGGAAAACATCACTACTAAAGTAAAAGTCATCAGATCAAGGGTCATCATGGAGACATAATTCTGGGATGTGATGACATATTGATGAAGTAAGCCAAGGGAATGAAGCTCTTCATTCTTGAGAAATTGCTACAGGATGACTCAAGGAAAAAAAGGGTATGAGGTATGTATATATTTATATGCTAACATTGGATGTTGAGAAGTCATGTCATATGGTTGCAGGTAATGAACTTCTGTATTTAGAAGTATGATCTATGAAGGAGTATCTCTCAGTGCACGGACAGATGAAATCAACATAATATGTCCTCATGGAATATGAGGTGGTTGTATATGAATAAGAAACTAGAAAAGTTGTATTTTCCTAAGAATCAAGAATGTGCAGAGAGGAAGAGATCATGAAATGCAACCATGTCAAAAGGCAGTTATCATCCAGAGGTCAAGAAGATGTGACTACGAGATCTCCTAGAAAGATATGTAGACTGTGACGAAAGTCAGGTAAAGAAGAAGACCCTTGGAAAAACATATCATTAGGAGATGTGTCAATCTGTATGAAGGATGCCAATACCTACAGGAAGATGTCATGGTGAAAGATCATCACTAAGGTAATTTTTGTTCTAAAAAGTTCATATGTATATGTTTATTTGGATGAATTTGTGCAGGGCTGCTAATCATGAGAAAGGATGTATGATCCTTGGAGATGCTTCGAAGGAGAGTAGCATGGCATAAAAGTGGACTAGATAAGGAAGTCTGATGGATCACTTTTTGATAGTTGACATGACTTAGGATGAAAGTGATGGATGATCTGTGCCCTATGAAGCTAAAAGTTGGAGATTCCTCAATATCGAAATCCATGACATCGAGGACAGGAATTCTTCAAGAGCACTTGGGTGTCTCACCATTGCTGTTGGAGGTCCCTGGTTAAGAGGGAGCGTGATGATAAGTTTCTTACTTGGAAGAAACTTGGTAATTCCTAAGAATGAGCTTAGGTACATTCCTTGTATAGGAATGAGTACATTCCCTTGTGGAATAGGTCCTACCTGGTTGAGAGGGAGAGATAGACACATCATTCTGGTCTTGGGAACACAGAATGGAGGATTGGGTAATCATTTGGCATTCAATACTCTTTGAGAATGTGTTAGGGCATTCAAGATAAGAGTAGTCGGGGACCGATATTCTTTGAGGGCTAGCTACCCAAGAGAAGAATAGTCCAAGGTCATACTTTGGGAACACCAGGGTGGAGTATGTACCTTGGAGAGACAATGATGAAGGTGTCTATAAGTCATGTGTCTTGCTAGCATTGTAGCCCATTGTCTCTTTTAGAGATGGGGCTATTAGTCAAGGCCTTGCACTAGGACAATGCTGGTTGATATGATGCTATACAGATGCGATTACCAATCCGATTCTTCTTATGAGATTCTTCAGTTTGAAAGTAACCATGTACCTGTATGAATACCTCCTTAGTTAAGAGGGAGTGTTGAAAAGTGTAACTAGGTCGGTCTTCATGTTGACTATGTAATTATGTATATATGTAAAGAAGAAGTCAAAGATAATAAAATATATTTGGTGTACTTGCTTCATGGGTTTCATGAGCAAGATTTTTATGTAGATAGACTTCTTCTTGATGTCTACTAGGTTTAGGTCTTCTAGGCATAGAATATAATTATGTGTCATGTATATATATGAAGGAATCTGTCTTCAGTATATGCTCCAGATCGTGTCAAAGCCTTGTATTACATCCAGGAAGTTTATGGAAGAAAATGTCCTCAAACCGACCTCTCTCAAATGATGGAAGAAGAAGTTGTTGATGTTGGCCTACAAGACTACATACAAGTCGGCCTAAAAAGTTGAGTCATCACCAATATATATACCTATGTTCATGCGGATAATAGGTACACAATTCAATGCGGATTCCTTTGTAAATTGTGGATAAGTCTGAGCCACTATTACAGGAAGCATTTGCGGATCTAACACAAAAAGGACTTGCGGATACCACAGCAGAGACAGCATATATATATACTAAGATAGTGCGGATACCACAACAGAGACAGCATGAATATATATCCAGATAGTGCGGAACTTACAGCAGACTTCAATGCAAACATATACTAAGATACAGTGCGGATAGAGGGAAAGACTCCAATACGGATAAATCAAGGGACAGTGATCATAAGGAGAAGTGGGAGCAATAAGGAGAAGCGGATAAGAGACAGATAAAAGAAGAACAGAAGTGCGGATAAGAGACAATGATCATAAGAAGAAGCGGGAGTAATAGTGAGGAAGGTATGTCCTTGATTTACCTTCTCACAGTCTAAGCGCATAAAATAGAAGCATACACAAGGTGAAGATCAAGGTTCTATAAGAAAATCTAGGTCTAGGGTCTAAGTCTAGTTCATGGTACTTGTCATTTGAAAATCTATAAGAAGAATTCTTTGCAGGTTTTCCTCTCCAAGAGGGAGAGGTTTTGCCCTGGCTCTAGGAGCCTAACCTTTGTGTCTTGTGTTTTGATAATTGACTTGATGAAAGATCAACTTAACTAAAAGAAGAATAGACATAAGTACCTCAAGTAAGTTCACAAGTAATTATCAAGAAGAGAATTTGTATTGACCTACAGCCTTCCAAATTCTCAACAATTATTGCAAAGCCACAACGCGTGCAGGCATAAACAGGCTAAAATACCACCTAGCTAGAATTCTGGGAATGGTGTGGGATGTTGTCAAAATTGTTGTGATGAAGTCACTACTAAAATGGCAGTTGCTTTGGAAGCCATTAAAGAAGAAATTTCTACGAGGGAAAAAGGAAGGATGAGATTGTTGGGATAGGTAGATCTTTAGCTTAGAGTGAAACACAAATTCAAGGTCCAAGTATTGGTAACTCCTCTTCAAGTGGTGTGGCAAACAAGAGTATAACCTCTCCTTTCTTCAGTCCTCGTACAACTCCAAGATCTCAACCAACCTTGGATAGTTTTAATGAAAAGAAGAGGAAGGAGGCAGATATGGCAGTGAGGAGGTTTTGGTACCATAATAGTCTAATTCAACTATGAAAAGTCCTATTTTTATCATCCCATGGTGGCCCTAGATACAAAGCCCCATTTTATAATGCACTTAGGGGGAAAGAGCTAGATGAGGAGCTTGAGTGTGTCAAGGAACAATTGGAGAGCATTGTTGTAGCTTGCCCTAAAGGAACCATGTTCCTAAAATCCATTGATGCATCTGCACATGTAAAAGATGCACATTTATTTTTACTGTTTTACATTGTTGGCTGATGTGGTGGAGAAAGTTGGTGTTGCAAATGTTATCCAAGTAATCACGGACAATGCAGAAAATTATGTGGCAGTTGGAAGGTTGCTTTGTGCCAAATATCCCACCATGTTTTGGACTCCATATGCAACCCATTGCATAGACTTGATATTAGAGGACATTGGGAAGTTGGAGTGGGTGCAAGATGTTGTGCAAGAATGCAAGCAAATTACCAAGTATATTTATGTAATATTTCGAATAGAAATAAACACTAATATAAAGCGACATAAACAAGAATCTACAACAAATAGAGAGACATCACATAAACAATGCAAAATGTGGAGAAACGCTAAGCCATTTTATTATATAACTAAAAGATACAATGAGTACAAAGGCGGTCAAAATGATGGCACCTTGGCTTGCACAAGGCAAGCTGGAAATACTCTCAGAAATGCTCAAGGAATGGCTGCTCTGTCAAGGACTACGTAATCTCAAAAGTGTTGTCGCTGCTACTACCGAACTACTGCTACTACTAGAATGGGATGGCTCTTTGGGGCTGTTTCCCTGCTCAGAAAAATATGAAACTCTGGGAATGAGCTCTCCTCCAAATACCCAGAAAAGCCCAGAAAGGAATTTTGGAATGGATGACCCTGGAATTTCACCTCCCTTGAGGAATAACGTTATCCTAGTGAAATACACTGGCCCTGAATGATCCCCGGCAAACAATGGCCTCCTCCTGTACCAAAATGATGCAATAGTGAAGGGTTGATCCCTTCTCACTATCTCGAGTTGAATCCCCTGATGAATCCTCACTCCCGGAACTGCCTCCTCCAAGAACTGCGTGATCTCTCCCAGAGACTGTGTTGCCCAAGCAAGTGCGTAATCCCTGGTTGAAGATGTTATGGCTCCCTCCTGAAAAACAATGGATAGAACTCCTCACCCGAGCAGGCACTCGAGGTCCCCAAGGCTGAGGTTGGGATCTCCGCTCGGAGACACCTGGTGTGCTGAACAGCACTTGCAAACTTCGCTCAACAGCAAAAGCGTGCTCAATGTCAAAAGACAGAAATCATAGATGCATAATAGGATGAGAGAATGGGGAGCCTCTTCCCCTTTTTATGCTTTGAGAGCCTTGCTCTCACTCGGGCCCCACCAAAACTGCGTTGTCCCTCTTGGCCCATGTTGTCCCTCTCTCACTGCGTTGTCATGGGCCCACGCTGCCCACGCTGCCACTTCCCTCATGCTACCACTTCGTCCTCCTGGGCCCCATGCTGCCAAATAATTATATGCTCAAGTGACTTTAGGGAATGTTTATTTCCTAAGTGTAGGCTATGTATCTCATCACCCACTTTATTAACTGATTTAACTTTATAAAAAGTAAATTGGCCAAAAATTAATATTACCAATTAGTTGTTGCTAATTGGGAATATTACAGTCCTCCCCACCAAAACGTTGCTTGTCCTCAAGCAACTGCAAAGATGGATGCTGCAAAATTTTCTCACTCTCCCAAGTGGCATCCTCATCCGACAAGTTCCTCCACCTCACCAAGTACTCTCTGACTATCCTGCTCTGTCGCTGCCTCTCCCTGGTGTCTATGATGGCTTCTAGCTGCAACACCAAATGCCCCTCATCATCTGTTGGGGGAAGCTCCTCTGTTGCAGTCACCTGCTGCCCCAATGCCTTTTTCAGGCATGATATATGGAATATGTTATGGATCTTGGTACATGTAGATCATGGGGATCACCCTGTAAGGTCCTCAGAAGCGGGGCTTGAGCATCTCGACCCCCTTCTGCTTCAGCGTGGACTGCCGGTATGGCTGAAGTCGTAGGTATACCAAGTCCCCTACCTCAAACTGCCTCTCAACCGGTCCTCTGTCGGCATATAGCTTTTGTTGGTTCTGTGTTGTAGCTAAGTTATCCTTAAGAGCCCGGAGTATATCCTCACTCTCTTGGATCCAGTCCTTGGCCCTGGGGGCCTTGCTAGCACCAAACATCACGTCAGCAAAAGACAAAGCATGATACCCATACAAAGCATAGAAAGGAGACATACCAATGGACATGTGGAAAGTGGTGTTGAAGCAGTACTCTCCCAGATGCAACCAGCGTAACCATGCCTTCTGCTGCCCTGTGACATAGTTTTGCAAGTAGCCTTCCAGCCACTTGTTCACTATCTTTGTCTGCCCATCTGTCTGAGGGTGATAGCTGGTACTCGGAGTCAACTTTGTACCCACCAAACAAAAGAGCTCCTGCCAAAATCCGCCCATGAAACGGTTGTCCCGATCACTAACAATGGTCTTCGGAAGACCATGCAACCTGAAAAACCTGTGTTGCCATATACCGTGCTGATATAGCGATGAAATGTGCATACTTTGTCAGCTGGTCAACAACTACAAATATGCAATCCTTGCCCTGAACTGTGGGTAAACCTATGATGAAATCCATCGAAATGTTCTCCCATTTTCCCTCCGGAATGGGAAGTGGTTGTAGTAATCATGCTGGATGGTTCATCTCCCCCTTGTTCCGCTAACACACCTCGCACTCCCTGACATGTCGGAGTACGTCCTCCTTGAGGCCTCTCCAAGAGAACCTCTCCCTGATGGCCCTGTAGGTCTTGGTGAACCCGTGGTGGCCTGATAGTGGTGAGTCATGTGAGGCACGCAGTACCTTCTCCTTGCGCTGAGAGCTCCCATTCAAGAAGATCCTGTCCCTGAAGCATATCACCTCATCCATCACTTTGTACCTGTCATCTGTGACCTGTCCATCCAGTATCTCGCAGGCAAAATGGTCCTTGGAGTACTCCACCAGTAACTGAGCCCTCCAGTTTGTGTCTAATCTCATCAGAGACAATGTTGTCGGTCTGCGTGAAAGAGCATCGGCCACCACGTTGTTCTTTCCTTCGACATACTCGATGTCAAAATCATATGCCTGGATCTTGTTGACCCACTTATGTTGCCTCTCCTCCAACTGCTTCTGCTCTAAAAAGAACCGGAGGCTGTTGTGATCAGTCCTCACCCTGAACCTGTTCCCCGCCAAGTACTGCCGAAACTTGGCCAATGCATGCATGATAGCCAACATTTCCTTGTCGTTTATGGGATACAACCTCTCATGCGGCAATAGCTTCCTACGCTCGAAAGCTATGGGGTGGCCCCCCTGCATCAAGACTGCGCCTATCCCCTCTCCAGATGCATCACACTCCAAGACAAAAGGCTGTGTGAAATCCGGCAACACCAAAATTGGACCGCTGCTCATCACCTCCTTGAGCCTGTCAAAGGCCTTCTTTGTTGTGTCCGTCCAACTAAATGCCCCCTTTTTGGTAAGATCGGTGAGGGGTGCAGCAAGTTGGGAAAATCCCTTTACGAACTTCCGGTAGTAAGTGCAGATGCCTACAAACCCCCGAAGCTCAGTCACGTTCCTCGGTTCCGGCCAATCCCGGATGGCCCAAATCTTCTCCTCGTGGACTCTCACTCCGTCCACACAAATGATATGCCCCAAATAGAGCATCTTTGTTTGCCTAAATTCGCATTTGGAGAGCTTAGCATAAAAATGTTGCTCCTCCAGAATGTGCAATACAGCCTCAATGTGTTGTAGGTGCTCCTCCCATGTCCGGCTATATATCAAGATGTCATCGAAGAATACCAGCACAAATTTCCTCAGCTGACCACGGAAGATGTGGTTCATGCAGGACTGGAGGGTGGTTGGTGCATTGGTTAGCCCAAAGGGCATCACCAAAAACTCAAAGTGGCTGTAGTGACATCTGAAGTTTGACTTGGGGACATCCTGGTCCCTCACTCGGATCTGATGGTAACCTGACCTCAAATCAATCTTCGAGAAGAAATTCGACCCCCTCAACTCATCCATCAGCTCATCAATCTGCGGGATGGGGTATCGGTTCTTCATGGTCTTCTTCTTGAGAGCCCGATAATCGATGCACATCCTCAGTGTGACATCCTTCTTCTTCACCAGCACAACAAAAGAAGCAAATGGGCTAGTGTTGGGTCGGATGTGTCCCAGTGCTAAGAGCTCATGAATAGCTCTCTCAATCTCATCCCTGTAGACTTTGGGATGCTTATAAGGTGTAGTAATCACGACCTGAATGCCCTGCTCCAGCTCAATGGTGTGCTCAAACCCCCGATCTGATGGCTGTCCTGTCAATATATCCCCAACAACTGTAGCATATCTGTCCAAAATCGACTATACATCTGGGTGAACGGCCTGTCCTGTAGATCCTGCCTCTGAAACACGCAACTCCACTGCCCACTCTATGTCTCCCTTCCGGAAGTCTGCCTCCATCCGGTGTGCTGAAACTATCTGTGGAGGATAAGTGTGCATGCCTTGGATCTTCTCATGCTTACCGGTCTTCTTGTCTGTCCACTCCATCTCCAAGGTCTCCCAGTCTACGGTGACCTTCCCCAGCGTGATCAACCACTGCACTCCCAGTGTCACGTTGGTGTCTGGAATGTCCACCACAAAGAAATGATCTATCAGAGTGTAAGTCCCGATGGTCACTGCCAATGCCGGTACATATCCGGCACACTGCATAGTTCTGGCACCCGGTACCAGTATTGAAAATCCATCAAAGCTCTGTGTCGGTATGCCCCTCCGCTCTAATAACTGTGCATCAATAAAATTGTGGGTAGCCCCACTGTCAACTAGCACTGAAAAACGTTGTCCCTGCACAGTACCCTGGACATGTAGTGTCAAATACTTGGGAACCCCTCGCAAAGAAGCAAGGATTCCCCCAATAGGTGCAAACGTTGCCCCTCTTGCTCCTGGTGGTAGAGGTGGTGGATGATCCCCTCTCTATACTACAGTGTTGCCTCCTGCCTCTATCTCCTCATATGCATCTTCTTCCCCGTCAATGTTGGAGAAGACCTCTATGTAGTGCGCCTTCCCAACGGCACATCGATGTCCCGGTGCCCATGGCTCCTGGCATGTGAAGCATAGCTTCTTCTGTCTCAGATCTATCCGGGTATCATCGTCTAAAGGCCCCCAGCCTTGGTTCCCCTTGGGAGGTGGAACCCTCGTGTCCTTCCCCTTCGGCTGGAATGTCGGTCTCTGGGGAAAAGGAGCTTTGGTCCTTGGTAGAGCATCCTGCAAGTCCCTGGTCCTCCCAACTGCATCATGAAGTGTAGCAAGCCTCGTGGATCTGACTAACCCACGCAGAGGTTCTGCCAACCCATCAATAAACATGTATATCATCCTGGCTAAGGACAAGTCAGGCACCATCACGGAAAGCCTCAAGAACTCGGAAATGTAGGTTTTCGAGTTCCCGATCTGTTTGAGCTTGGTCAGCTCAACAAAGTGCTCTTCCTGATCCCTCTAATCAAACCGCTCTACCAGTCTCCGTGTAAACTCTGCATACACTGTCACGGCTGAGTGACCCAGCGTAGCCATCCTGTGGAACCACAAGTCATGGGCCTCTCCCTCCAGGTGCAGCGCTGCCACCTTGATGGCCTCTCCCTCTGCCATCTGATTGAGCTGGAAATAGATATCCAGCTTCTCCACCCAAGCCTTTGTCGGACATTTTGAGGACTCGTCAAATGTTGGCAAGAAAAACCTGCCCACTGTACGCTGCATGTCCCCATCCTGTGTGTATCTACCCCTTCTGTTCTGGTTACGGGGTCCGTTGTCCTTCTTGAGCTGAACAAAATCATGGAAACTAACAGCTTCACCAATCTCTCGCCCATAAGACTGATACTCGGCAAAATAATCCCGCATATGAATCGGCTCCGGCTCCTGAGGTGCTCTTGTTCCGGTACCTATAGCTAGAAATGTGGGCATCGTGGAATGTGGGGGAGTGAGTGATACAACTTGTTGTGTTGTGAGGTGCTCCTGCAAATGGTGGGAAGTGTCGGACCCTTTTCTGATGTGGAAACCCCTTGGGGTTTCACGCTGTCTCTGGTTTGTGGTAAACTTCTGCCTCATTTCTTCTATCCTTCTCGATAGCTCCTGCACAGACTTTAGGAGGAGCTGCCCAAACTCTCTCTCATCCTTCTCCTCTGCCATCGGTTCTTCCTCCTCTGAGTCCACTACTGGCACGCAGTCTCCCTCTCCAAAAGTGGCCTCGAGCCTCCGCTCTTGGTCCTTGTATTTCCTTCCCCGGTAAGTGATATATGGTTTTCATGCTGGTGTCATAGACAATCTGCTCCACAGGCTGAGCCAAGTCTATGAGCTCTAATACCACTGTAATATTTTGAATAGAAACAAACATTAATATAAAGCGACATAAACAAGAATCTACAGCAAATAGAGAAACATCACATAAACAATACAAAATATGGAGAAACGCTGAGCCATTTTATTATATAACTGAAAGATACAATGAGTACAAAGGCGATCAGAATGATGGCACCTTGGCTTGCACAAGGCAAGCTGGAAATACTCTCAGAAATGCTCAAGGAATGGTTGCTTTGTCAAGGACTGCTTAATCACCAAAGTGTTGTTGCTACTGCTACCGAACTACTGTCACTGCTGGAATGGGATGGCTCTTTGGGGCTGTTCCCCTGCTCAGAAAAATATGAAACTCTAGGAATGAGCTCTCCTCCAAATACCCAGAAAAGCCCAAAAAGGAATTCCGAAATGGATGACCCCGGAATTTCACCTCCCTTGAGGAATAACGATATCCCAGTGAAATACGTTGGCCCTGAATGATCCTTTGCAAATAGTGGCCTCCTCATGTACCAAAATGATGCAATAGTGAAGGGTTGATCCCTTCTCACTATCTCGGGTTGAATCCCCTGATGAATCCTCACACCCGGAACTGCCTCCTCCAAGAACTGCGTGATCTCTCCCAGAGACTGCACTGCCCAAGCAAGTGCGTAATCCCTAGCTGAAGATGCTATGGCTCCCTCCTGAAAAATAATGGATAGAACTCCTCACCCGAGCAGGCACTCGAGGTCCCCCGGGGCTGAGGTTGGGATCTCCACTCGAAGACACCAGGTGTGCTGAACAGCACTTGCAGACTTTTCTCAACAGCAAAAGCGTGCTCAATGTCAAAAGATAGAAACCATAGGTGCATAATAGGATGAGAGAATGGGGAGCCTCTTCCCCTTTTTATGCTTTGAGAGCATTGCTCTCACCCGAGCCCCACCAAAACTGCATTGTCCCTCTTGTGGCCACGCTGTCCCTCTCTCACTGCGTTGTCAAGGGCCCACACTGCCACTTCGTCCTCCTGGGCCCCACGCCGCCAAATAATTATATGCTCAAGTGACTTTAGGGAATGTTTATTTCCTAAGTGTAGGCTATGTATCTCATCACCCACTTTATTAACTGATTTAACTTTATAAAAAGTAAACTGCCAAAAATTAATATTACCAATTAGTTGTTGCTAATTGGGAATATTACAATTTATAATCATGCCTCAGTGTTGAACCTTATGAGGGAATTCACACAGGGTGAACTTAGTCGCCCAATTGTCACACGATTTGCTACAAACTTTCTTTCCCTCCAAAGCCTTTTGTATGAGTACCAAACTTTGAGAAGAATGTTTTGTAGCCAGCAATGGGTATTTTGGAAAGATAGAACAAAACCAGAAGCATTGTCTGTGAAAGCATCTACCTTTGGTGATAGTTTGTGGGACAAAGTCGATGAGATTATCAACTTCACGGAGCCCCTTGTGAAAGTCTTGAGATTGGTGGATGGAGAGAAACCTGCAATGGGACAGGGCCAAAGAGGCCATCAAGACTTTCTATAAGGGAAATGAATCTAAATATCTCCCTTTATGACAAATTATTGATTCCAAGTGGGAGAGGCAACTACCTTCACCATTGCATGCAGCAGGAGCATATCTCAATCCGAGCTTATTCTATAATGAGGGCTCTAACATTCAAAGAGATCCCGAGGTGATGAGAGGTGTCATGATATGCATTGAGAAGATGTTCCCAAATCAAGATATTCAAGACAAAATGAAAATACAACGAGATATGTAAAAGGAAGCATCTGCCATGTTTGGATTCAGCTCAAGCCAACGTCTCAAGGACAAGAAAATGCCTTGCAAGTGTAAATTGTTAGAACTTAGCTTGTAATTTTTCTAGTTCTCTTTTATATGTATGGCATTGCAAACTGATAATCTTTGTTGTTATTTTTTTACAACTCATTGGTGGACAGATTGTGGCACTGAGGCAACACAATTACAAAAATTTGCCATCAGAGTTCTGCGTCAACCATGCAGTGCTTCTTCTTGTGAGCGCAATTGGTCAGTGTTTGAGCACATCCACAACAAAAAGAGAAACAAGTTGGAGCATGAGAGGTTGGAGAAGTTGGTTTTCATATACTACAACCTTCGAATGCGCACAAAACAAGTGCAACCAAAGGATACAAATCCAATTTTATTGGATACTACTGATTTAGAGTCTGATTGGGTTGTGGAGGAGGAATCCCCTGATTTGAGTTGGCTTGATGAAGAGACTGAGGATCTCTCTAGTTTTCCATCTCAAATGGAGATTTCAATTACACCTGCCTCACAGTTGCTTCAAACTTCCAATGTTAGCACTAGCTCCACGAGGGCTTATTGTAGGCACAGTCATCCATGAGTGATGAGACTCAAGATTGTTATGAGACAATCATTTATCATTTATGACATGAATTTAAATTTTGAACTCGCTACCATTTTTTATTTTAATTATGGAATCATGATTCCTTTTCTTATTTAGTATCTAAATGTTTTGCTTACAAAAATCGAATATGTTATGTTGTTCTTTTATAGATATGAGATGATGTTATGAATTAGTGCATATACTGTGGTTTTTATAAGGACTGGAATTGTCATTAGTTTTTGTTTTGTGCTTCAAATTTACCATATTGTACATTTTTTTTTGTATTTTGATGAGTCTTATAAGAGTCATTCCTGAGTCTTATACAGGTTGACGAGAAAATAGCCACAGGAGTCTTATACGAGTACGAGTCGTGCAACATTGCTTAATAACTACAATCTTTTTTTAGTGTTAGCAAAAAATATGGTTTATTTAGGCATTGTACACATCCCCTAGTTACTAGGGTTGTTGTGTACCTAACCACAACATTTATATTAGGTATTAGGCTTTATAAAACATAATTCATTTTGTTTAAAATCTCATGATTTCTAATAGTGTTGTATTGGATAAAATGCCACTTTAGTATAATAAGCACCTAATGACTTCTTCAATGACTTGAGCCTTTAGTTATGGCTTTATTAGAATTTACTAATATGGATTAAATATGATTTTTCCCCTCCCTTGTGTGTCTCCATTATTTTATCAATACAAATTAAGCAATCTATAGTGTTTCTTGGAGATATTTTCTGCATTACTTAGATTTGTAGGCGTAATCCACCAATGGCCGTGCAAGAGACCCCACTGTTTCTTACTTATTTTCTATCATTGTTGTTTGTTGCCTCAAAATCTAGCACACCTTGTGAGAGGACACACAAGGCAAAGGCCAAACCTTATTGCGACAATAAGATCGATTTCCACTTGTTGAAATTTGGGGCAGCTTCGGGGTGAATTTCCCCAAGAGAAGTCCAATTACCCTAAAGAGAAGCCCAACTACCCCAAAGAGAAACCATCTTGCTTCAAGAAAGAATTCAAATTGATAAAAGGAAATTATTATATTGGTATTATTTTAACACTCCTCTGATTATTATTTAATGTGGCATAAATTTATTTGGGAAAACAATCATGTCAACTTTAATATCAGGAGAAAATTAAAAGGGTCTTCATCAAGTCGGCCTTCATGTATACAAGTCGGCTTGACCCCTCAAGGCACCTCTTCGGACCACCATAGAAGACTATAAATATATGAATGGTTCATCTCCCAAAACTGCAATTCGATCACATCTTGATCTGAGTTTTTTAGTGGCTAGGAAGCTCACACTATCTGAGGTATTTTGGACACCGAATATGAAATCCCTGCGGCAACTCATATACCAATTTTGGGCAGCGATTTGGTTTATATCTATACAATCCAGCATGTGATTGTTTAGGGCATGCGAATTTGAAAATTAGGTCGAGTATCTTCTGCAACATACCTTTGTGATTAGGCCGAAATATCTATGGAAATTGTAGGAGGGGTCGAGACCCTTAAGTGTTTGGAAAGAGGTTGGACAAGCCTGGGTGAGATGTTGGATGAGATTCGAGGTTTTTTGCATCAAGAAGAGGCTAGATTGTGACGAGTTCTTGTACCATCCGAACTGAGGTAACGATCTGAACTATGGTTGTCTTATTCTCTGTGTTTGGGCCGAGTTTTGCACAAGATCAAGTCCGAGCTAAAGTTGGACGAGAGAAACGAGTTTTGGAGATCAAGTTGTAGGGCTGACATAGAAGCTAAAAGTGCCCTAACTACGGCCGAGGAACCTCAGAGAAATGCCACAGGTTTGTGACCTACAAGGCCAGAAGGAGATTGTTGTTTAAGGTATGATGTGTTGTCTTTCAAGTTGTTATGTTGCTAGGCGATGTAGGGTCAAATTGGATAGATTTATAGCAGATTGTGTACAGTGTTTGGAGGATTGTTGGGGAGTTACTTGTGTTGTTAGTGCTCTGGTGTTTTGGGCCCTAGTTCATTGTAAGTTTGATGACAAGAGGGCAGCCTTCTAAAACCTATGTTTGTCATCTTTGGAGCAGCGATGATGGATGGAAATGACACTTGTGCTTATGACAGTGATGGATGGTTGTGACACTTGTGCTTATGACAGTAATGGATGGCAATGATACTTATGATTGTAATGACAATAATACTTGACAGTGGTATGACCATGACACATAATAGTTATATGTGCCCCTATGGCAGTTGCCAGTAACAGGTATGATGCTTGAGACAAAGATATTTGCTACTTACAGTGATAAGGAGGAAGCCCTATCAGAGGTCTTATGGAGAGCTTATGAATACCTCCTTGATAGTCTTGTTTGTTGCCGTGATGGTTAGCCCTAGGTGGCCAAATGTGATTGATGTTGAAAGACATGTGTCCAATTGTAATTGTACTTTGTATCTTAATTGAACATTCGATGACTATCTAAGAAGAAGAAGAATTGATTCTAGGTTTTCCCCCTTGTGGGGTTTTGCTCTGGTCTCTAACCAAAATCTTGGTGTCTCTATTGTGTATGCTTTTCTTCTAATGTTCTTTACTATTTCGTTGCATTGTTAATGCTAATGTTCTCTCTATATAATTGCTTATGATGATAGGGGGTGAATGTAATGTGAAAATAATTGAAAATGTTTAAAAATACAGTTATTTAAAGAAGAGAACAATCTGGCCCTAAATTAACACCACTGTCACCTCAGCAATCTCCCTCCTGCTCTTTAGTGGAATTGCACTACAAGGGAGGCTTCCCAGTTATCACCTAAGAGGATATTATATGTTATAAGGCTCAAGGTGTTGAAAGCATAAACTAGGTTGAGATACTCAATGATGGACGATGGCTCAAGACTCTCTAATAAGGGATAGTGTATCATCCACCTAGACTAGCAATTGGCACATATGGCCTAGGGTTTATTCAATATTGATATGCAGGAACAAAGGAGTTCCTAGGCACATATTACTCAAAGAAAGGTTTTGCTAAATATAGGATCAACAAAGGAACAAAGAAAACCCTCCAATTAAGCCTCAAGTTGAAGCCCTAGTTGGGGTTAGGGTTTCTAGGGCACAAAAATACTTAGAGAAGGATGATGTCAGCCCTCCTAGGGTAAATTTTACCATGCAAAATGCTAGATTTTGAGTTAAAAAATGAATAAGGCTCTATTACCTCAAACGTCCATCAACACGAGCCATAAATGAATTCGGCGCTACCTAAATGCCCTCATGGCTTGCCTTGTCAGGCTTAGAAAATAAAAGAAGGGAAAAATATTAATATTTTCAAAGTTTTTGATCAACACCAAAGTTGCTAGTGCCTACTACTTGGGTGATGGAGTCTTTAGGGCTATTTCAAGAGATAATGGACAAATGCTTGGAGTAAGGGGGAAAACCTGTTGCCACTTCTATAAATCCTAACTATCTCTTTTGTGAGTGGAGAAATTAAATAGGGCAAGCTCACTAGGAGGTCTCCTATGGATTTCAAGGAAGATATATTTAAAATGCAACAATTGTCCAAGCTTTTCAATAAACACTTTACCTTTATACATGGAGCATAGAAAAACCCTAGCAATAACCAATTACATGTAAAACAATGAAAATTTTGCAATAAGCTCACAATTCTTCAATGAAAAGACCTTCTTTCAATCCCAAAAAGACATCTCCAAGACATAAGCCAATCTTCACTAGCAAGCACCATAAAAATTACATCTCCACAAGTAGTGAGTTCCACAAAGGCTAAGTCGAGCTCTCAAGAAGAGGCCAAAATCCAAGTGTGATGATGAGAAATAACAAAAGAGTGATCCTTGGTATATATGAAGTCTATCATTAACAATTATTAGCCTATATATGAGGTCTATCACTCACAATTATTAGTTTAAGTTCGAGTATGCATCAAGAAAGTGGGTTTTACAAGCCAACCCAATCACTCACAATAATAAAAATATGCTACAAAAGCCCACACATGTAGATTGTAACTCTCCTCAAGCATGATGTCATGCCATTTTTGGGCAATAAATGTTAAGAAAGTGTATGAAATGGGCTAGGCGGATGTTCCATCATCATTTGAGTGGAAGCCCTTAAGACATGCCTCAAAATGCATCCATGTGTCAAAACCATGCTTTGGGTGCCCGACATCATCTTCAAAGGGGCTAGAAGTATGACATGGCACACTCTCTCTCTAGCGTTGGGGCTCCAACTGGTAGTACAATCCCTTCCTTGTCATCCTAGGAATGACCATCATCACCTCGACTCTGAATCATGTCATGCCCATCAAACAATGTCAAGGGCAACCTAGGGTTATGTTGGGTCTGCTAGGTACATCATCAAGAATCTCCAACACCACGCAAATAAGAGCTCAACGTTTCAACATCTAGGAGTGCTTTAAGATGTCAATCAACTACTGGAATCATCAAAGTGCCCAACAGTCTCCTCTGGAGAGGCAACACTGCATCTGCAAGATCATCACTACTCTCTGGAATTGTGGTATGGCATGGGCATCATGAGTAGTGTAGGCATGGAGTGTGCCCTTAAGAACTCTGCTGCTCTATGGAAGACTACCTGGGAAAACCATCTCAAATTCAAGCGAAAGTTACCAATCATGATATAGCAATTATTTACCCCTTAATGATGAGTCGGCTTCTCACTCATTAAGGTTGGGACATGCAAGGGCTCCTTTATTATATGATGGAGCATTAAGTGCTCAAGAACCAAGGAATGGCTAATGAGGGGGGTAGAGCTCATGCTAGGCTTTTTCCCACATGCTAATTAATGTCCTAGCCATCTTTTGCATTTTTACTTTTCTTTTTCTTTCATCATGTCCATCTTATGATTTTATCTTTCTTTTAGCTACATTAACCTCCTGGGCAAAGTTTCCAGCCCTGACTCAAGGATGACGACATAAAGGTACCAATCCCAAAGAACCAATGATAGCAAACCCAAAGGATGGATGTGAAATCATGGGAATGGTGAAGAGTGGTAAGTATGGAGTCGCTATGGGCATGCTACTTCAATTCAAGTTTCCCAATTAGAGCCCCTCCTATAACCAAGGCCTTAGAGGAGGTCCCACTGGACTAGGGTCGAAAACTAACCCTATGGTAAGGTGAGAGAACAAGTTTACACTATTACACTCAAGATCAGTAAATCATCCAGATCACCCCTTAATCCATGTTAGAATGCACAAAACATCAAGTAAAAGAACAGAATTTCAAAATGGTTGAAGTACCTGCTAAACAGTGACCCACCTTCCTTCAAGAAGAATGTTGGTTGGTGAGAGGTGTCTGACAAGTGCAAATGGCGAAGGAATGTGGCATATCATAATATACTAAGCAAATATAGGGTTGTTAGTTGGCTAGCTGTCCAAAGTAGGAGAAAGATTTTCTCCTATGGGGTTACCCACTTTTGGTGGGTAACATTGTTCATTCCCATAAGTCGTGACCCCATTTGGTTACAAGATGCTACAGTGGCCTTGGCACTTGAGTTACCATATTGGAAAATGATACACTTTCCAAGACCAATTTTCACCATTTTTTAATAAAGATCATTTGACTCTTGATAAACGCCACCCTATCAACATTGAGGTGGATGATCCGATTGCATTTTTAATAGGATCCCAATGTCCTACCCACCAAGTCATCCAGCATATATGAGCATTGCAAACCTTATGGGGAAAACATGTATCTGGGGGGGATTCTACTGGGGGGATATTATCATCCCCTCTTTAACAACCAACCAAACCCCTATTAACATATCTTTACATTTTATTAATGAGGATATCTCATTGTTTATTTACAATGTAATATTACATCAAACTATGGACATCACATCTACCTCCCACTTCAAAAGAACACCCCCTCAATGTGTTCATTATGGACCAAACAAAGATGGGTATTATTCCTGCGTAGTGTTTCTCCAATTACCATGTTGCTTCATTGGATCAATAATGCTTCTATTGGACTTTGACATGCCTAATTCCCTGATTCAACATCATGACTTTGTTGTTGAGAATGAAAAATAGCATAGACTTATGAATTCTCCTTTTGACTCCATGTACAACATAGACCAACCAATAATGAGATGAGGATCATGCACATATCTTTTTAAGAAGTACATAAAATACATTATGCATCTTAATACTAGGTAGTAATGCTATACTATATGCAACAAGCTTGATTCTCTCCAATGTATCAAATGGGTTGTAACTTTTAGCAGTGAACTTCATGCGATGTCCCAATTTTAATTAGCTTCTCCTTAACTTAACCTTCAAAAATATGTGAATCTCCCCCACATCAAATTCCTTGTATAATCATTTAAAATTGAAATATTTAATAATTCTTTTGGAAGTCATGGGCCACTTTAAGGTGTTATTACCCTACTCCATATCCTTCAACATTTGGTTTAGCCAACCTATCAAGGTGTTACACTTTTTTTCCATACAATGCTTCAAATAAGTCATGCCTAAGGACATAAGAAGTCATTGTTATAAGAAAATTCCACAAGATCATGGCAGTATTCACCCCATATGGGTTATGCATAGCATAAATTTCTTGCAAATCTTCAATTCTTTGGTTTTACCTATTCTATGCACCGACCCGTCTACAGGTGGTACGTTATGCCAAACTTCAACAAAGTGCCTACTGCTTGAAAACTGAAACAAACCCTCACACAAATCAAAAGTGAACTTAGAATCCATGTAAACTATACTTCTTTGGCACCCCCTGCAAACTCACAATCTCCTTCGTGAATACTTCCACAATATCTAATGTTTTATTGATATTACCCATCCATAAAATAGGCTATTTTAGTCAAGCTTCACATGACCACCACGATGGAGTCGTACCTTCACATCATTTTAGGAACCCTATGATGAAATCCATAGAAATCACCTCCCATTCACATTCCATGATTGTTCTAGACTCTAGTACAATAGGATGCTTGAGCTCAAACTCAACCTTTTGCCATTCCAAACATTTTAATACATAGTCAGTGACATCCTTCTACATCCCTGACCAAAAGAACTAATTTCTCAGTGCAATAACTATACTAGAATTTAGGATAGCCTAGATGTTTGATATACGATACAGCATGCCTTGCCTTCAATATTAATCCCCTTAGCACAGTAAAGTTAGGGATATAAAACTAAACCTTACATTAAATATATTTACTTGCATCAATTCAACAAGAGCAATTAAAATAACTAAAAATTGTTATAGAATTGATATTGGATAATGCACAGTGGGAATTATGGTCTATGTCAAGATACCATGCCTATAGTTATAAATTTTTACCCGAAATACAAGCTAGACTAGATGATACTCAAAAACATACCCATGTAAGCTCTTCCATGGCTTCAACCTTTCTTGTAGTGAAAAAAGCAAGCTGTAATTTACAAGAGGACAGATAAGAGCCAAATTAGAAACTCCGTTATGAAATATCAAAAAAACAAAAGAGAAAAAATGCAGAACGAGACACCAGAGAGCCAAAGAGATTCAAAATTGCATACATGGTAGTAATGGCGATCAGGGGACTCCACCTCAACTGGGATCTCAATTAAATTGGCATCATAACATCTGAAAACCAGTGTATACAAATTAGTAAAACGTCATGGATAACTATATACAATCAAGGATATTCCCAACATGTTCTTTTTCTTGAACTGCTTCAAATGTAAAATTGAAATTGCTCGTAACTTTTCTATTGTATCAATTTCAGGAGAAATATCCTAAGAACGGAACTTAAATAGCAACATGCTAGATCTCACAAGTGCAAGACTTCACTAAAAATTGTGAATTTTTATTGGAAATAAGTTAAAAGAATGGCAGTCTAGATAACGCATAAGTATGAGAAGGAAAACTTAAATCACATGGGTGTGCATCAGTTACAACAGCAAGCCAACCACATAATGTTCAAGAAAAAGAATATGCACAAACTTTTATAATGATGAGAAAAACACAGAAAACTCCACTGACTAGCTTACGTGATATCTATAATTTAATTTCAAAATTCTCACTCAGGTATAAGTACTTTTCTCTTATCATTATGTAATAACAAAACAAAAGATCAATACCACTCCTACTTTACTAAGCCTCCTTGACAGCAACAACACTTAATAGGCAAACGTCAAGATATTTGAACCAATCCAGATATTTGAGTGGTAATCCAGCTTTGTTATAGAAATCTAAATGGATCATAGAGTCTCCATTCAAGGCCCATGTGTGCCACCAACACTGATGTCCGTGATTGGTGACTTTTTCCCTATGTTGCACGGGTTTCTGGAATGGGGGAACGTTGGGAACTTGGGTACGAGTGTCTGGAATGGCTAGAAGTTTCCCCAAAATTTATAGGAAATGGTTGATTGGGAGCGGCAATATTATATAATAAAAAATTAAAAATATAAAAAATAAATAAACTTCTTCATGCGAAGTCACCTATCAATTCTCCGCCCCAATTGAAGATATATTGGACATGTTGAAGATATAGTCCTGCCAAGCTTTTTTTTAAAAATCTTACATTTTTTTTAAAAAATTAAATATCAAAAATATCAAAATATCATCATTAAATTAGTTTAGAAAAACATTATATTTTTTATATCAATATTCAAAAATAATTTAGAAAAACATTATATTATTTTATATCAATAATCAAAATTAATTTAGAAAAAACATTATGCTTTTGGTTTTGATATCTAAATGCAAAAAATATCAAAAATATCATCTACTCTGCAGGCTTTCATTGAATGTGACAAACTATAATGAAAATAAATCATGAAATAATGAAATTGCTCCATGATTTTTCTCAAAAGCGGAATTCTACATTTTCCAATATCTTAACCTAAATCTCCGTGAACAAAATTCCCGACTTAAAAATAGAACTATAACTTAAAGCGTATAACTTAGCATATTTCCAACAAGATTTAAGACTAAATTTTAATTTAAATGCTACTATAATGTATCTATCACCATAATTGATTTATTGGCGCAATGAATGAATTAAATTTGGCTGCACATTCACACTAGCGTACACAGTTAATCGATCCATGAGGTGGCATGGCCTCGCTTTGATGCTCAGCACTTCTCGGTGCAAGCATGTATTACATCCCTCCACATTTTCATGCTGCCTTGTCTCTTAAAAGCACATCGATGGCAAGTGACGGATTGAGCGCTTTACCAGATAACATACTCTCATCTTACATTCACTCAAAAATTTCTTTACCAGATGCAACACGCTGTATTGTGTTTTATCAACTCCCACAGCTGGAATCGCTAAAAAAACCGCTCCCACATTCCCGAATCAATGTCTTTCACGTACCAGAAACTTGCCCCCGCTCCCCTCACCATTTCTTGGGAAAGTGAAAAGTTTCACTTCCGTTCCGAAGCACCCGGGAATGGAGGAACTGCCAAAACAAGTTCCCTGTATGTCGAGAGCGGTTCCCATGTAACTAAGCTTTTTCCCCATTATACACACCAGTCCTTCCCAAAAAAATTACGTAGATGGGCATTTTTGCATCCAACTGTACCAAGCTAGTATCAATTAGTACTCTCTGTTGAAAAGTCTAACTAGGTTCAGTCTTCATAATGACTTGTAATTATGAATTTATGTAATAAAATGTATTTTGTAAAACTTGTTTCATGGGTTTCATGAACAAGGAGTTTTTATAGGTCAAAGACTTCTTCTTGATGTCTTTATGTCACCTTGTCATAAATATAAATAGAGTCATTGTCAAGAAGTCATGTTACACTTGGAAAAAGATGTAAAAGTGATCCTCCAAAGACCTTGTCACTAGGCCTCTCCAAGTCAGCCTAAACCTTATGAAAATCCTCCTAGATGAAGTCGGCTCTCCCTCAAAGATAATGTCGACCAAGAGACAGGAAGACAGTCACTAAAAATAGCATAACTAGGCCTCATTGTAGCATCATCAATTCAGTCAAGATTTCAGAGCTAAAGTGCAAAGAAGGGACTGCAATACATGCGAAGGTAGGAGGCACATCAACAAAGAAGTGAAGGGCTATATATATCTCTGTCTTGGGTGTATCTGTTAAAATTGGACAACTAGGTCCAAACTCCATGTTGTGATGCTCAGATGAAGATACTGATATTTTTATTGGGTTCCTCTTTCGGAGAGGTGTAAGATCGATATAAAGTTGATCTTAATCCGATGAGCAGAGCATTTATTTTGAATTTATTATTTATAATAAATTATATGTGCAGGTCGGCCTTAAGGTTTTACACCCCCAGCAGATGTGTCACACACCTCAATGATGGATATAAATACAGTCAACGTTGGAGAGCTTTTCACCTATCTCATCACACATCTTCTCCTCTGATTATCTACAAGCATTTGAGAAGCAATTTCATCTCCCACGTGAGAAGAAGGACGAAATCTACTGCAGCTAAAGGACGAAATTTACCGCAGCAAATTTTTCTGCAGTTAGGGCTTCTGGACAAGTTTGACCAGCGTTGACTTTGGTCAACACATGGTCCATTTGAGCTGAAATTTTGTGGAGAGTTCGATTTTTGTAGGCCGTACTCATTGGCAATAAAAATTGAGGTCAAAAAGTTGACCGAAGTTGGAGCTGCGTTGACTTTCTTGTTGCTGCCTTGCGTTGACTTTTCTGGACTGCGTTGACTTTTATGGGGTTGACTCTGAGTTGACTGGGTGACTGATTTGAGGACTGTTGTGACACATTCTGGGTTGGCTGACCAAGAAGACTTTGCTGGTTGAAGCATCCTGCTGACCGCCGTAACGCACCAACACATTCCTCTGTTTTTGGTTTGTCTTCTATAGATCCACTGGTATGTTCTATCAGCATTTTACTTAACTGTTTGTGTGATTGCTGTAATAAAAGTAAAGTTGCATCAAGCATAGAACATCTTCAAAAATTTACATGGTTTCAGAGCTGAGGTGAAGACAAGCCCTAACTTATAGCAATCACCATCTAAGAAAATGGGTTCCACAAGTTATGGCTTCAAGGAGGATGACAAGCTGACTGGAAGGGATGACTTCCATGCTTGGAAGATGATATTAGATCTCAAATTGGAAGACCATGATCTCATGGACTATGTACTGGGTAAGATACAAGAACCTCCATCCACTGCTACTACTGTTGCTAAAACCAAGTATAAGAAGGGGGAGATCAAAGCAAAGCTAATGATCAGGGAATCCATACATAAAAGTCTGGTTGCCTACATATCTGAGCTAGGCACATCCAAGGAGATGTATGATAAGCTGATACAAATGTTCAAGGTAAACAATGCAAACCAAGTGCTATTCTTCAAGAATCAATTGAAGAATCTGAAGAAAGGCAGGGATGAGTTTGTCCAAACATACTTTCTGAAATTGACCGAGATCAGGAACAATCTGCTGGCTATTGGGGAGACAATAGTCGATCCTGAGATGGTACTCACCGCACTTGGAGGGCTCCCACATGAATGGCAAGTATTCAACACTACCATTCTCAATAATAATACAATTCCTAACTTTGACGAGCTACTGTCCAGATGCATGCAAGAAGAGACAAGAATGAAGGAATACGAAAATGACAAAAATGCTGCCTACGCTGCTCATTCTAGAAAGAAGAACTCTGGTGGTCCTAAGAACAAAGGAAGAGCAAGGGCCCAAGGAAAGAAGGGCAAGTGTTTTTAAAAACACCGTGCGCCAGAGCACAGTCACTATGTAGAAGGGCTCTGTCAGAAGGTCAGAAGGATTCTCCAGGTATCATAGAGTGACAACAACAACAACGGGAGGAATGGAAATCAAAACGACGAGGTCCAAAGGAAAGAGGAAGGCTCCTGCGGCGGAAATGGTCAACCTTTCAAAAGGTCTAGAAACTCCGAGGTAGCGAGGAGTCAAATGTTGTTGATAAAAGAAATGAATACATTCTTGTATCTGCCCTCTCCGTTGCATCCCCGCCCGACACTATGGATGTCTGGCTGATAGATAGTGGTGCCTCAAGACACATCACTAGGTTCAAGGAAGCACTCTCTGACATGGTTGAGAAGGATACTAATCTGGAAATTATCCTTGGAGATAATGCCACATATCCCGTGAGAGGGACAGGGACTGTGACCCTTCACTTGTCTCAAGGACAAGTCCTACATTTGTAGGATGTACTCTATGTACCAAAATTGAAGAAGAACCTTGTGTCTATATCAGCGATCGAAGACAAAGGCTTCAATGTGGCATTCACTGATGGAAAGGTACGCATGTGGAAGAAGAATCTCAAGGAAGCTATCGTGATTGGTTTTAGAGTTGGAACACTCTACCAGGTTGAAGGAAGTCCACTAGGAGCTATGACATGTGATACTATCCGACAAACTGAACTATGGCACCGGAGGTTTGGACACCTTCATTATAAGGCCCTTCCCGAAGCAAGGAAGGTGGTGACAGGGATACCCGATTTTGGAAATAATCATAAAGGTGTATGTAAGGGTTGTGCCGAAGGAAAGCATACAAGGGGACCTTTCCCCTCAAGTGTCACAAAGACATCTGATATTTTGCAACTGGTCCATTCTGATCTATCTGGTATGCTACCCATGACATCCCTGGGAGGATGTTCTTACTATATGACATTCACTGATGACTTCTCCCGCAAAACCTGGATATACTTCTTGAAAAAGAAGGATGAGGCTTTCATGTGGTTCCGTACCTTCAAAGCCTTGGTGGAAAATATGACAGGGAAGAAGATCAATATTTTGAGGACCGACAATGGCACTGAATATGAGTCAAATGAGTTTAAGGACTTTTGCAGAGAAGCTGGCATTAAGAGGGAGACTACTACTGCCTACACTCCTGAGCAAAATGGCGTTGTTGAACGAAAGAACAGGACCATTGTGGAAGCTGCCCATGCCATGCTATGTGACCAGGGTCTACCGAAGTTTATGTGGGGAGAAGCTGCGAATACTGTTGTATACATTCAAAACCGATGCCCTCATTCCGCCCTGGACTCCAAAACACCCGAAGAGGTTTTCTCTGGTAAGAAACCTGACATCTCACATTTTAGAATTTTTGGATGTCCTGTTTATTTTCATGTGCCAAAAGAAAAGAGAAGTAAGTTGGATGCTTCTGGGAAGAAAGGAATGTTTGTGGGCTACAACGAAACCTCTAAGGCCTATAGAGTCTATGTACCTGGTCAAAGGGAAGTAGAAATATGCCATGATGTCACTTTTGACGAAGATGCTTCCCTGAAGAAAGTAGTAGATCTTCCAAGATCTGAAGAAAATCATGAAGAAAGGCCTGGAAATCTAGAAGAACCGCGGGATGAGACAATGCCTGATATTGAAGGACCAATGGACCCTATTGATCCATCTCCTTCACTGGGAAAGAGACCATCATGGCTCAGGGATACCCTCGAAGATGCTGAGGGTCATGCTGCCCCAAGGGGGACATTCCGAGAAAGCAAGACGCCGTGTAGATACCAAGGGTATCTAGCTGCCATGAGTACTATTGTACAATCTGAACCTGGATCTTTTGAGGAAGCCGTAAAGCATCAAGTCTGGAAGGATGCTATGCACGAAGAATATGAGTCCATAATGAAGAATGATGTATGGGATGTGGTCCCGAGACCGAAGGACAAATCAGTTGTCACCGCAAAATGGCTCTACAAGATCAAACATGGATCTGATGGGAGTGCTGAAAAGTTCAAGGGAAGATTTGTTGCCCGTGGCTTCTCTCAAAAGGAAAGAATAGACTATGATGACATATTTGCACCTGTGGCACGATATACCACCATCCGATCAATCATAGCCCTTGCTGCTACGCAAGGATGGAGTCTTCATCAGATGGATGTCAAGACCGCTTTTCTGCATGGTGCAATAAAGGAAGAGGTGTATGTAGAACAACCTGTGGGATTTGAAGTTCAAGATCGAGACACTTATGTCTGCAGGTTGAAGAAAACTCCATGGGTTGGTAGCACCGAGCTTGATGCAGAGGATAGATAGCTACTTGATGAAGGCACGGAAATGCTCGAGTAATGCGATCCGAACCTTTACTTCAGAGTTGCTCCGGGAGGAAGCCTCCGATGCAGTGTTGTATGTGGACGACCTCTTTCTGACAGTCTTGAGCCCTCTCATTCATAAATGCAGAGGGCTTTATTTTGCGAGTTCGAGAGATGAAGGACCTGGGGCCAGTCTGCGCCTAGGCACGGGTACGGCAGAGACCTGGAGAGATTTTCCTTTCTCAAGGAAAATATATTGTGAAACTTCTGGAAAGATTTGGTATGGTGGATTGCAAGTCTGTGACAACACCAATGGAACTCAATTTCAAGAAGTTGAGTGGCAGCGTTGCTGGGCCCGTATTGACAAATCCTACTGAGTATCGTCAACTCGTAGGGGCTCTGATGTTCTTAGTGAACACCCGTCCGGATATATGTTTTGCAGTGAACACTTTGAGTCAACAGATGGTTGAGCCTCATCACTTTCACTGGGTTGGTGCTAGGAATCTTCTGAGATACCTTCGGGGCACAATAAACCATGGGCTGAGATACACTGCCGGGAGCGTGACACTCCTTGGATATATTGATGTCGATTGGGCTGGCAGTGTGGTGGATCGTAAGATCACATCGGGATGCTGCTTCAATCTTGGTTCTGCTTCGATCTCATGGATGAGCAGGAAGCAGAAGTCGGTGGCTTTGAGCACCGCAGAGGCCGAATACATTGCAGCAAGTATGGCCTGTTGTGAAGCAGTTTGGTTGCGAAAGCTCTTTAGTGAGTTGTTTGGACATGTGCTAGATACCACCGTGATACTCTGTGATAACCAGAGTGGGATTCGCTTCACCGAGAATCCTGTGTTCCACGACCGATCGAAGCATATTGATATCAGGTATCATTTCATCTGGGATATGGTACAACGAGGCGCCGTAAGGCTCGATCATATAGGAACTGATGAGCAGGTCGCAGATATTCTCACTAAGCCCCTGGGGAAGGTCAAGTTCCTAACCTTCCGTGAGAGACTTGGTATTGTGGAACGACCCTATGATGTGGGTCCTGTTGGACGATGAGCTCGAGGAGCTCTGGGGGGCTTTGGGGACAGCTTCTCGGAGCTATGAGCAACCACAAGGCTAGGCTTGCCAAACCTTGTTGGTGTGCTTGGACCCCACCGTTGTGATTATTGAGTTGGTTCACCTCTCATTATCTGTGCCCCATATGCATCCTACCCATTGAGTTTAGGGCTCATGGGAAGTACCTCTCATTTGGCCAATGAGGTGGGAAAAGCTAGAGACTAGTAGCAAAGACTGATGGACGCATTAGAGATTGCCGTACTCTCTATCTAGGATGGCACGGTCCAACCACTTGATCTAGGATCAAGTATAGTGAGGTTTCAGACCTCCAACTGACTTTGGGTTAGGTAAACCAACTTCGGGTTGGTATGAGACTCTTTGAGTCTGATAGAGGTTTCAAACCTCTAGGCTGAATCTATCAGCCAGGGAATGATGTCTTTGTGACTGACCCACTTCTGTTCTGAAATAAAGAGGCCAGCAAAGCAAGTTACGGCAGGATGACGCACGATGTTTGTTTGCACAGGTGGATGGAGTTCTCCCTAGTTGAGAGGGAGTGTTAAAATTGGACAACTAGGTCCAAACTCCATGTTGTGATGCTCAGATGAAGATACCGATATTTTTATTGGGTTCCTCTTTTGGAGAGGTGTAAGATCGATATAAAGTTGATCTTAATCCGATGAGCAGAACATTTATTTTGAATTTATTATTTATAATAAATTAGATGTGCAGGTCGGCCTTAAGGTTTTACACCCCCCGCAGATGTGTCACACACCTCAATGATGGATATAAATACAGTCAACGTTGGAGAGCTTTTCACTCATCTCATCACACATCTTCTCCTCTGATTATCTACAAGCATTTGAGAAGCAGTTTCATCTCCCACGTGAGAAGAAGGACGAAATGCACTGCAGCTAAAGGACAAAATTTACCGCAGCAAATTTTTCTGCAGTTAGGGTTTCTGGGCAAGTTTGACCAGCGTTGACTTTGGTCAACGCATGGTCCGTTTGAGCTGAAATTTTGTGGAGTTCGATTTTTGTAGGCCGTACTCATTGGCACAAAAATCGAGGTCAAAAAGTTGACCGAAGTTGGAGCTGCGTTGACTTTCTTGTTGCTGCCCTGCGTTGACTTTTCTGGACTGCGTTGACTTTTCTGGGGTTGACTCTGAGTTGACTGGGTGACTGATTTGAGGACTGTTGTGACACATTCTGGGTTGGCTGACCAAGAAGACTTTGCTGGTTGAAGCATCCTGCTGACCGCCGTAACGCACCAACACATTCCTCTGTTTCTGGTTTGTCTTCTATAGATCCACTGGTATGTTCTATCAGCGTTTTACTTAACTGTTTGTGTGATTGCTGTAATAAAAGTAAAGTTGCATCAAGCATAGAACATCTTCAAAAATTTACAGTATCCATACCTCGCATATCTCAGAAAGGCCGAGGTCTATTACAGCGTAAGGAAAGTTCGGTCTAGGGCTTAAAATGATTCATAAAAGAGTCAATGAAATAAGCCAAGGAGAAGTATAGGAGCCAAAGAAGGAATCTGAAATTGAGCAAGAAGCAGCCGAGAAAAGAGGAGACCGAATCTCTATCTAGGGCTACAGCAACAAGGAGACCGAGACTCTCTTTGTGTACACTGAGAAGTGTGGTGCAATACGGTGCAGAAAATAGAGGGATCGAGATTCTCAAGAAGAAACGAAGAAGAGAAGCTCAAGAAGAACATCAAAGGCTAGTGACAAGGGTTTTAGGAGGACACTTTGTTTTTGGGTCTTTGTCATGGTCTTGGTACTCGTCAATTACGGATCTATTACAAGAATTACTCTCGGGTTTTCCTCTCCAAGAGGGAGAAGTTTTGGCCCTGGCTTGAAGAGCCAAAAATTTGGTGTCTCTTGTATTTTGATAATTGACTTGATAAGTTAACAAAGAAAAGATCTAATCAAAGAAGCATAACAAGTATAATTCAAGTAGTTATCAAGTAAGAGAATTGAATTAAATACTGCCCTACCAAATTCTCAACATGGTTTCAGAGCTAAGGTGCTAGAAAGGGCTATTTTGACAAAAAGGCACTCAAGTACCAAGAAGATCAAGGATCAGTTTGTAAAAGACAAAAGTCTACATTGAAGAATCAATCTTCAAATTCTAAAGGAGCAAGTTGTAAATTGGAAAGCCATCTCAAGAAGAACAAGGACACCATCACCATGAATAGATTTTGGTGTTGAAATCAAATCAACATTCTTGAAGTCACCATCAAGCCAACATCATCAAGGGTTGAAGGAAATTTTAGCTCTCCTGAAAAAGCCAATCAAGGAGGGAGCTCTACTATCTTTTACATCATCATCGACAAGGAAGCTGATAGAAGAAGAAGGCATATACTCAAGTAAGTATCTTAATGTCCTCATCTAAATTTGTCAAAATGACTCTTTGCAAAGAAAGCAACAAATTGTCTGGGACTACAGACTTTCTTGCATTGAAGAAAAGGACAGATTTAAATTTAATTGAAAATGAAGTTATGGATTACATTAAAGGGACAGTGACTAAACCCTCCAAGGAAGACACTCAAGCTTATGCCAAATACATGAAGGGAGACATAAGAGCCCAAAGGATTCTTATAGAATCCATAAAAGACTCTCTTATTCCCTAAGTATCCAAATTGGAATCATCAAAAGAAATATATGAAAAATTGGTGGAGCTATTTTCTGTAAGTACTGCAGGAGAAGTAATATCTCTAAGACAAGAACTATTTAAGTTGAAGATGTCAAGAGAGGAAGGAATAACATCATACTTTATGAAGATTTCTGAAATGAGAGATCAACTGCAGGAAATGAGAGAAGTAATGTCTGACAAAGAAATGACTACAGTGGTGTTGAATGCTCTACCAAAGGGATGGGGAAACTTCACTTCTAGTATCAATGGGAAGAAAGAAGCAACACCATTCCAAGATTTGGGTCTCTATGTAAGATAGAAGAGACTAGACTGAAATCCAAAATTGATACTGGAACAAATGAAGAAAATCAAGCCTATGCTACCATGTCAAGAAGAAAAGGAAAATCTAGAAAGTTTGGTCCTCATACGAAAAGAAAGAACATGGATAAGTTACGATGCTATCGATGTCATGAATTTGGGCACTATAAAAAGGACTGTCCCAAATCCAACAAGGACAAGAGGAAAAAGGAGGAAGCCCATGTTGTCGGAGAAATAGAAAACCCTGATTCAAAGAATTCTAAGAAAGAAGAAGTGAAAGATCTCTAGTATGATTGAGATCATCTTCCTCTTTAAGAAATATCCGTCAGTTGTAAAATAGTATGATAGGAAGAATTGCATATTAGATAGATGTGTTAGTTTAAATTAGCATCATGATAGAAGCATTACAAGTAAGGAGTATTGGTCATAGGAGGATGTCTAAAAATATTAAACGTTGATGCTATGAAATAAAATGACTTCTGGAACCTCGTTGTATTTATAAAAAGATAGTTGTATGGGTCATGGTTCATTGTTCATTAATCAATATGGAAACAAGTACATACATTCTTTTCTAATAAAATCCTTTTGAGATTTAATGGTTAGAAAGTAAGCAATAGGTTTCCTTGAGAGATTCTAACTTGCAGAGTTTTGGGATTAGAAATGATGAGATATTGATGAAGCAGGTCAAAACTCTTCACTCCAAGGAAATCTGCTACAAGATGACTCAAAGAAAAGAAATGATGTACATATATATATTTATGCTGACACTGGATGCTATAGGTCATATGGTTGCAGGTAGAATAAGTATGATCTAAGAGAGCAGGAACTCTTCTGATGCACAGGTGATCAATAAACATGTTCCACACAAGATGAAATCAACATAATATGTCCTCATATGGAATATGAGGTGATTACATACTATCAGGGAGTTGCACAATGGAAGTTCCTGGGAATGAAAATAAAATTGTGTGGAAGAGAAGGGAAGAGATCGCGAAAAATTGCAATCATAAAAAGAGGTAGTAAACATCCAAGGAAGCCAAGAATACTTGACTAGAAAATCTCTTGGGAAGATATGTACATTCTGATAAGAAGTCTAGAAAATACGATAACACTTGACAATACATATCTTTTGAGATGTATCAACATACACGAAGGATGTCGATGCCTACAAGAAGGATGTCACGGTGAAAGATCGTCACTAAGGTAAATTTTGATTTAAGTATTCATATTTATAATTGAATAACATCTGATGAGCTTATGCAGGGCTTATGAAGTAGATGACTTCCACAAGTTGATAACCATATGGCAAGATGAAAGATCCTGGAAAGATATATGGTTCGAAAGAAAGCAACATAACATGAAGCTAAACCAGATGAGAAGATTGATGAATCACTTTTTGATAGAAGACATAACTCTTGAACGAAAGTGATGGATGATTTGTGCCCTAAGAAGAGATTCCAAAATTGAAGGCTCCTCAATTCATGACATCAACAGAAGGAGTACTTCATGAACAGCTAGACGTTTTCATCATTGTTGTTGTAGGTCCTTGGTTAAGAGGGAGCCCGGTAATAAGTTTCTTACTTGGAAGAAAATCCTAAGCCAAAAGAAAGCTTAGGTACATTCTTATTCCTCTGTGGAATATGTCCTCCCTAGTTAAGAGGGAGAAATAGACACATCATTCTGGAAGACAAAATGTGGGATTGGGTAATTATCTAGCATCCAATACTCTGTTGAGATGTATTAAGACATTCAATGAAAAGATGGATATTCTTTGATAATTAAGAATAGTCCTATGAGGTCATACTCGGTGAACACTCAGGTGGAGTATGTACCTTGGAGACAATGACGATGGTGTCTATAGTCGTTGGTCTCACTAGCATTGTAGCTCAAGATCTCGTGGAGAGATGGAGCAGTTAGTCAAGGTCTTGCAAATGTTGGATGAAATGATGCTATAACAAATGAATTACCAATCAAATTATTTTTATGAGATTCTTCATATTTAGAGTGACCATGTACCATTATGAATACCTCCCTAGTTAAGAGGGAGTGTTGAAAAGTGTAACTAGGTCCAGTCTTCATAATGACTTGTAATTATGAATTTATGTAATAAAATGTATTTTGTAAAACTTGCTTCATGGGTTTCATGAACAAGGATTTTTTATAGGTCAGAGACTTCTTCTTGATGTCTTTAGGAGTTTGTCACCTTGTCATAAATATAAATAGATTCATTGTCATGAAGTCATGTTACACTTAGACAAAGATGTAAAAGTGATCCTCCAAAGAGCTTGTCACTAGGCCTCTCCAAGTCAGCCTAAACCTTATGAAAATCCTCCTAGATGAAGTCGGCTCTCTCATGTCAGCCAAGAGACAAGAAGACGGCCACTATAAATAGCATAACTCGGCCTCATTGTAGCATCATCAATTCGGTCAAGATTTCAGAGCTAAGGTGCAAAGAAGGGACTGCAATACATGCGAAGGTAGGAGGCACATCACCAAAGGAGTGAAGGGCTATGTATATCTCTGTCTTGGGTCTATCCATACCTCACATATCTTAGAAAGGCCGAGGTCTATTACAGTGTAAGTGAAGTTCGGTCTAGGGCTTAAAATGACTCATAAAAGAGTCAAGGAAATAAGCCAAGGAGAAGTATAGGAGCTGAAGAAGGAATCTGAAATTGAGCAAGGAACCGAGAAAAGAGGAGACAGAAATCTTTGTCTAGGGCTACAGTAACAAGGAGACCGAGACTCTCTTTGTGTACACCGAGAATGTGTGGTGCAATACAATGCAGAAAATAGAGGGATAGAGATTCTCAAGAAGAAACGAAGAAGAGCAGCTCAAGAAGAACATCAAAGGCTAGTGACAAGGGTCTTAGGAGGACACTTTGTTTTTGGGTCTTTGTCATGGTCTTGGTACTCATCAATTAAGGATCTATAAGAAGAATTACTCTCGGGTTTTCCTCTCCAAGGAGAGGTTTTGGCCCTGGCTTGAAGAGCCAAAAATTTGGTGTCTCTTGTGTTTTGATAATTGACTTGATAAGTTAACAAAGATAAGATCTAATCAAAGAAGCATAACAAGTATAATTCAACAGTTATCAAGTAAGAGAATGAATTAAATACTGCCCTACCAAATTCTCAACACCATCATGGGTGCGGAAGCGCTGATAAAATCGGTGTGATACTCATAACTACTGGGATCGACTATAGACATTTAAGTTAGGAAGTACTTGTTAGAATAGAGTCGTTATGTCATGACTTTTATGTTAGCTTAAGAAACTTTACAATAAGTCTTTAGTTATGTGGAATATGAGAGTCACTTTGGAAGGCAAAGTGTCATTTTGTGTTGTGGCCTCATATAATGTATTTTTCTAAAAAGTAATGCAAGACGTCTGTATGCTTTCTCTCTCATATTCAATGTCCACTTACTTTTCTGTGACCATTATATCCATTTACAACATGGCATCAAAGCCACCATGTGCAAACCAAGATGTGAAAGGATATGGGGTGAGCATATCAAGAAGCATGACCTAGGGACTGGTTGGCACACACAAATCAGCAAAGGAGGTGAGCAAAAGACAGAGAGAAAGACAGCACAACGCAAAAGATAAGTTAGCCTTTTAGTTTTTAGTTTTCCTGAATTTAATAGTTTGGCTACTATGTTACCGGATCCGTCAGCCCTGATGGCTGGATCTGCGGATCCCCGGATCGGAGACGGAGACGGAGACGGATACGGAAAGATCCGTCATCTTCTCTCCGTGGGTAAAAAACTGTCATCATACATATCCAGAACGGAAAATTTAACGCAAATGAATCCAATGATAAGAAATTGATTAATATACATCCATCCAAAATAAACTAGGGAGTGCGGAAAATTCAACGCAAGTCAATCCAATGATAAAAAATGGATTAATGCATCTGTCCGAAAATAAACTAAGGAGTTACGGCTTACGGGGTACATAAAACATTTTATAAACTTTAATATAAGACATTATAAACTTTAATTCAAGTCAATATAGCAATAAGAAATGGATTAAGTGGGCACGACACAATTTATTATTTCTATGTTGAACGTATAATAAACTTTAATATAAAGACATATTATGAACTTTAATACAAGGGAGTTGCTGGGCTACCTAAAATTTATTATTTTTATGTTGAGCATATTAAAAACTTTTATGCAAGACATTATATAAACTTTAGTGCAAGTAAATAAAGCGAATGATAAAAAAGGATAAGTGGGCAGGCCACAATTTATTATTTCTATGTTGACCATATAATAAATTTTAATATAAAGATATATTATAAACTTTAATACATGTTATTTATTTAGAAGATATTTTAAAGTTGAAAAAGTAAGTTTATATTTTAATCAACTTTAAAGTTTATTTTCAAGTTTAAAAATTATTTTTTTTCAAAAATAAGTTTAATAATTTAATAATTATAACTAATATTTAATGTTTAAATATTTATAAATGATGTATTAATTATATTATGATTAACTTAATAATTATCATTAAATATTTATAAATGATGCATTAATTATATTATGATTAACTTAATAATTATTTTTAAAGTATTATATAGAAGTTATATATATGAAAATTCACATATGTTTTTTAACTTTAATATAAGTTTAATTATTTAGAAATGATTTATATAATAATTATTTATTGGATGTAAATATTATATATTTAGAACTTAGCATATGTTTTTATTTTATATTTATATAAATTTTAATTTTAAAAATTATAAAATATTTTATATTTGCTTGTACTTGCCGTTTCCTTGGCGTTTCCGGATCCTGGCTTTTCAAAAAACTGGCGGATCCGTATCCGAATCCGGATCCGGATCCGAATCCTGGTAACTTAGTTTGGCTAGGACAGAACGGCCTTTTAGTATTAAAAAAGCCACAAATCACTATAACAAGAGTAGTAAGAGCTGCACAACAACACAGCAGCAGGCATGCTTCCCAAGGCTTCCATAATACTGTGTAGCAGCAGCAGGGATGCTTCCTGAGATGGCCATACAGGCAGTGGGCAGGGCCATGCAGGGCACCTACAGTGAAAATGGCATGTGGACATGCTTTTCAAGGCACTACCATGGCTATACAGGCCCCAGGCAGGTCAGAAGGCCTGTAATAGCTTTAGGCAGTGAAAAACAAGTTCAGGCAGGTCTTTAGCAGTTTTGGCAGTGCAACCAAAAACAGGTTCATGAAGGCCTCTGACAACTTTGGGCAGCACATAACAGTCTTGGGCAGGCCTATAATAGTTGTGGGCAGTAATGTTGCAAACATCAGCATCGGGATAAAATCGGCAAGGGTTCAAAAAACCAGAATATCGTAAAAATCATAAAAATATCAGTGAACATCGGCAAACATACGGTAAAATTAAGATACCATCAAAATATCAGTAAAAATCGGCAAACATCACCTAGGCCAAAAAATCGTGTTTTCGTAATAAAATGGGGATGTTATCAAGATGTTCACAACATTTGTGGGCAGTGCAAAACAAGCTCAGGCATGCCTAACTGTTATAACCTATTTTTCCCATCCTGAATCAGTGAGAGAGCATTGTTCATTATCAGACATGTTGACCTTGATGCATACTTCATCCTCTCTGATTAGCCATTTTTAGCACGATGGTCACTCCCATGACATTGACATGATGTGTTCGTACTACGGTCACTATCAGGCAGTGCACAATACAGAGACACAATATCCTAATTGCCTTTGTACAGGGAGCGAGCGTGGTCAAAATCTCTAGAGTTTGTCATTCCCGAGGCAATCAGCTCAACCTACTTGTCTATGAGTTGACTAGGGGAAATTATTTTAGAAGTTTCCTAACTTCTCAAGCCCCCAGGTGTCCAGATACATTCTCCTGGAGGATAGAAAGAGCCTATATAATCTGACCTTATCTAGAGGAGAAGAGAGTTAGAACAGAAGAAAGAGCTCAGTTATGCTGTTAGTTTGCTGTTAGACTTCTATCTTATGCGAGATCGGCTCTGTCTTGCTGGATCTAGAAAGTGGCCAGGCTGAGGATTTAGTAGCAGCAACGAACTCAAGTTATAAGATGTACTAAGGTTTCAGATTAATGAAAGTACATGTGATTTCCTTTCTTATGTGTGCTGTTGATTATTATCCGCATATATCTCATGCTTTTTATTGTACATGCTAATTCCTTCTCTGTGGAGGAGGAACCTTCATCTTGTTTGGTGGTGAATGTGTGCAGGAGTTTGGATCTAGGGAGTGAAAGGAGCAGGATCTTTAGTTAGAAGCGGGATCTACAAGATCGTTTTCAGATCTACTCCATCGGCCTGCAAAGGATCAGGTCCATGCTCATTCCCTTTGAATATAGACTTTGTTGCATGTATTGGTGTTTAGTTTCAGGAACTCACTAAATTACACACATTGTCTATCGGATCAGAGGGCTAGAAACACGGGGCAATAGCTCCTTGTCTCAGGACATTTCCTAGCACAACACTAACAGTTTTGGGCAGTGTTACCCACCCACATGTATGGGTAACCCTAGGAGAAAATTTTTCTCCTATGATGCAGCTTGCCATCCAGCAGCCCTACCATGATCAACAGAGATTGCCAGCCTCAGATGCCTCTAATCCACTCTCTGGTGACTCAGTGCATTCATTCATCTAGCTTGCTTATCCAATGAAGGTGGGTCAGTTATTGTGAGGTACATTAACCACTTTTGTATTCAAGTGCTTTCATTTAGTGTTCAAAGGCATTTCTACTATGGATCACAGGCTGAATTTGTTAATTTTTGGCAGCTCAGGGATAAATTCCCTCCTTTGGATAGTCTTCGTCATCAAGAAAGATCCCTCCTACCCCTTGGAAGAATTTAATTTGGTTAAGGAAAAATATATTTTAATAGGGAAACCCACGTGTGCACAAAAAGGACAAGTCGACCCAAAAGGAAATTGGACACCCATGGATGGCTATAAATACAAGTGACCCTCATTTGTTCATCATCATCATCATTCTTCTTTCTTTGGTTTTGGTTCACAGAGATTGGTTTGTATAGGTCCAAAATTGTAGGGTTTGAAGCTCGCACGTGTGATCTAGGGTTTTGATTTGTAGCCGCAAGGTCGTCACAAGGAATTTTCAGTTGCAACAGCAGGCACACAGGCTTATCCATGCAGTTGGAGGGTTTCAACCACACGCACGTACACTCTCTCCGTGTGGCTGGAAACTAGGGTTTTATTCCATCAGTTGACCGCAGATATTGATAGTTGACAACAGTCTTCTAAATCAAGGTTTTGATTATTAGCATTGTTGGGTTCATCTCTTGGATATTTAGTTGATTTTGTTGGATTGTTTTATGGTTGAAGATATGGATATTGTACTCACTTTGTTGAAACATTCAACGACAATCTAATTAGAAGAAGAATTTGAAAGGTTTTTCCCCCTTGTGGGGTTTTGCCTTAGTCTCCGACCAATCCTAGTGTCTCTATGTGTGAAATGCTTTTCTTCTATTGTTCATTTATGTTCCGCTGCATAGATGATGATATTGCTCTTTCTATATAATTGCATATGTTGTTGAATAATTTTATGATGTTATGGGGTGAATTCAATGGGTAAATAATGAAATGCAATCATCTAAATCAAAGAGAAATATAGCCCTAATAAAAATTAACAAAATTGGATGATAAATTGATATTGGATGTACACTTGTCCCCTTGCTTCACATTGGTGGCTATCACTTGCCCTAGTCCAATGGAGCCTTCCTTAGGGCCTTTCTTTCACTATCTAGGAGGCACAAATAGCAAGCTCTAATGATGGCAGCATTCCATGTTATCCATACTTAACATTTGTCATCATTCCCCTACTCCATTCTCCCATGTTTTGATTGGTTCTTCTTAGTCACTCCTGGTTCACTATTGACCTTGTCCTATGAGAAGAAGGGGTTGTATATATCCGAGGTTGATGCAACTATAATAAAAGAAAGAGCATGAGCCAAATGTCAAAACGTGAAAAGAATGGCAAGGGATGTAAAGCAGGAAAAATCCAATTTATAGTTTGAGCTCTTCCCCCTCTTATAAAGCCATTCTTCCCCAAGAATATCCATGCATATCATGCCTATCAAAGTAGAAGGAACTCTCTATGAACATCCGGACCCTAATGAAGTGATAAATTTCTCATCACCAAAATGGGTTATCTCATTATTACATGATAATAAATGAAGTTTGTTAAACAAGCTATGTAAAAAATAAAAAAGGCAAACAATAGGAACTCAGAAAAACAAAGGCAAGGAAGCTAACTCAAGCAAGATAAGTGCTCCCTATACAAAGGCACTCATGGAGAATGGCTTGAAATAACTTAGCATGAAACTATAATTGCATTCATGAAGTAAACCTAATCCATAGCACTTAGCACATACACCTATCTTCTAAAAGGGGTGGCCTACGAACTATTCCTCCCCTTAGGGTTGGAAGCACCTAATAGGGCCATGTAATAACCCTCCCATACATAAGCATGGTAATTTGTGTATGAATTATAAGCTAGGGAAACATTTGAAGATGATGTTTGTGTGAAATACTTTGATGGTTTTAACAACGGACAAGACCCACTCTCATACTCTTATGATTCTTGCACCCATGTTGATCTCACTTGATTCTCTGAGTATGTGTGCTAGATATTGCTTTCAAATACAACCCACAGCTCTTGAGGTATTGTATGATGTTTCTCCAACACTTTAGAAAGGACATCCAGCCATTGTGACGATGACACAAGACATTTTGACAGAGGACATTGAGCAATTATTGTGAAGTGTTGACCTTGGGATGACTTGACACAATTGATGACACCCTCACCTACCTCCAAGATCTTGGACACTATCAATCAGAGCTAGGACATTACCTACAGAGCAAATGTACTCTTGATATGGCAAGATGCCCCCAAGCTAGACATTGCCTTGCTCTTAAGAGTTATTGATGATGATGATGACATGGGACCCATTTGGAGAGAATGTACAATGTTTACCATGATGATGTATTTCCCCAACATGATTGCATCCCTCCATTTGATGCTTTATATGATGACATTGATTCCCTTATGGATGATGTTGGGCTTGCGGATGCTTTTCTTGATAATTGGGCATTCATTTGATGAGGATACATGACTTTTGAGATGAAATTCACCCCTTGGAGCCATTTATTGCACTTTTCATGGAGAGACATACCTTTGGAGGATGACATCACCCTTGGAGGACATCTAACTCACACATGTGGGTTAATAGAGGCATAATTTCATGTTATTTCATTGATATCTCTATCATTAGGTGTTGGCTTATGACCTATCCAACTTGTAATCATGGATTATTATTATTTTATGGATTTTAGTCTAAAATTAGAGAAATCGACTTAGCTACCCTTATATGAATGAGGGAGTTGATTTTTCCTTAAGATCATTGCCACACTTGGAGATAAATTCCCACTGGTAAACTTGTCTCTTCTCTCTTGTGTACTATGGAGCACTAGTGCAATGAACTTCTCTTGGAAGATAGTTTTGTGGGTGGTTCTCACTTTTTGATGATTATTGGTGAATCTTTAATGATATGTGCTATGCAAATGTATGTTGTCTTCTTCCATCCTATTCTTGTTGATAAATTGGGTTTATTAAAATTTTCCCCAAGGTTTTGTTGATGTTTGATGGCTCTAAAATCTCCTTGCACAAGATATTCATCAAGTTTCTCTTGAGGTGTAGCTCCCTCCCTTTCAATATCCAAGAAGATAAAAGGACACTCGGGTTTAAGAGTTGAGGAACACAGGTTTGTCTCCCTTAATTTCTTTGAATCCACATCCATCTCTTTTCTTCCAAAGTTTTTTGCTCCTAGACAACATTAACACTAGACTAAAAAAGGCACTAGTCTTATCTTTGTATCAATCTTCTAAAATCTTAAATATTTCTTATTTTATTTGTTCTAGAGTAAATTAGGGTTTATTTATAGCAAAATCTTACATTTTCAACAATTGTCTTGGATGTCATTGCCCTAAGGTTAGGCTTATTTTGCAACTGCTTGGAAAAGTAAAAGTATCTATTTACATGCATTTTTCAGTCATAATTTAGGGATGGTGTCCAGGGTTTATTGTGTTGATATGCTTATTTTAGTCACAAAAAATTTGTTCAGATATATTCTCTAGTTTACTCTTTGATTAGCCCTAATTCTATACTTCTTTATCATATTTTCTACGGATATCTCTTATTGTTATGATCTATATGCTTACTACCATTTCAAGCTTAAAATCCTAGTTTATGATAGTCAAATATAACACTTCATTGTATGTGTTTGGGAACTTATTTGAGCCTCTATTGGAAGACCTAATCCTCTAGATTGAGTTATACAAACCCTTGAACTCACTTTCTTGGAAATATACCCTAATCCACCTGAAACCCTAATTTTTGCATACTTATTCTAAGGTGAAATCTTGTTGTAAAACCCTTAGGGAGCATTTAGCTTAAGTCAAAATGGGTTACTTGATCCCTAAGATCTACTAGGGAAGCCTACCTAATGGTGGATTGTGTCCATCACTAAAACAAGGGGACTTTCTATTGAGGTATGAATGGTATCAATTACATTAATGTGCTCAATCTAAGTTGTTTCGTGAGGCTTTGCACTAAGGTGCAAGATTTTGCAATAATAGACAACACAAGACAAGGTCAAACAAGTCTGTAATAGTTTCAAGCAAAGAATATAGCACAAGAGAAAAAGGAAAGGTGAACGCTATGTTACCCACCAAAATGGGTAACCTTATAGGAGAAAACTTTTCTCCTACATTTGATAACCAACCAGATAACCAGCCAACCAGCAACCCCTGACAACCACTATTTGATGATGATATGCCATGTGCCTACACCATTTGTGTCATCCATGTGGCTCTCACCATCTAGCATTTACACTTGGATGAAGTTGGGTTGCTATTTAAAAGGTACTTTGAACATTTTGCAATTGGGTGCTTATACTTGTTTGTTTTGGGAATTTAGTACGAATACAGGGGAGATCTAGAAGATTAACCGATCCTGATTGCAATTTTGTTCTTTCACCTTACCAGGAGGGTTAATCTTTAGCCCTAGTCCAGTGGGACCTCTCTTGAGGCCCCATGGTTATAAGAAGGCCACTAATTTGAAAACCCCAATTGAGATAGTGTATTAATTATCCCCTATACCATACTTGACACTTTCCATTACACATTACAAGCCCCATATACCATATCCATTCTTCGAGTCTAATTTTTCATTGGTTCTTTGGAATTTGGCACCCTCATGTCCACATTCCTTGAGTAGGGCCGAAAAACATTGCCTTGGAGATTGTGCAGCTAAAGGAATAAAAAAAAGCATATCATGACCGCAACAAAAGAAAAGAAGAAAATCAAAATGCAAAAGATGGTCGGGACATAAATTACCACGTGGCAAAAGGAACCCTTGCATGTCCCAACCCTAATGAGTGATAAACTGACTCGTCTTAAGGGGTAATAAAAATGCTACATCATAAAGAGCAAGCTCTAACCCTTGAGTTATAATCGGTAATACAAAGCATTATCAAGAAGAAGTAAAAGATGCACAAGAGGGGTAGTAAAATCAAGTCAAGCAAAGTAACTCATGCCTCCACGATTGCTCCCTCCTTTACATTCATACAATCAAGATGTGGACACCCCATCAGTTGGTCCCTTTCACCATGGCACTTGGCCACAAAGTCTTTTCCCCTTCATTATTGCATATTTACACTAGCACCTATTGATTAACGGGTTGACCTTGGAAATGTCACTTCCCCTCGAGGGTTGGAAGCACATAATAGGGTTGACCATTAGCCACCTTTATCAAGGTAGGGAACACCTTTACGGGACATGAACTAATTACATATCCAAAGGTGATCCTTGTTTGAAGTATTAATATGCCCTTAACATTCAAGTTTGGTCCATTTAGATGCATACATGATCTTGGTCTTTGATGGATGGTTGCTTTCACTTGAGTTCATGTTGTTTTTGTCAGTTGGTCCACAGCAACCCAAGCCATGAGGGCACCCACTCCACAGGTACCCAGGCCTTTCAGAGAGATAGATGACTTAGCAGATGCAGCATTGAGAGAGTTGAGCCTCTAACAACATGAGCAAATGTTACATGTCCCAAAGCAACCTCAAAACCCCGGATGATGGTCTACTTTGAACTAGCACAGAGGATTCTTCATGATGACACCATTGGACCTAGTGTGCCCCCAAGCTAACCTTGACACAACCTAATGGGCAAGAATTGATTCAAAGCTAGAATGAGGATGTTCTCCCATTAAGAGATTAGGGAGGGCTTGTTGCACTTGAAGAAGCCATAATGTTGGAGAGAGGAGGCCTTATTTGGGCAATTAGAGACCACATGATGGCATCCTAGCTACACTTGGGACCCCAGAGGTGGATTTGACGGTATCTCCTCAAATTTTGGATGATTCAGGCACTTTGACACCTTTTGACACCTCAACACACCTTGGCATGGCATTTGGAGCTCTAAAAGGGCATGACGTCAGCCATAGTTTTAAAAATTGGAACTAGGTTTTAAACCGGCCACCTATCTAATCGGGATTCGAACTGAAATAGGATCAAACCGAATTGAACTAGATTCAATGACCCAAATATGAAAAAAATACATAAACTAATTATTTCTAATATTTCAAACCATGATTCCAAACTGTTAGAGACAAAATATGCAAAATTTTCTCATCTATATACTATGTAAGAGTGAATATTTCATAATGGCAAAGACTGCAATATATATATATATATATATATATATATATATATATATATATATATCAGCAACAAAATACATAATCAATGAGGCTCTAAGTGGCATTTAGAGTCACAATGCTACTACAAGTTATTGGTCCACTAGCCTGCTACAAATAATTGATCAACATGATCACTCATCAAACTCATCACTGATTCACCGCTACTAGAAATGGGATTATCAACAAGAGCTACATAAATATCATCTAGCTCAAAGTCTTTAGAATTGGATTGCTCAACCTTATAATATGGGAAAAATTGAAAAAGATTAACATGCCTAACCAATGATTTTGGTTTGAGTGAAGGGTTCATCTCCTCAACCTTATATTGTACAAAAAGCTTAGCATGTGTAAAAAATTATTTTTCTTTGAGTGAAGGGTAAATCTTTTAAGGCGATGGTAGAGGAGTCAACAATCAATACCACCAATATCAAGGTACATAAAGGACTTCATGCTCTTGATCAAATGCCAATCCCATACCCTCACACGTGACAGAATCAAATGGAAACATTGCAATCCCCCAAATCAATATCACCAACATCAAGGTACATAAAGGGCTTCATGCTCTTGATCAAATGCCAATCCCATACCCTCACACATGACAGAATCAAATGGAAACATTGCAATCCCCCAAATCCTAAAATTCTGGAAACTATTAAGAATGTTGGATTTTGAGTGAGATCTAAAATTCTAGTTTCTCCATATGAAATCCAACGACGACAAAACTACTCTCAAACATCCTAAGTCAATTCATGGTAATGTTAAAAATTTATGTAAAAGGATGAAAATGAAAGATAAAATTAAATATCACTTTTATTTTAAGAATTTGACATTACCATTAATTTCCAACATTGTTAGGGTTAGAGTTAGGTTTTTGTTTATGTTTAGGATTTGGGGAGGGTTGGTTTTATGGCCAAGGGGGGTTGTTTTGGAAGGAAAATAACCCCAAGTTTCCTCCAAAACCACCTAAAAAGCCACCATCATTAGTCTCAAATTCCCCAACACGTGAGATGTAATTGGGCCAATTAGGGTTTGAACTAACCAATTGGTGTCGGTTTGTACTAGTTAGGTACCAAACTGGCTGATTTGGTACTTGACCAATACAAACCGGCCCTCCAACCGGGTTTTTCTATTGGTTTGCTACCTGGGCGAATTTCCAATTCAAACTAATCTAAAAACTATGAAGTCAACATTATTAGAGGCTACAACTCACACGTGTGGCCATTTATTAGTCTTTTTGTGATTTAGCTAGTGAGTTGGCTTGTAACCCAAGTTTATCTTATGTTAAACTTGTTGTAGGGGCTTCATTAGGCAAAAATTAGTTGAGGTAGACCTCATATAAATATATGTCACCTCATTTTCATTTTCATGACAACTGGTGGATCAATTCGGCCTCCTTAGAGGATTCCAACCTAGCTGAAATTTGTCTTGTGTCTTCTGGATATGTGATCTTTTGTGGAGTTTGGCTTATGGAGCTATTCTCTTGCTTTGGAGATGTCATTTTGGAAAAATAAAGGATTGGTTCATGCATTTTTCTTGTAAGTATTCTATGTATTTTATGTTGAGATTTATCACTTGGGAGGTACTCCAAAGCCTAGGCTTGAGGGTTGTGGAGGAGTTGGCACACAAAAGTATTGTGTGGGCTTGAAACCCAAGCTTGGGGTTTTGTACCCATCGATGTTGGAGCCAAAACCATGGAGAGATTTGGACATGTGATGGATGGAGATGATAAAGGATGTTGAGATGAACCAGACGCATCGAAAATCGTCGAAATTTGAGTCGTCTATGTGGAGATATTAATTTTTGAAGGTAGAGTGTAGGCTTGTAGCATGAGGTACATGTAGGCTTGAGTTAGACAAGCGACATGACAGGTTGCAACCTAGTTTAGAGGCATTCGTTGGAGCCCTCTTAATGGACATAAATAAGAGGTGTTTGTGAATCATTTAAGGATCCATTTGTGCAACATAAGGGCAAGCGAAGGAGTGAGAAAGGGACTCGCTCTAGGAGAAATACATCTCTGTTTGGGCCGCAGGTAAGAGCTACTTCAACAAAGGAGAGAGAGGACGTTAGGGCCTCTCTTGAGATTATTTTGGAGTGTGAGTTAATCTACAACAAGGCCGCACAGGAGAGGAGTTGTTATGGGCTTGTTTGGCATAGAAAATATTCCTTGAGTAGGCCGAAAAGGTGATAGACCTACAATTGCTAGGCCGCAGACCTGTAGTGGCAGTTTGGTAGGCTAAATGAGCCTAAGACAGGGTGTTGTAGGAGCCTAACAAGGCAGCAAGTTGCCTAGACTTGAAGAAGGGAGGTACTCCAAAAATGACAGGTTGGCAGCCCACTTTAGAGGCATTCGTTGGAGCCCTCTTGATGGATATAAATAAGAGGTGTTTGTGACTCATTTGAGGATCAATGTGCAACATAAGCACAAGCAAAGGAGTGAGAAAGTGACTCGCTCTAGGAGAAATACATCCTTTGTTTGGGCCACAGGTAGGAGCTACTTCAGCGAAGGAGAGAGAGGTCGTTAGGGCCTCTCTTGAGACTGTTTTGGAGTGCGAGTTAATCTGGAATAAGACCGCATAGGAGAGTTGTTTTGGGCTTGTTTGGAAAGGAAAATATTCCTTGAGCAGGTCAAAAACGTGATAGACTTGCAATTGCTAGGCCGCAAACCTGTAGTGGCAATTTGGTAGGCTAACCGAGCCTAAGACAGGGTGTTGTAGGAGCCTAACAAGGCAGCGAGTTGCCTAGACTTGAAGAAGGGAGGAGTTCACAGTATGTTAGGTGAGTTTTGGCCATAGATGGTGGGTTGTTGTGGTCTACAAGAGTACCCTAACCGATGACCAGAATTCAGTCCATGAACAACAGTTGAAAGGTATGATATTTCTCCATTCTTGCTAGGTGTTGGGTCTATTTTGGACCAGATTGGATGGGTTGTGAAGTTTGTTGGCAGCCGAGAGGAAAGGTTTCCTAGTAGTTGGATGCCCTAACCAGTGTGCAGATGCTACAACAAGGATTGGTCACTCGTGGTATGTTGGAGGCCAGCGTTAGAGTGGACCAAGTGTGGACAGTGGATTGGAAATTTATGGTTTGTTGGAGGGCAATGTGATAGTGCTCAAGTTGGAGCCCGGTTTGCAACACCTTGATGGACTAAGGTGGTTGTTAGAGTCATAGAGGAAGAGCTCAAGGGTCTGATCATCCAGGAGCAGTTGAGTAGCCCTAGACTTATCGTGTGGAGAAGGAAATCTACAGCAGAAGTTGGGCAGTCCTCCAAGCCCATGTTCATTGTGGGAGAAGGACATCTTGCAGTGATAGGTGGCAGCCCTTCATGCCCTATGTTAGCCTTCATTGGAGCAGCACAGGAAGCTTATAGTGAGTTGAAGTCCCTGAGGAGCAGCAGTGGGCAATTGTGAGTTATTCACAAACGGAGTTGTGAACAACTCAACAGGAGTCTCGAAGTGTTTTTCCCTTGATGGACAAAGGCACAACTAGTGAGCAGATTGGATAGCCAAGGTTTAGTGGCCAGATGGACTTGGAGCATTGATAGAGGCAGATGCTGCAGATCGGGAGCCGAAGGACCGAGAGGAGTTGTGAGTGCATGCTACATTAGCCAAATGGTCAAAGTATCTTGTTGAGGATAGATTGGTTGTCGACGCCCTAGTGGTGTACCTTGTATCAGTGGATGTATGAGGGCCATTATCCCTAGTACGAGAGCCCTAGATTGTTAGATTGTTGTATTATTCAGGTTGATTAATATAACGAAGTTGGGTTGAAAATTTGTAAAAAGTTGTCTATATTTGTGCACGAGTGGTTTATTGTTATTTATATTCCGTTGTAATATGTTGTGATACTTGGTTTGGTAGCGTCAGTGATTTAAGATTCTATCCTAGACACCAGGATCGTGGAAAAACAACATTTGAATATATTTATGGCTATTGCATAGAATGGATATTGTTGGGGTTTCTATGTGCTAGTTTTTTTTTTTGAAAATTTTTCTATGAAATCTTAGCAATTGTATTGCGTGCATTACCCTTTGAAGATTTTGTGTGACAATCCCCTAAGTGATGCTTCATGTTGAGCTCTCCTCAATGACTATATTCCCTCATAAAATGATATCTATGGAATAAAACTAAGGTTTTCGTATTCCCTTACTCCATTCTAGGGTTTAGTTTTCTCCTAAGTAGATCTCCCTCTACGCTCCATCACCCAAGATCAAGCACTGGTCTTTTCCACATTGTTGATCACACCAAAAATCACCCATAAATTAAATTTTTCTCCTTTAAAGGAAACCCATTGGGCTAGGGTTAGGGCTAAAATTCAACTAGGGTGCATGCCTTGGCTTGTGGAAGGATTCAACAAGTTCCTGTGGCTAATTCTTCCATTTTAGGGTTGACGTCATATGCCCTAAGTAAACCTTAATCTAGCCCTAGGCTTTAACTTGGGGCTTGTTGAAGGCTTATTCTTCCAAATTTGATCATACTCATATATTCAAGCCTTTTCTTGGCCTTGTGCACCTTGGTAAGCCTTTTAATCTTGTATGTTCACAAACCCTAGGTCACATTGTGCTTTACATAGGCATTTGGAGGGTATGCTTTGCCTTGTCTAAGCTAGTTTGAGCCCTATCCTTAAGTTGAGTACCTATCCCAAAGCCTATCCTTGTCACCTCCAAGCCCTAGACTTGATATATCCATTAGCCTTTAGGTGACATAATATAGGGAAGCCTCCCTTGTGGTGAAAGAGTAGGAGGTAGTGGTTGTGGTGACAGTGGGCCACACCTCATAGTGTTGTCACTTGGTCTAGCTCTTGCCTTTTGAGCTCCCCTCACAAGACCTGTTAGATTTTGAGGCAATAACATCGATGGTGGATTTTCTATCAAAGAGTCAAGTATTTCCTGTATGTGGGACATTATCTTCTTTTCCACACGCCTTCAGGGGTTGGGGGCAAAACAGGTAAAGAGAGGTATGCCTTTCTTTCCTCCATGCTTGTTGTGTGTGTGCAATATTTTGTGTTGTACGGCATGGCACACTCTAATTCGTGAAGGTGTTCTTAACCCCACGATAGATGCTTTGCAAGTCTTCTTTCTTAAACCCATTGTTGCTCGAATACATGACTTGTTAGTCTGTGTGCCTGTGTGCCTGTTAAGAATGTAACTAGTGTCGATGTTCATAGTTGTACTTGAGTCGTGATGTAATATATTTTTCAAAAGAAATTTTGTCATTATTAAATTGACTTATTAAAGCATGGGTTTCATGCTTGGGTCAACAAGTCCAGGTCAAAGCACCCATTGAGTGCTCTAGGATTTTCATTGAATCAAAGTCGAAAGTTATTTTTGTAATAGACCCTTCTTGGGCTCCTTAAAGTCAAGAAAGAAAAACATTTTTGTCTTACATCTCCATCAAGTCATCCTTGGTATCCTTGCAAGTCAGCCTCCCTTTCATCATGTCGGCCTCAAAATACAAGCTCCAACCACTATATATAACAAATTTACTCGACCTATCTTAGAGCAATTTGATGATGAAGAAAGCTTTGTAATTTGGACAGAAAGCAAGAGATGCGAAGGACAATGAGAAAGGGTGTTTTGGCATCTACAAAGGAAGAAGAAGATGAATGCCTAAAAGACCGAAGTTTTCCCATGATTACAAGGCCGAAGTTTGACTACAATTACAGAGCTGAATTTTCCAAAATTGCAAGAGTCAAAGTTTTTATGATTAAAGAAGGATCAATTTTGGAAGAAGACTACTTCAACTAGTAGGTTGACTTGTTGCAGAGAGATTTAGGTCAAGGGTCTAGGTTGGTCTCAATTTGATCTGATTCTACTAAAGGAAGAGTTCTTGACTAGGTTTTCCCTACCTAGGGTTTTGCCCTAGATGTGTGCTTATATCTTGTGTTTCCCCTTTTTTATGATCTTCATGGATTGGCATTAGTCTTAATGATAAGAACATAACAAAGTGAAATAAGATATAATGAGTGAAACATCATAAGATAATGTCATAATAGAAGAGAAATCAAGTGAAATACATGATACCCTAGATTTCTCAACATGGTATCAGAGCTAAGGACATCAGTATGAGGGAAATTAGAGGATCACAAGGACTTTAAGACAAGGAAGAAAAGGTATCAAAGGAAAGTAGAACAAATTTTGGTCACACTGATAAGCCCTAATTCCAATGACTAGGTTGCAAACCTGAATTAAGGAGGACAAGAGAGATTTCATGAATATAAATAACTCTGTTTTAGAGAACCGAAATGCTAGATCAATTTCCTATTCAAGACCAAGTCCCTTGAAAGAAAGAGCGCGGTCCTGGGCATAGATTCTATGCCCTGTAATCACCCTTAAAGTTTGAACACTGTGTTACTTCAGGGATGAAAATTGCAGAAGTCTGTGCATACTTGAGGGTAAATAAAAGTAGTAAAGTAATGAATATAGGCCAAGTTGTTTAGAAGCCTTGAAAGGTCTACTTGGAGAATCTCTTAGGAAACTACAGACATCGAAAAAGTTACTTATGAAGTTACTCACATGTATATGTAAAAGGCCGATCAACTTGTCAAAAGGAACGAAGTACTATGGTCTGAAATTATTTTGTGATTCAAGCTTCAAAACACTGTGCATACTATTGATCAATTTTGGGCCATCGAACCTCATTAGCCATTGTCATATTGTAAAAAAGGTTGAAGTAGTTACAACATCACCAAAATTACAATGTTAATACAAAGGATCTAAAGTTATAGTAATGCCTAGAAGTCCAAAAACATCAGAAGATTACAAAAGGATCCAATTCAACTAAATTTGCAGCCACCTTGAAGAAAGAGTCGTCGACTTTGTGCCAAACCACAACAATGATAAAAGTAAGCTGACTTTTGAAGAAGACTTATATCTGTGTTTGAAAAGAGGCCTATCCAGAAGGACATTTCCATTCCCTAAAAGACAGTGAGATTCAATTTAGAAGTCCAAAAACAATGATAAGTGAAGTAGCAAACTTAGTATCCATGTCCCAAGCAAGGAAACAATCTACATCAGTGAAGAATAAATTGTTCAAATTTCTTCATAGGTCAAGTAAGTATTTTATGTTTCATTCATCTAACTTTATGTCTTCATTAAAAGCAACAAGCATCGTATATCTTGAAGCCTCTTATATCTTGAAGAATTGAAGTAAGTATAATTTGAGGTATGTATAATCATTCTTGCTAACTTGATTTGATATCGGATTTTGAAACTTCTTTATTAATTCAAGTGTTAGTTTTTGTAGCATCGGATGTGTTCTAGCCTCGAGATTTGGCGGAGAGGTTAGGACACATGAATTCTCCAAAACCCCGAAATCGTTTTTGCAAATTCCAACTAGAGACAACTTAATTAAAATAATTAATCATTTTTTTAATATTTCCTAAGCCTAAACTTAGGAAATATGATTACTTAAAAGGTATTAATTAAGTCAGATGTGAATCTTCTAGAGAAAGACATGGATTGAGTTGTAGTTAACCTTAGCCATCGATTAAGTTTTAATCGTGGTCGTTGATGTCTCAACAAGATATTATAAGAAGAAACTCGATGGGGCTTGGAGAACACACTTTCAAAGAACGAATTCACTGGCAGATAGATTTCCTGAGTAGCAGCGCTGAGTTGTCAGAGAGAGAGATAGTGAGCTTGTTATAGTGAGAGAAGGGCAAGGATAGTAAGGCTAAAGGAAGATTTTCCAGATCCGGTGAGTGCATAGCAGAGAGGCAGCACAGTGCTTCAAAGGAGATCCACATTTTTGCTGGGAGGCAGAGTTGATTCAGTGTCAGAAGCCGAAGAGAGAGTCTGGAGGCCAGGAGAGTCCAGTTTACAGACTGCAACTGATCAGTTAGCGGAAGGGAAAGTTGTTCCTAGTTGTGGGGACGCAGTACTACGTACGCTGACGCAATGACTGCATAGAGGTAGCGCAAAGCAGCTCATCTTGAGCCAAGGTGAGTGTCGAATCACCAGAGGAAGTGATATTTTTCTCACTAGACTCTATTGTCAGATTTTCCTTTGTATGGTTTGCTAGATTTAAGCAACCATAGATTTGTACTCAGATTTACTATTGCATAATATACAAACCCTCAGTTGCTACACCGGTTTTCCCGAGTTGGGTTTTTCCGAGGACTTAGTCCAAAAATAACAATGTTATTTGCGTGTGTGCATCTATGTTTCCAGCGCTATTTTTCTTCCGCGGTATTTTATTTGTGAAGGTTGCAGTGTATTAGTTTCGATATTTACCATAGAACACAGAAAATAATTTGTTTAGTTTATTTAACAAATTGAAGAAACTTAATCAGTTTCTGCAGTAGGATTCCAATTTGTGGAATTTTCACATGGTATCAGAGAGCAGGAGAAGCAAGAAGAGCTCAGTTGCAGACAGAAAGAGGGAGCTTCGAAGCACTACATGAGCAACTACTCGAAACCCCAGGTGGTTGAGCAGTCCATTAGCCAACAGGGCAAATTTTGAGGAAAATTTTATTTCTCTGAGTGAGTCGCAAGAGAATAACTGTTCCAAATCGAAGATCGTCAGACGCAGAGGGAGTAGCAGCGTTTTCCTTGCAGAGCAGATCTTCATCTAGGACGCAGTGATTCTGCAGCAGTTTGTTAGAGCATAATAGCATCAGAAGGAAAGAAGAGCACACACTGAGGGAATTCTTTCCTCAAGGAATTTCTAGCCTAGAAATTCAATTTCTCACTGTAGAGCAGCACTAGTTGTGAGCAGATTTGCCAGCTCAAGCAGGGAGTGCGTAGAGCCTAGTAGTAGCTGTGTAGAGGAGACGACGAAGAGTTCGACATGCTGGCAGAGATGGCATCAGTAAGGTTGAGAGATCAGGATCGGTTGGACGATTCATCCAACTATGTGATCTGGAAGACCGGGAGTTCCTGCCTTCTGGATGAATTCGATCTCACGACCTATATTAGTATTTTGGTGGTTGTACCCACAAACCCAAATTAGCTAAAGACGTACAAAAAGGAGATGGCGAAGGCAAAGAGACTGATTCTCGATGGAGTTCGAAATCACATGGTGTCACACATAGCTAGCAAGGACACTGCCAAGCAGATGTGGGATGCTCTTGCCACGCTGTACCAGGGATCTTCAGAGCAGCGAAAGATGTATTTGGAGGAGAAGTTGAGGTGTACCAGGATGCAAAAAGGGGAGCATATAGACCCCTTCCTTACTAAACTTCAAGATGTCCGAGATCAGTTGTCTACAATCAGCTCAGCGCCCCAACCCACAGAATTGGTGCGGTTAGCCCTGAACAACGTGTCCGAGGAGTGGCAAGTGTTCATCCAGAGTATCCTGTGTTGTTATGGGGTAGAATCAGATGTACTCTAAGTCTCAAACTTTGTGGAGAGGCTTAGACACATATATCCAGATAACCCAGAAATCGTTTTGGGAAATTCCTCCCAAAGACGGTTTTATTTAATAGATTAATTATTTTTAATGAGACCCTAATTCTAAACTTAGAAAATTAAAATAATTAATGGGTATTAATCTAAACTGTGGGTGTAACTTCTAGAAAAATCAGATCAAGTCAAAATGTAATCTTAGTCGTTGATTGGAGATCTAATCTCGTCGTTGAAGTCTCAACAAGAAGACTATAAAGAAGACTTGAGGGTCATTTGGAAAAACACACTGAGAGATCAAGAGATCGAATTTTCTGAAGTGAGTAGTGCTCAGAGGAAAACTTTGATAGAGAGATTCTCACGCAGTTGAGGACAGAGACAATTTTGGTCGGAGGATCTTTTCCGGCGCCAAGAATATTCAGCAGAGAGGCAGAGAAAGACGCAGAGGTGGCAATGCAGTGCCCAGAGAGGGTGACGCAGGGACACGAAGGCCACACGCAGAGGTAGCGCAGTCTTGCTGAGCAGCAGTCCGAGATTTTTCTAGGAGATCGAGATTTTGAGTTGGGAGGGTTGGAATCGAGTTTCCTGATAGCAAATCGATCCAGTAGAAGAGGTGACACAGTCCTCTAGAGTTCCCCATGCAGGCCCATGTGATTATTGCGTAGAGGCAGCACAGAGGGTGTTGGGGGTTCGTCGTTTCAGCTACCGGATCAGCCGAGACTTGCAGCGTAGAGTGAGGTAATCTCACTAATTTCTTTTGTCGAGTGATATTCTCTGTACTGGATTGCCACCAAGGCATCCAAAGATTGTATTCAGAAAAAATCGTTGCTTAATAATAAAACTCTTAGATCTATTGCACCAATTTTCCCGCATTGGGTTTTTCCCAGGACGGCTGTCTAAAAACGATGGTGTCCTATGTGATGTATTTCTTTCTTGCTCAGTTTCTTGTTTCACCATATTTAATTAAATAAGTGAAGGTTGCAATAGTAATTTTCTTCAGTATTTCCAGTAGAACACTGTAAATAACTTGTTCATTAAATAACAAGTAGGTGAAGTATTTTCAGTTGGCTGCAGTAGGATTCTAGACTTGGAATTTTCACATCCTGGGCAGAGAAAACTTGCCAGATTGGTATAGAATGTGGGTTGATCTGCAACAGGAGGAGATGAGGTGAGACTTGGTGAAGAGCACCATTAGTGGCAGCAGCAGCAGTGGGACGAAGGAATTAAAGGAAGAGGAGAATGCAGACCTTGCATCAAAGGGGCAGCAGGAGCAGCGCAGAAGGAAGAAGGACATTTCCAAGGTCAAGTGCTTCAAATGTGGTGAACTTGGTCACTACAACACTCAATGTCCTCTCAGAAAGGTTGATAGGTTGTCCTCCACGCTGGAAGAAGAGTTTTCCATTATCACAGACATCCCTCCAGGAGTGAGGTGGGGTAACTTGGTTTTGTAGCCCCAGAGTGCTACAAGTTGGGAAGAATACTTGAGGAGGCCCACCTCTTGAATCAATAACTTGCTATGGGAGCCCCCTGTTGCAGTAGCAAGATGGACCTGTGGTAGTTGATGCAGTCACATGCCAGAGTGACAGATGCAATGGCTAGTAGCGGTCTGAGACTAAGCAGTGCAGTGTAGAGTTGGCAGTAGTGTAATTGGCATAGTGCAGAGTCAGCAGCATCGCAGAGGCTTCAGTGACAGCGTAGAGACTAGCAGCAGTCAGGACTTGGGTAACAGATGCATAATGCTAACCACAGTTGATTCAGTTTGATGGACAGTTCTCAATTGCAGCAGCAGCAGATGAGAGACAGTTGCAGATGTTGCAGTGGCAGCAGCAATAGAGTTGTAGTGCAGATGCAGTAGTGGCAGGGTCAGCAGCAGCACATATGCAGCGCATGTCAGAGTTGCGCAGTAGCTAGTGGGTAGCAATAGCCAGACATCAGCAGCGTAGCAGGAGATGATGCAGAGGTAGTGTATTGCAGTTGCAACACTAGAACACTTTCCTCGCTAAGAGGGAGTGTTATTTTTTGCAACATCAAATGTGTTCTAGGCTCGAGATTTGGCAGAGAGGTTAAGACACATGCATTCTCCAAAACCCAGAAATCGTTTCTGCAAATTCCATCTAGAGACGACTTAATTAAAATAATTAATCAATTTTTTAATATTTCTTAAGTCTAAACTTAGGAAATATGATAAATTAAAACGTATTAATTAAGTCAGATGTGAATCTTCTAGAAAAAGACATGGATTGAGTTCCAGCTAATCTTAGCCATCAATTAAGTTTTAATCGAGGTCATTGATGTCTCAAGGAGAGATTATAAGAAGAAACTCGATGGGGCTTGGAGAACACACTTGCAGAGATCGAATTCACTGACAGATCGATTTCCTAAGTAACAGCACAGAGTTACCGGAGAGAGAGCTAGTGAGCTTGTTGCAGTGAGAGAGGGGCAGGGATAGTAAAGTCGGAGGAAGATTTTCCATATCCGGTGAGTGCACAACAGAGAGGCAGTGAGTGCCACATAGAGGCAGCGCAGAGGCAGCGCAGTGCTTCAGAGGAGATCCGCATTTTTGCTAGGAGGCAGAGTTGATTCAGTGCCAGAAACCGGAGAGAGCCAGGAGAGTCCAGTTTCCAAACAGCAGTTGCTCAGTTAGCGAAAGGGAAAGTTGTTCCTAGTTGTGGGGACGCAGTACTACGTAGGTTGACGCAGTGACTACGCAGAGCAGCTCATCTTCAGCCAAGGTCAATGTCGGATGACCAGTGGAAGTGAGATTTTTCTCACTAGACTCTATTGTCAGATTTTTCTCTGTATGGTTTGCTAGATTTAAGCAACCATAGATTTGTACTCAGATTTACTACTGCATAATATACAAACCCTCAGTTGCTGCACCGATTTTCCCAAGTTGGGTTTTTTCGGGGACTTGGTCCAAAAATAACAGCGTTATTTGTGTTTGTGTGCATCTATCTTTCCAGCGCTATTTTTCTTCCGCAGTATTTTATTTGTGAAGGTTGTAGTGTATTAGTTTCGATATTTACCATAGAACACAGTGAATAATTTGTTCATTTTATTTAAAAATAGAAGAAACTTAATCAGTCGCTGCAGTAGGATTCCAATTTGTGGAATTTTCACATCAAGAACTTGTAGTTTTCACGTTGCTCTCTAAGTTCTAAGCAAACCTTAGCTTTAGTCTCTAAAGTTTGTAGGTATTCTAGTATTAAATTGAAAGTGCTAGAATTAATGACTTGAGGTTCGGTCTAGAAATTTATAGTTCATATATATTGTTGTACTTGTATATTTCTATGGTACTCATCATGCAAGTATTACATATGAGCAATAATGATCTTTTACAAAAGAAGTCCCTCTCACAAAAGACAAGCATTCTACTTTGATCTCTTTATTATTATTGACCCAAGAATTTTCCTTAAAAGAAAAGTTTGCAGGTATAAAAATTAAGAGGGAACTTGCAACTAATAAGCTTTAAGAAGAAACCCTACAAGGTTTGTAAAAGAAGCAAGGTATGGAAAAGTCGTCTTCATTAAAAGTATGATCATTTTGAATTTTTTGCTTGGTATTACTAACTCTCTCATGTCTAGGTTTTCGAATCATAAGGATTCTTGTTAAGGTGATTAATCTCTTGATTGAATCTACCGTCATCATATTATCTACTTTGTTTATGAAACCCTAACCTTTAGTGTTCACAGTAAAAACCCTAACCAAAGGGTATGTCGATGAAACCCTAGTTTACTTAGGGTTTGTATAATGAAATGTTATCCTTGCTTAGGATATGTTAACAATGATGTTGAAACCCTAGTCCTCTTAGGGTTGTTAGTAAAGAACCAATGAGGAAAAGTCCATTTTTTTAATATTTACGGTTTGGGTATTGTTATGACAAAATCCTAGTATTTTAGGATTTGTTGTTATATTCCTTGTTATAAACCGAAACCTTAGATCATTAAGACTGTGATAGTTTAGGGTTTGTTGTTGATACGTGGAAATCCTAGATTCTTAGGGTTTGGTAAAATAGGGTTTATAAGCAAAACCCTTGTAAAAGGAGATCCTAGGAATGAAACCCTTGGAATGTATACTTTTGCTCAATCAAAACCCTAACTTGATCGAGATTGTTGTGTATCTAACTTTGATGTAGTAATATTTGTTTCGAGGGTTTACATAAGTATTGATAAAAGTTTCAATGATGAAACCCTAAATATACATATGCTAGTAGGATGACCTGATTATCAATTTATCTAGGGTTTATAACAAAAACCCCAACAAAGTCTATCTTGAAAGTATATTTTCTAAGGCTTTGTAATTGAAATCTAGGGTTTATGACAAAACCCTAGCAAGTTGTCAAAGTCTATAGTATAAAAAGATGTAACCTTTGTTGATTATGAACCTAACTAGGTTTAGGTGTCTAATGTCTAAAGTTTTGATGACTTGATTTTGATATAGTTAATGTCATGCTTTGTATATTTGCTTGTACTTGCTATTAAATTTTTGCAGGTACATGATCTTCAAGATGTTGATGATGATCATGATAATAATAATGATGATAATCAAGATGATCTTGAGAAAGAAATGAAGCTTGTAAGTCTCTCCTATAAAAGAAGAAAGTTTTTGAGATAGAGTGCTCGGAATGTCTACGGTCTTCATTTTTATGACTACGTTTTGAGTCTAGAACAAGACTCATTTTCAGGACAAAACCTACCAAGAAGAGAGCCAATCAAGGCATATAAATACGAGATGGAAAATGAGGGAAAGAGAAGAGCTAACCAGCACAATACAAGAATTAATTTTAAATTTGTCTATTCTTTACAAAAATTGCAGGTACATGATCTTCAAGATGCTGATGATGATCATGATAATAATAATGATGATCTTGAGAAAGAAATGAAGCTTGTAAGTCTCTCCTATAAAAGAAGAAAGTTTTTGAGATAGAGTGCTCAGAATGTCCACAGTTTTCATTTTTACGTCCACGTTTCGAGTCTAGAACAAGACTCATCTTCAGGACAAAACGTACCAAGAAGAGAGCCAATCAAGGTATATAAATATAAGATGGAAAATGAGGGAAAGAGAAGAGTCGACCCGCACAATACAAGAATTAATTTTAAAATTGTCTATTATTTATTTTTAAATGGATCTGATTTATTTTAATGTTTAAAAAGATCATATATATTCAAATATTAATAAAATTAATTTGTATGCTATTTGTTCTAATTATATTAATAATTACAATCACAAATTTACATATTATTAGTATTAACTATACCATTATTAGCAATATTTATATTTTCTTATAATAATGAAAAAATTAATATTATTAATAATAGGGTGGAATCGGAATTAATTAAATTATTAGTAAAAAGATAATGACGGTGCCTAAGCAGTTTAATTAATAAAGTTATATTACTAATATTAACTAGTAATAGATTAACCTATTACTAACAATATTTATTGATTAATACTAAAGATAAGGTTTAAATTATTTTTCCCTTTTTTATTTGAAATTTATCTAGATGGGTCAATTAATTTAAAATGAAAGCCTTGAATTATTAATTATTAATAAAGGTTAGGTTATTTAAGATATGATTTTAAAGGGTTGTTATTAAAAAGGAGAATAAAATGGTGATGAGGATATGGAATGAAGTGAAGGGGGAATGGAGAAAAGGAAAGAGATGAAGGAAAGTCATGAGGAATTTTAGAAGAGGAGGTAATGAACAATGTGAAGGGGGAGGGAGGAGGATATGTGAAACATGATGTAAGGGATATGACAAGGAAATATGATCAATAGATAAGGACGATACAATGAGGGAAGGTGAAAAGAGAGGGAAAAAAGGAAACAAACAGGTTGATGAGGCTTATAGGGAAGGCAGTACTGATTCCATAGAGCGGGGAAGAACGAGGATCCAATTTCTACTAACCTCCAAACCCCATCCCTATTGAGGTTGTGAGGGTGTTTGATGATTTCAAGGGCTTCACGAACTTTACGCTTGAAATGATGTTTTTCAGGGGCAATGACCACAGCGTCTTCTAGACATATGTGGTGACAGGTTTTATTGGAGTGTTCTGCCAAAGCTGGGGTTCTAATTCTTCCATTTCTAATGTCAGTGCCATGTTCTTTAAACCTAATCTTGAGAGTCCTGCCTGCTTCTCCAATATAGAAATCCCCGCAAGAGCACTTAATTTTGTAAACACTTTTCTATTGGAGGTGCTCAAGGTTGTCTTTGACAGATTTCATCCTTTGTCTGATGGTCATTAGAGGCTTGAAAGACGTTTTAATGTCCTTCTTAGTCAGAACCTTAGCCATCTTGTCAGTGACTCCCCGAATATATGGAAGATATGCCTTTGTAGTTGGGGAATTGTCAGGTGAATTTCTTTTATTTCCATGATCTGGCCCTTTGAATTGCTTTAATGATGTCTTTATTTTATACCCCAATTCTATGGATGCCCTTTTTAAATATTCAATTTCTTCTTCAACATGACTGTCATTTGATATTCTAAAAGCTCGAGTGAAAAGAGTCATAAGAACCCCCGTCTTTTGAGCGGGGTAGTGGTGTGAATCCGCGTGAAGGTAATTGTCAGTATGTGCTTTCTTTCTGAACAATTTGTGTCCAAGAGACCCATCTCTACTTCTTATGAGGAGAATGTCAAGGAATTGGATGCAGTTATTGTCCTCACCTTCCATTGTAAATCGGATATCTTTGGATATGCTATTAAGGTGGTCTAGGAAGCTTTTAAGCTCCTCATCACTGTGTGGCCAATTGACACTGGTATCACCCACAAACCTAATCCAAAATTTAGTTTTCAATGGTATGTCTACCCAATTCAACGAAAGAATGGAAGTACTACAAAATGGATAAAATTGCAAACAAACGACTTGAGAAGCACTGAGGTTGTATTTGGTAAAAGGAGAAAGCTTCTGACAAGTTGTATCTGGATAAGTAGCATCCGAATGATGTTGGAAATACTGAGAGGGGGGTGTGAATCAGTATTCCTTTCAATTAGTATTATTATTAATCTTTCAGAGCATTTGTTAATCTTCAATTATTATCAGTGTTTGTACAATGATAGCAGTAAACAAAAGGAACACAACTGCACACAGTTTTTAAGGTGGAAACCCTCTTCGGGACAAAAACCACCTAAATGCTTTTCTAATAATTCTTTAATATTCAACTCCAATTGAAAATAAAGCTCCAACTTCCTAGAGTCTAGAAAAGCATTCTTCTCCAACTCCCACTGGATGGACGCTCCAACGCCCGAGATTCTTCAATAGTCAACTGAACAGATGCCCCAACACCCAATGAGCTACAACTCACCCTAGCACCACCCTACCACCCTGAATTTTTCACAGGTTTGAACCTGTTGGTGACTTCATGCACCAGCCTAGCACCACCCTACCACCCTACAGAAGAATAAAAGAAGAATGGACTCCCGTACCAGGGAAAATGGTCCACTTTACAATGATATAGACTGATGTAGAAGAAGAATACACACTAGACCATAACCCCAACTATGACACAACCAACTAATGATGATCCTAGACCTCCCAACATTGCCTCTTCAACTCTTGGCAGATAGACACTTGTACAATTTTTACAATGATACCTTTATAATGACTGAATGTAGTGCTGCCCACTTGAAGACTTCATGTGGTGAACTTCTTGTTGTTGTTTTGCACCTTGATTGTTGCTCTTGTCATGCTACCCTCTGCTGCACCTTGCTTTTCTTTGCTACCCTAGAAAGTCTGGTCCTTTGCAGCCCTTAACAACACATGCTCTAGCTTTTTCTTGCCTTTTAGGATCTCGATATTGAATCTGGTGTATCTCTGTTATTTCAGATCCCCAATATGTGATTTTCAGTTCTGTAGTAGTCCTCTGAGTCTTCTTTCCAATGCCACAGGTCTGACCCAATTTGGATTCTTCAAGAGAATTATGCCCAATCTCTCACAATGACCTAATTATGGACTGATTCAGTAGAGCGAACTTGTACGGCGTGCCTCGTGTCACTGTTTCTTCATTCAGCTTTGAAATTGATATAGCGAAAACTACAGTCTGTGCACTATCTGCCACTTTTTACAGAATTCCTATCTGATACTCAAAGAGAGAGTTATGACGATTTTCCCAAGGTCACTTCTTTGAGATGAAGTTCAGGAGCCTGCAAAAACACTAACTTCCACAGATTATATCTCCAAAAATATTGCGCACCTTGATCTGAAATTTTTACAGGAGCTTCCTCAGGATTTCGGCTTCGTATCATAAAAATTTCAGCTTCTGAATCTTCGTAGAAAAAAAAAAGTTAGAGCGCAAATGCCGCGATGACCTGTTTCAGGTAGCAAAATCCCTACATGAGGAGGATATGAGGATCACAATATATATAAATACTTAGGTTGAGAGGGTCTTCAAGAAGTGAACGTGGAAGGGATTTTAGGAGCTTAAAATTATTAACTATTGACTTTTCAATGACCCATGCCACAACCCCATGGGGTTTTAGCCCACTAACTGGGGTTACAAACTTCAAACATGAATATCTCTCAAACCGTGAAGAATTACATGGCGTGCCATATATCAACGGAAACATCTCGACAAGTAGAAACCATCAAAAATATTCTTGACCCAAAATACAGTAATTTGGTAGGTCAAAATTACCATGCAAGATCGAGGTAGCCCTTGGTGCTGCGTGGGTTGACATCAATGACAACCACTGATCAACAAATGAGTGAGGACCCCGAAGGTTTGTGTTTACTTGTATATATATTTCAAAGTTTATTATTGATTGGGGTTGTGTTTGTACAAGTAAATCTCTTCATAAGAAGGTTGAACACTTTGGAAGCATGCTTGGACAAATGGATATATCTAGTTTGATAGGGAGAGTTGAAGCATCTAATAGTGGATGCTTGGGAGGACATCTGGCCGAACTATATGTTGATGTCTAGATCCCGAAGAGGGAGGGTGGCACTGGTCATGGAGCTCTGACCTTGGATACACACCTAGATCCATGGGTTGATGGTTAGAAAGTAAGCCTGATGGGTACCTAGAGTGGCTAACAGCTCAAGTCCATCTTAGTCCCACCCAGATAGATTACCCTGGTCAGGTATCTAGTCTGCAGCACTGAGCGTGCTAGAACTCTTTGTAGTTCATTTCATTTTGAGATCTTCCATGTATGTAATTATGCATACCTCCCTAGTTAAGAGGGAGTGTTGAAGAATGTAACTAGTGTCAGTTTTCATGAATGTACTTGAGTTGTGATGTAATATATCAGTCAAAAGAATTTTTTATCAATATTAAATTGACTTATTAAAGCATGGGTTTCATGTTTGGTCAGCAAGTCTATAGGTCAAAGCACCCATTGAGTGCTCTAGGATTTTCATCGAGTCAAAGTCAAAAGTTATTTTTGTAAGAGACCCTTCTTGGTCTCCTTACAGTCAAGAAAGAAAAATATTTTTGTCTTACATCTCTTTCATCAAGTCAGCCTTGGTCTCATTACAAGTCAGCCTCCTCACTTCACAAGTTGACCTCCATTTCATCATGTCAGCCTAAAAATACAGGCTCCGACCACTATATATAACAAAGCTACTCGACCTATCTTAGAGCAATTTGATGATGAAGAATGGTCTTGTAATTCAGACAGAAAGCAACAAATGCGAAGGACGATGAGAAAGGGTGTTTTAACTTTTGGCATCTACAAAGGAAGAAGAAGAAGATGAATGCCTAGAAGACCGAATTTTTCCCATGATTACAGGGCCGAAGTTTGACTACAAATACAAAGTCGAAGTTTCTAGAGTTGCAGGAGTCAAAGTTTTTATGATTAAAGAATGATCATTTTTGGAAGAAGACTACTTCAACTTGTAGGTTGACTTGTTGCAGAGAGATTTAGGTCAAGGGTCTAGGTTGGTCTCAATTTGATCTGATTCTACTAAAGGAAGAGTTCTTGACAGGGATTTCCCCTACCTTGGGGTTTTACCTTGTTGTGTCTTGTGTTTCCCCTTTTTTGTGATCTTCATGGATTGGCATTAGTCTTAATGATAAGAACATAACAAAGTGAAATAAGATATGACAAGTGAAACATCATAATATAATGGCATAATACATGATGCCCTAGATTTCTCAACAATGCCCTCCCTATTTTGGTTTGCTAGCATTCTATGTGCTTCTGTTGAAAGATTATGTTTTTGAAGGATGTGGAGTCCACAGCCCCAAGCAACACGGCTACTCGAGGCAATATATTAATGCAAAAGAAAAGTTATACATAAGAGTTTCTCACCATCAATCTTCAACAAATGACCCTCCATGCTCTTTAAATAGAGATCATTGTCCAATTGGGTGCTAAGCCATGGATCCATATATCCATTGGTATCGAAGACAATATGAGTCATTGGATCGCTTTATGTTTAGAACATATCATGGCCATTGAATTACATAACTATAAATGCATACTTAAAGACAAATTAGAACGACTTGATCTTAGCTAACTCCCACGTGTCTAAATATCCTAGTATCTCCCCTTAAGAACAACTTGAGATAGGACTGAAGAATTTACAAAGGTGACGTAATAGGAGAAAGGAGGAGGCATTAGAGCTTATCCCCCTTTAATTTACAAAAGTGACAAACTTTGATCTTGAGATAGATCAAAGTTTGGGCAACTTCGCTTTTGTAAGAGACACTATGCAAATGTTTGCAACATGATCATTTATAAGACAAAGGAGCACTTTGAGAATGTGATCTTGACTCTAAAGTAAAATTGGATCTTTACGAGCTTAATGGCACTCTAATTGTCACACCAGAGAGTGGTTGAATGTTGTTACTTGAATCCAAACTCTAAAAGGATCTCTCGAAACCACATGGCTTCTTGACTTCCATTAACCGCTACTCAATACCCTACTTCTGTTGAAGAAAAAGTATGGGCCTTTTGCTTCTTACAAGCCCAAGTGACAGGTCCAAAACCAAGACTAAAAACATAGCCTACAATAGAATTTTGATCATCAAGATTTCCAGCCCAATTGGAATCAATGAAACTAGCCAATAAGAAAGTCCCCCACTTGTCCCAAATTGAATTGCACCCCGAATATACCAAAGTATCCTTTTTGCCACTTTCCAATGGCTCTCATGGGGTGTTTGCATATACCAGACAACAAGACCGACAACAAAGGAAATATCAACACAAGTATGAGTCAAATATAAGAGGCTACCAAGTAACTTAAGGTACAAAGTATCATCAACTACAAGTGTGGTATAGGTGGAAGCAAGTTTCACTCCAAATTGGAAGGGAGATGGGGTTGGTTTACAATCTTCCATGTGGAAGCAATAAAGGTCACATGCATACTTAGATTGGGAGGGGGAAATTCATTCCTTGGTTTGAAATACCGATCCTAATTCGGCCAACAACCCATATGATCGAAAGTCTATTGCAAGTTATATTTTTAGTCGCAATATTTTTAGCCTTGGTTTTGGCCCTGTCACTTGGGCTTGCAAGAAGAAACAAGTTCTTGCTCTTTCTTCAACAAAAGCAAAGTACCAAGCAACAGTTAATCCAAGTCAAGAAGCCTTGTGGGTACCATGTTCAACAAAACATGGTATTTGCACATAGGATTGAACACCTTAAGCAATCACTTACACAACCAAATCAAAGATCAATACATCAATGTTTTTACGTGGTTAAAATGCTCAAAGAGGGAAATAGTCCACAACCCCAACCAATGCGGCCACTTGAGGCAATATATTAATGCAAAAGAAAAAATTGTATGTGGTTAAAACCCTCAAAGAGGGAAACAGTTCACGAACCCAACCAATGTGGCCACTTGAGGCAATATATTAATGCAAAAGAAAAAATTATATATAATAATTTCTCAATATCAATATTCAACAAATGACCCTCCATGCTCTTTAAATAGAAACCATGGACCAATTGGATGTAAAGCCATAAATCAATATAGTCGTTAGCATCGAAGAGAATATGAATCGTCAAATCACTTTGTCTAGAACATGTCATGACCATCGAATTATATAACTACAAATGCATACTAAAGAAACAAACTTTACCTAAAAACACATTACTCTAACTTAATCTTAACTAACTCTCAATTGTCTAAATATCCTAACAAATTTGTTTTCCCCAATTGTTGTTGTTATGGCTCCATACTGGAGTTTAATGAAATAGTTATCCCCAAGGTTGTGAATACTCATTTGGCCAACCAATTGTTGTAGGTAGATGTTGCAATTGTTGCAGAAGAATAAGTGTCCATTGTTGAGGTTGATGCAATCAAAGGGGGTGGGGCAGTGGTTCTTCTATAGGTAATCTTCAGTTTATTGCAAAGTCATACAATAGATTCTTAATTCTAGATTTTCCAACAAACAATTTCAAGGATCCCAAAATAACATCTAGTTTTTTGAAAGGTTGTGACTAAAATATCAAGAAAGCCTTCCAAAGTCATGACTCTGTTGATTTGTGTACTCCCACAACCCTAGGGTATTGGGTTTGGGAAAGTTGACCCACGAGGGCTTTGTGGGCAAGTGTACACAAGCAGTGAGTTTTGCACCCAAAGTTGTGGGCACAAAACCAAGGGAAGAAATAATTGTTTAATCATCAAAATCAAGAGGGGCACCCTTGAAGGGCTAAGGGGTGCCTAGGGGTTTGATGATGTGGTGAAATCAAATGAAGAGATCTCAATTCTTATGATAGTTTGGGTTTTGTCTAGAAAGTTCAAGTCAACCTTGGGCTTAAGTGACACCCCTTGAGGGTTAGTCGTTACCCTCATGGAAGACTATAAGAAGAGGAGAGATCAAGCTCGTTTCCAACCATCCAAGTGCAACATCTCAAGAAGACCATTAGCCATGTGATCAAGTTTCTCAAGGAGCAGTTGAAGTTGTATAAGAGATCCTTGTATCCTTCTTCTGTTCTAGTCTAGCCATGGAGATCTAGTCAAGATTTTTGTTAGGGTTTGAGCAACCAAGTGGAGGAGGGTTTCTCTGTTTGGGAAAACAAGAATCTCTATGAAGGAAGGTCTTAAAGGGAGCAGAGATCTTTGTATTGTGTGAGGATAAAGGGTCGCGGGTTTGAGGAGAAGGGTCGAGCCCCTAACCAACTTGGAAAGGAAGCCGTAAGGCCTGTGTGTTTGCAAAAGTAAGGCCCGAGTTGCCTCAAGTCATAGCTCAGGTAAAGAAGGGCTTATTAGGCCGAGTTTAGGACAAGTTAAGGTAGCCACAGGCCCTAAAGTATAGGCCAAAGCCTTTGTTGTAGATTACAGTGGTATAAAGTGAAGACCGAAGTTGTGTTAAGGCCCTATGGAAGGGCTACGGTCGGGGTAATTCTTGTGGATGATTGTTGCTAAGTGGATGGGTTGTTCCAAGGTTTTGAACAGCAGATGTAATATGCCCTAGTTAGGGCTTCTTCTATGCAGGATCAGTCGTCCAAGTATCAGCCCTTAGAAGTATTCAAGTGCCCTAGTTTTGTACACAAAAAGGGAGTGTCGAGACCCTAAAGGGAGGACGACTACTCCAGTGATTAGGGTCGCATTCTTCAAAGGTTTGTGCAGGGATGTGTGTGTGTAGATAGAACTTAAGAAGGGTTGTAACTTGTAACCAGTGTTAAATGTGAACAGTATTGTGTGGTTTGGACAAGTGTCAAGGGCTTTCTCAAAGGGAAAAGTTTAGGAGCAGATTTTGGAAACCCCAAGTACAGTGACAGAGGGAAGTCTTTTCACTATTGAGAGGACAGTCAAAAGTGCCCTAGATCAGCTATCTTGAGGATTGTATAGTGGCTGTAAGTGGACAGTGAAAGAAGACCTCATGTACAGTGATCATTGGAGAAGCTAATGGACTGTTAGGAGGTAGATTTGGGTATGCCCTAGTTTGGTGTCAGGTGGGCATCTCACTAATAAGAGGGCAGATCTGGAAGTCCCTAAGAGAAGTGATGTTGGAGGAGCCATATCAGTGCGAGGGGGCAGCTTGGTGAAGTCACTAAGAGCAGACACCTTGGAGGAGCATTAGGGCTGCTAGTGAGCAGATCAGTGAGCCTATGTTCAGTCAGTCTTGGAGCAGCCAGGAGGGTTGATAGTGGCAAATTGGACGGCTGGAGATGCAAGCATTCTAAAGTTGCAGAAGTCTTGTGAGCAACAAAAGAGGTGGCGAAGGACCTGCTAGAAGTGTTCAAGGTACGTGGACTGAAAGGGCTGAGTAGAGCGCTCCTTCAGCAAGTTAAATGTACTTTGTTCAGGAAAGATTGGTAGTCATTGTTGTTGACACCAAGCCCTAGTTATTCTTGTATCAGGGCTGATTGTAAGGGCCATGATATCTGGTAGGAGTCCTACATTTGCTGTATTAATATTTGTAATATAACAAGTTTTGGGTTAAAATTTGTCTTCTGTACTAGTTGGTTCTCTGCTAAATGTTATTTCGTTGTGCAAAGTACTTGTGTTGTAGCATTTGAGTGTGTTTGTGACCTGATCTTAGACTCAAAGCCTTCCAAGCTGATCTTTAAAAAAGTAAAACATTGTATGAGCATAGCAGGCATTCCTTACTCTCCACAGATTCATTTATACTTCTTCACAAACCAACTTCTGTAAATCTCTAATAATACTCTACAAAACCAAATCAACATTCACCGCCATATATAGAAAGCCAGATCATATTACCATAATAACAAGACCCATTAGACCACATACTGTTATAAATAGGGTTGTCCTAGGCATGCAGAAGTGGACCATGCTATTCACGTTGCCACCAGGAATATCTGGCACGATGCCAATATGCAGTCTCAATCTTTGTCTAAGATGCAAATCATCAACTTACTCCACTGATATGGCCTCCTTCCTTCAATCAGGATGCCATGGACACATTACGATTATACATATTGAATGCATAGGATATGACAAGTACTTGCTCTCAAGCTAACCTGCTATTAGAAAAAGCATATGCAAAAGAGTACAACCTATTGTTACCAAGATTCATCAACACAAACTAACTGCTCTAGAAGAGATATCTATATAGCCATCTAGTATGGATTTCTACAAGAATCTGCATGCTAAATCCTAATACCACATATCCTGGGCGATATAATGAAAAATAACCAAATCCAAAGAATAATGTAATACAAGATTTTGGATTCCTTGGTCATCCCTTCAAGGGAGGGTAGGAAGGGCCCAGATAACCAAAGTCAAGGACACTACATTTTCTGTCACCAACTTACAGCTAAGTCACCCAAATGTGAATCCAAAAAGTACCAAGGAATTTTCCATTAGTAAAGGGATCAATCATCAAGGACATCAGTTGCGACTAATGAACCAGTGAGGTCCATCAGGGCCTCCATATATGTCCAACTGGTACAGAAAGTAATGGGAAGACATAGGAATAAAAGCTCACGTGTTAACATCATCCCCTACAGTCTTCTAGAGTCATTTTCAAAATAGAAGCATAGCCATGAAGAAGCTTCAAAACTGGCAGATGCTCCTTTTGGCAGTTTCAAGGCAACTTAAGTCCATATTAGATTCTGTTTCAGACTGTTTCCTATTTTTTTCATGCACAGTAAGTGCGCTTCCAACTCCTTGTTTCTTCCTATGCACCTACATGTTCTTCTTGGCTTTTCTATAGGTTCCCTTCTGCTAGAGATACTGATGACTTATCACCTTCTAATGCCTCTCCTTTTGTGCTTCTTCCTGATGGCAAGCTTCCTCTTGGATCTGCCCATTATCCTTCCCTTCATCTATTCAGGTCAACCTTCCTCTTGTGCCTTGGCTAAACTTTTGGTTTAAGTGCAATTATGCCATATGATCCTAGAGCAATGCAAAGGCTTCCTAGTATTTGAATTCAAATAATTGCTCTACCCCGCATATCAAAATAGCTCTTACTCAAAGATTGGCTAACCATTTTTCACAAAGATTAAAAGGAGATACTGAATCCTTCCAGAGCCGCACATGATTGCTAGAGCTTCTTATCTGAAAGAGATAACCTCACTCCGCACATGATAATGTTTTAAAGAGGATATCAATCAATCACTTCCTCGCTTGAAATATTTTTACAAAATAATACAAAGACTATTCCTATAAAATCATAGGAAGACCACTGCTCCTTCAACCATAACTACCACTGCCAGGAAAATCCCAAAAATTCCATCCAAAAACAAGCATCCAAAATTTCCAAATTTTGATTGTTCCTTGTGTACAGAATTGCATTTGAATCCTTCATATTTTTGGGATTGGCTCTCTTGCTTATAAATTATAATGCTATATCTGTTTGGTAATCTCTGTTGATTGATATGTCATGTTAACCAGATTGTTTTCCCAGACCCAACAAAGCGAGTCAACTCATTTTGTCTACATCCTTATTGATGAATTAGATAACCATTAGTTCTCAATGGAGCTGATTTTCCACTTGATCTAACTGATTAATACATAGCCTGGAATGAACAGCTAAAAGACTCTTTTGAGGAAATTCTGACACTAGAACAGAACTAGCAACTAAAAGATGGGCAAGTTTCCCCCAAGGGGAAAATTCTAAAGATGTCTACTAATAGAAACTTTCCATCACCACCTTAATCTGAAACTTGAATTTCCATCATCCATACCAAAAAAATAATGGTTCTCCTCTCTTTTGCCACTTCCCCCCCATCCTTCCTAATTTTCTGGTCTCCAAAACCAATTATATTTCATTATTTTTCTTTCTTCTTTTACTTGTTTGTTTTTTTAAATTTTATTTGTCAATATTTATATTTTAGGTTCTCTTCTTCTTGGTTCTATTTATTTCCGTACCCTTTATTTCTTCTCAATGTGACTGTTTTCTCTTCTTTTATTTTAATTTTTAATTTCCTTTTGATTTCTCTAGCTCATTTCTCTTCTCTGCATCATTCTTCATCCTTCTATTCTATGTTTTTGACTCTCTGAGGATGGGTAACAGATGTACCGAAACATGTCAGTTTTATAAAAACTCTCTACACAGCTATAATCCAGAAACATGATGAAAAACATTCCCTTGTTGGCTAAAGAGATGTCCAATAAATTGCAGTGTTTTGTGCATCAAAACAATTTTGAAATTTTCTGCAAAGAACTCAGTAGACTGAAACTACAACAATTTGTTAAAGAGCACTGATTTGGGGGCATGATAACGTCAATAACGTGTAGAAGTCAGCTGCAAATGAAGTTGACAAACAAAGATGAAGAAAGTATGGGTCGCAGGAAAACAGTAATAACAGCAGAAGTGCAACAAAGATACTCATAGAGCAATGAAATTGGTGCAAAGTAAACATGATCACTAGATCCTACAACTTTAAGGTACTCCACAATCATGTTGAATAATGAAAATTAAATTCAGTTTCACACTTTCAACCATTACATCTAAAGTAAATGAGACAGAGACTTTTGTCTTATCTAGTTTGTTATCTTCGAGGCATTGCTAAATTTTGAGGCATTAAATGCAATGTAACTTAATACCTGTGGTTGATAAACCGTGCAACATTGCCATAATGTGTAGCATCCAAGCAAAGGGCCTCTTCATCCTTGAGAACACCTTCAGAGCACCAATCAGCATCCAAAAGCACCGGGTACGTGTGCTTTTCATTTCCCATTCTTTCATTGTTCCTATTGTACAACTCCGTGTTTGTCAAAATTTCACCCACATACTCGCACACAAAAGCACCTCTGGGTATATCTTCAAGTGTACGAACACCCCATCCTTTTCCTTCTGAAGTAAAGAAGACCTGCATATTCTCAGAATATTCCGATGTCTTAATATCAGTACTCTCTAATGCAGAAGGCCCTAGCTTGTGAACATAAATGATAAAGCAGCAAGACATATGTAAGTAAAATCTTGAAGTTCGTGACTGCCCTCTCTCTCTCCATCTCTCTCACAGACACAAACACACACACACAAGCTGGCTCTAACTCTCTCTCCATCTCTCTCACAGATGGAAACACACACACACAAAAGCTGGCTCTAAGATGATTGCCCTAATTTACTTGTTAGGCTTACCTGTAATTTGCGAATTATTCCTCTTTGTACAACTCGGTTCCCACAGTGCTTACTGCAGGCACATTTGCTCCAGCATTCCTTGACAAATTTTCTGATCAAATGCCCCTTGCAGGAATCAGGCTTATACTCATTCTTCGTTCTCTCCTGAGGACAATCTTTACAATAAAAATAATGGTGTGGTTTAGGCTTCATATGTACAGAAAGTGCTTCCTCCAAGAAGTCTTTCTTCAGGACACCATCCCTTGTATACGCATACTCTCCTCCTGTCTCTCTTGCACATGCACAAGTAATAAGAGATTCTAAGCAATCACTGGAGCAATTTGAACAGCAATCGTCATCTCCAATTCGTGCAAGAGAAACATTTATGTATGCATTTTGATAAACTATGCTTTTTGGTATGTAGTAAAAGGCAGGGGGATAACTTTCGCTGGTCAACTCATTAGTAATCGGGATTTGGATGTTTTCTTCACCTCTGGATATGTCCATGAGATCATGCACTGATCTTGACTGATCGACACTAGGCTGGCATGGTTCAAGACTAATTAACGTAGTAGACGAGGAAGCATGATCCTTGGTTTCGGCATTTGCTTTACCCTTATCAGGAATTGAAGGTTCTTGAGTTTTTGGTTTTATTCTCGGACTGCGACGAACTTTGGTTTCATTGCCCGATGTTAAAAGATTAGGCGCCATTGAGACAAACTCACTTTGTTTTTCATCACAAACTCGGTCATTCCTTGAATTCAGAATTTGTTGACAAAACTTCTCCATCAGTCTCATGACTGGAAAGTCAGGTGCAAGTATCTTAAACGACTGAAGAGTGTATCCTTCCACCATTTTAAGAACCATGTCTATGCTTGGCTGTGGAATGTTCGATCCTGAAATACCACCGTTATGGTCCAAGCTCCTTTCGGCAAGATCCGAACCTTTTAAACTATTATTGTATTCAAGCCGAGCTGGTGTATGGACTGATCCATCAATACATATACTGTATTCAGTGCGAGGTTGCATGTGGCCTGATCCCTTAAAGTCATTGCTATGATCTGAAGATGATTTAGCTTCACCCTGAATATTGTCCTTGGCGTTGAAGATTGTTAACCGGGCTTCCCGTTTTCCAGGACGAAATTCGGTAGAGGGAATTTCTTCAATGTCCATTTCCATGTAAGCTTCCGCTATTGCACCTAGAGAACTGGTGAACTGAACTGAAACACCTTGTACTTCACAGCCTTTTTTATCAGTTTGTAATTCTTCCAAATCTGAACTGTTTTCTGCACTTCAAAAGGAGAAGTAGTTAAATAGAGTGAAAAATAATTTGGAAAAGCAAGCATGATACTCGGAAGGATGGGAACAATAACCCTCTTCAGCAAATAGTTAAATGTACATATTATCACTTGACGAACGTAATCCAAGGAAAAGAAATGGGAACCACACCAACTGAAAATTTCATTTCGACAAAAAATGAGGAACCTGCGTGCTCCCCAAGGCGAGAAAAAGGAACAAGATCCTCACTAGCCCATGTACATTTACCCTCCCAATTTAGCAGTCTACGTAGGATGTACCTCTATGATTCCATGGAAAAAAGTACTACGACCACTGAACTTATGCAACAATACTAGCCAAAACTCAATTCAATAAAATAAGAATGGACGTTAGCAGAAACAAGGGAATTTACAGTACCATTTTGTTCCGAACTAGGTTCTGGGCACACGTTGACAGCAGTAATTGGAACCACATTCATCACCGGAAAGGGAAATGTGCATCCATCCCGCTCAATTTCGGGCTTTTTCAGCTCACCGCTTGTCTGGCAATCATCAAGCCCCTTACTACTCTCATCGATCTCTTCAACAATGGGGGTACCGAAATAACCAGCATAATTATCTCTTTCCAAATCTTCAGTGACCTCCAATTTCGGCTTTTTCAAAACACTGGTGGCCGGAGGCAGGGCCAGAGGTGGTGGCTCGCAGGCAACTCTCTTCCCTCTCCCTTCAATCTCATTTTCGCAGGTAATTCTCTTCCCTCTCCCTTCAATCTCAATCTCACTTTCGCAAGCAATTCGCTTCCCTCTCCCTTCAATCTCATTTTCGTTTTGAAGCCGTGAACCAACTCTTTGGCCGCTGGCAGAGGCAGAGGAAGCGAAAGAGCCAATTCTGAGCCTGGAACTTCTTCTACGGGGAGGGGAAGAGGGAGCCTCTGCTCCTTCCTCCTCAATGGCCACACCATTTCCACCTTGGAAACCCTCCTCAACCTCTATGATTTCCTCATTTTTGGGTTTATTAACCAAAGCACTGCGCGCTCGAGACAAGGAAGGCACAAAATCATATTCACATTCATACTCACTCTCAGTATCACCGTAATCATCATCAAAATCTTCAACTGTCTGTTTACCCCGCCTCTTTCCTTCTTTTCTCTCGTGCTGAAACAAAAAAGCCCAGTTACTTACATGCAAGTAAAGAAACTATCTATATATACATAAAGACATAGCACATGCTTCTACCTCCACATGTTCTTCCCGCGACTCGAACACAGCATCTGCCAAAACTCTGTAGCTTTCGGCCTCTATGAGAGGCCACTCATTTTCATATACCTGTACCAGAAAGCCCAAAATGACAAAAATCAAAATGCAATAACTATCATACATCGATTTATACAGCTGAAAATGCAAGTATACCTTGAGCAAACGCTTCAGGACTGGAGAGACATCATTACTCGTAAGGCCTAGAGGCTTCATGGCCTTCAGAGCTCTCATGAATTTCTCGTTCCCCATTTTTTCCCAGCTCAAATATGTTAAAATTTTCTCAAGCTCTATGCAGAGACGGGTAAAATTCAAAGCGAAAAACAGACATACACGTGCCGCGATCTCTAACTGGGTCTCCTTGCATGAAGAACGCAGCGCGAAGAGCAGGGGGTGATGAGTATTTTCCGTGTTACAGGGCAGCCTTGCCAATGAATTATGATATTAATAATAATCACTTGACCATGTGTCTCTCTCACCCGCATTTATTATGATGTCCATGCCAACTTACACCCATCTACGCTGCAACTTCGATGATCGTATCTACGAATGCGAATATGGAGACTTTGTGCATGTTAGATTTTCAAATTGGGCTACAAACAAGCATCATACATATTGAGATCACGAATTTGTTAGATTTCACCTTTCAAAGTGGAGTACAAACAAGCAAATCACAATGAGATCATGAGTGTGTAGTGTTAGATATCACAATGAGATCATGAGTGTGTTGTGTTAGATTGAGATCATTGAGATGTTTAGTACATTCATGGCTCATAAATCTTGGTAGTCTTTAAAATATTTGTGTCATTTGTCATGTTAGAGAATTTGTAAAGTTAGATTGAGATGATTGAGATGTTTAGTACATTCATGGCTAAATCTTGGTAGTCTTTAAAATATTTTAAAATATTTGTGTTATTTGTAATGTTAGAGAATTTGTAAAGCTTGGACCTGATTGGTGGAGATAGGAAACAAAATGATTTGCAAGATTTTGATATTATTGAGAAGAGATTGTGTATATGATGAAAGACATTTCAACATTAAATCTAAATTATCTATAATATTTTAGTTTTTAAAGAGCTATTTTTCTAAACAATATGAATCACATAAGCTTGAGTTTATAGAATATGAATTCTTAAAGTCTTATTCTAAAATAGACCATGTCTATCAGTTTATATATATATATATATATATATATATTTAGAGATGCAGTATAGTCTTTTTTCATGATATTTTTTCTAGTTAATTTTAATCAAAATCGTACATAGATTTTTAAAAACTTTAGTTTAAATTGTTTAATTTGCATAATTGGAATGCCCTTAGATTTTTGAATGTGTTGAATTCATTTATGCATTGAAAAAAGTATTTTAAATAACAAAAAATCTTGAAATTATATTGTGGGAATTCACATGTGAAAATGGTTATTTAGTCTATAAGTTAGACTAGACGTATACTTAATAGTGTAATAAATATAATTATATAGATTGGGATAAAGTAATAATAATTTAATTTAATGTTATAGTCTAGTTAAATATAAAATTTGTATATGAAATTTTCTTGTTTGATGATAAGGGATATGAAAGTGTACATACTTTATCTCTCTAGATTTGAGCATGGCTTAGTCTAACATATAGACAAAATAGTCTTTTTCACGACAATTTTTTTAATTTTAATCAAAATAAGACAGAGATTTTTAAAAACTTTAGTTTAAATTGTTTAATTTGCATAATTAGAATGCTCAGGGGGTTTTGAATGTGTTGAATACATTTATGCATTCAAAAATGTATTTTAAATAACAAAAAATCTTGAAATTTTATTATGGTGAAAATGGTTATTTCTTCTATAAGTTAGACTATGTCTATGCTTAATAGTGTAATAAATATAATTATATAAATTGGGATAAAGTAATAATAATTTAATTTAATTATTTATGAATCTTTCAGGAAATTGTTGGAAATACTGAGAGGGGAGTGAATCAGTATTTATTTTCAATTGTTAATTTTACCAGTTAGATCACTTATATTTAGAACACAAAATGAACAACAATGGAATAGATACTACTATTAATTTCTTCTTTACAATAAGTAAAATACAATAATGATATAGGGCTCCAACCCTAGATGAAGACTCCAATCTTCCAGCCTCCAACCTGTATTGTGCCAAGCACCGACTTGGTATTTCCAAGGCTCCAACCTTGTCAATTTGAGGCACCAACCTCTAGGGCTCCAACCTTGTCAATTTGAGGCACCAACCTCTAGGGCTCCAACCTTGTCTCTGGTATAGGTTCCAACCTGGTTTCTTGAGGACTCCAATCCTCTAGGGCTCCAACCCTATCTTCTAAGGCACCAACCTTGTCTCTATGAGGCTCCAACCTCCTGCTTCATTTCGTCAAGATATATTTGGTTATACTTCACGGCTCCAAATGTATTCTTCAAAGAGCCTTGACAATCTTCAACTTACCCTTCACTGTAATCTACACATCATGCCATCAATGACAAACTTTTCTTCTTAGAAGGTGTCACCACTGCTCTTCATCGTACCCAAACAATTTCTCCAAGTCACCTCATGATGACATCAACAACGCATCATGTTCTTCAAGGATGTCTCCAAGGGTGTCTTAGAAGTCCTTCAAATGTCTTCAAGAATCTTTCAAGGTATCTCAAAGAGGGTCTTCAATAGGTCTGCACACCACTCTTACAATCCCTTCAACAAGCTGCTTCAATATGACTTCAAGGGGTCGTTTTTCAACATCACACCATCAGGGCTTCAGTTGTGCATCATGTCACCTCACAAACTTCTACAATGTTCCAGCTATCAAGCTTGCTCAACCAATGTCCTCAATAGATCTGCACAATCCCAAAAAGGTCTACAGTAATCCCAATACTGTATCTTCAACAAAGGCAATAAATACTTCACTATAAAATGATCCCAATACGGTGCATCCAACACGTTTCTGTAATTTTTAAAGTCTTCAAAGGGTATCACTATAACTCCACTATAAGATCTGCTCCAAAATTTGCTAACGGTTCTTTCAATGTTGCTCTAGCCAGTATACAAAATTTTGCTAAAGATGAACCACAAATTCGTGGTCCTATGCTACATATAAGGATTGATAAGTTGCTCCAAAGATATTCTCAACTCTGTCACAAGGTTGTTCCAACAATTCCAAAAAACTGTGTCCTTTATCAATGCCCAAAACTGTTAATGAATTGTCACGTCGATCCAAATCCACAGTTCTGAAGTGTAATCACTGGTTTGCAAGTCTGAGGCACCACCACAGGTTTGATTTAATACATTGTCCAATGTCTGAGGTGAAATATCACAGATCTGGGCTTAAACTAGGCCTTACTATTGACAGTATGAACCTCCACTAACTGATCCAAGAATCTGAATTTTTCAGTGCATTTTAGTGACCCAAACAGAATACCCTTAACTTGTTGTTCTACTTAGTCCGAGGTCTATATTTTAAATTTGAAGCTGTCCCAATATTGAAGTATGCCCAAACTTCTCTCTTCAACCTTCAGTATTTTCCTTGTTGCTATAAAAATATTCATGTAATGGTTGACCGAAATTTTGTGATTGAAATGAGGTTCTGTGGTTTTATATTTATAGTAGTTTATCAAATTTGAAAGGTCACGTTTGTTTGGAGGGAGGCCAACATGAGTGATTGAGTGTAGGTCGGCTCAAGGACAGATTTATTTTCTTTAACTTGAAAAAATCATATCTCCCAAACCACTTGAAGTTTTGGGCCAAGTAATAGCTCATTGGAAAGCTAATATTATGCTCTAAAGGATGGTGAAGGTCCCACAAAAAAATTGTTACCTCTAAGATGGTGAAAAGTGTTTTTCTTTGTGTCTGTCCTTAAATTTTATGCATAAAATTTTTTGGGACAACATGAGGAATGTTTGAGTTGGCTTCTTCATTGTTATCATAGAGTCAATATGTAGGAGTGCAACATTTATGTAGCATCACGTATCATCAATGTCATCATATATTATTGCAAAGATATGTCATAGTGCAACCTTTATTAATTTGTCAACAACTCCAAAGCAATCTTCCAATCATCAAATGACCTCTAACCATGTTATCAAGACATGTAGTTCTCCATATGTCATCAAAGATTAAGGCCTGGATCATCAAGTGCATGCAACATTAGATCAAGTACTTCCAAGGGCTTCCTTCATTAGTGGTTTGACTTCTTCATTGATGGTATCCTAGTCAACCAAGAGTCGTGACATCATCATCTAGAACCAAGCATCTCAAGAATATTGACATCTCGGTCAATGCCATATTGACATCAATGACAACCTTGATTAACAGAAATCACATAGGAAATTATAGAACTTATGTGTTTTGAACTACCAAGTGTAGTTCATCATTATCTTGATGATGAACTACACTTGGTAGTTTGAAACATGTTTATTCTATAATTCCCTATGTGATTTCCTGAAGATTTAAAAATAATATGATGGATCACAGAAGTTTACACTCTCAAAAAATTAATTTAATGTTATAATCGAGTTAAATATAAAATTTGTGTATGAATTTTTCTTATTTGATATGGAAGTGTACATACTTTCTCTCTCTGGATTTGAGCATTTGATTTCTTCAAAAGAATAGCATGCTCTTAATATTGTATATTATAACTCATATATCATTTATTATAATGTTACTAAATATATATAAATCTAAATAATTATAGATTGAGGAATTAGTTAGGATTAGTAATAACATATATTTGTGTTAGTATTTATGAGTATCTATTAGACATATTTATAGTTATGAGTAGGATTTTGTAGGAAGTGAGTGTGCTAACAAAAACAATTCCAAAAGTATTTCTATGTGTTTGTATTTCCATCTACTTTTAATGTTCTTGTGAGATTTATGTTATTAATCTTTGTCAAGGTAGAACTATAGCAATCTATTTGCTTGTTGACTACTATTAGCTTAGCATTGACCAATGCAAGTTATAATGTTCAACTTTGCAAAATATTTATTTATTTTTCAATATTATTAAGAAATTTATTTTACAAATAATTGATTGAACCATAACTTGAAGGTATTATTGTAGTGTTTGCACAATACAATGTCGTGTGGATAATTGTCTCACATTTCATGTCTTAATTTCCATATACAGTTGCAATATTCATACCATGATTTTTAGATATTTGTGAAGTAATTTTTTATTGCTAATATTTGTAGGAAAACCACCCAAAATTAAAATCCTTGAAAATAGCTCATACTCAAGTGAATGGCATATTTACTATTTTCCTCTTCTCGAGCCTTAGTTATGAGGTTAAAGTTTGTGGCATAGATAGTGCTTGGGAAGTTTATTTATCCATTAGATATAACTTAGTTAAGAAGGTGTTAAGGGCATCTACTATATGAAAAGTTATGGTCAATTATTTTCACTTTTTTAGAAATTATATGTGGTAGCAAGTGGGGAATAGGGTTTATTTTTGTATTCATGGGATTATTAAATAAGATTAGACCCTTCTTATAAGATGTTAAAAGCATTTGAAGCATCGTTCGATGTAAAGTGGTTTTACCCTTGTTGTTCTACACACGAGCACTCAATCAACATATTGTCTTCAAGTAGATAAGAGTGGAGAAGATTGGCTTGGGGGATAAAGTTGTTGAGCACAATAAATTTTTGGAGCATAATTTGAGCACTATCAACTTTTTAGTACACAATTTTGTTAGGTCATATATTTGTTTACCATATTAGGAAAATGCCTATGGTGGGGTGCCAACCTAGTGGATAGGGGATATATTGAGAGTATGGGGTGCATATTCACTTTCTTAAATGTGAATCCCCAAGAGAGAAAAAATGGTGGTGAACATGCTATGGAAGTTTAAATCTCCTCTCATAATAAGTTCATTCATGTGGATTGCATTGGGAAATGAACTTTTAATGTGGGATAATCTTTAGAAGGGCATAAATGGTTTAGATATATGTCATTAATGTTTGGATTGGGTAGAATCACTAAATCAGATTTTCATATGTTGTCATTTGGTATCGAAGGTGTGTAACTATATAATGTGATTGAAAGTAGTCATTAAGGAATTGTGACAATCCAACCTATAAGAGAACCTTCACTATGGTATGATGAGCACAATGACTATATTATCTTTCCTACATCAACCTTCATATTTTTTATGGTCCATGTGGATTTTATTGAAATGTTATTGTTTTTTAATATGATAGACAAACTCTAACATTGGTCTTTTAAATCTAAAACAAACCCTTACGAGTTTTCTTGAATTATCACAAATCACAAAATAGAGAGTGGTGATTCCACAATTTATACACCTCAAAAAACTTATGGATTCTTTAACGGGGCCCCATAAGGGATCCACATAGAGGTTGTGTAGGAGGGCTCCTCTTTATATCAACAAACCATAGAATCACTCTTTGTTTTTGCATTGTAGATGTACAAACCATTGTGTACAAATCAAGGCAATCCATATATTGATGTCATTAGCTTTGTATCATGGGGTTAAGAAAGTTAATATATCTGGAGATTCTATGTTGGTATGTGGAAGGATGGGTAGGAATTTATATCTAGAAGTTGTTTACCAGAGTCATCATTACAAATTCTCTACATCTAACATAATATTTTAAGAATATCATTTTTAGACATATAGGTACCTCAACCAGGAGGCAAATCTTATTAATAAAATGTTTGTGTGATAAATGAATGATATGCTTGAGGAGAACTAAATCCAAATATGGTGAATTGTGTCTCCCAAGAGATAGTACGTTGAGTTGATTTGGTCTCCCTAGCCAAGACAATACCACTTTTTATATCTTACTATCTTTGTCATCTTTAAGTTTCATATATAGTTATGTTTTTTATTTCATATTAGAAGCCCATATAAATTACTTTATTGTGAATTGTTCTCTTTTGATATGCATAACTAGAGTTTATTTTTTGTAGAACTATCTAGACAAACTTCTTATGTTAAGGTTAGTATGTTTTTTCGCAATTATAAAGATCAGCTTGGTTTCTTCTCTTTCCAAGGGATAATAGGGATTTCATATAAAATTTATTTCCTCATTTTATTATCCTTTTAGATCTAATTTCAATATTTAAATTTTCATCTAGAGGCAAATCACTCTAGAAGGAAGATTGGTTGTGGTTGGTAATTGCATATCTTTATGGTGTCACCAATGGTTATCTGTTAAAGGCATACTTGATTTGCTAAAGACTGTTGCAAAAGCATACTCATGTATTGGTACTCCCTTGCCTAAATCTCTAAATGGATTATTTATAAAATCATAAAAATGTCCTTTAAATTTTATAAAGGCATGGAATAAAAAGATGGCTAATGACTCGAAGACCATTTCATGAGCAAAATGAGCACCAAGAGATCTCTTTTCCTTTTCTCAGACCTTAGATGTGAAAATGATTTGGTCCCTAGTCATAAGATTAGGTTTATGGCAAAGGATAATGCATAGGAAGTTTATCTATCCCAAGTTTCTTTTGGATTGGATCCTAAACTTAATTAAAAAGGTGAAAAGGACTCTATTACATGAAAATTTATGATATTTTTTTTTCACTTTTTTGGAAATTATCTATGTTAGCAAGTGGTGAACAATTTTTTTGCTCCAATTGGGGGATTATTGGATAGTATTGGACCCATTCTTATAAGATGTTGAAGGCACTTGAAGCACCCTTGAATGCAAAAATATGTGATACCCTCGTGATATGTGTGTGTGTGTGTGTGGACTCAATCAACATATGGTTTTAGGTTGGATAAGAATTAAGGAAATTGATCTAGGGATGAACTCCTTGTGCAGTAACAACTTTTCAAAGAACAATCGATTAAGTCATTTATTTGTTTATCAAAGTAGGGAGATTGTCTTCGTGAAGTGCCCATTTATTTATTTATCAAATTAGGGAGATTGTTTTGGTGAGGTGCCAACCCAAAGTGTGAAGAATATAATATGAATTCAAGTTGCATATCAATTTTCTTAAATGTGAATACTTGAGGAAAAAAATAATAATGGAACTCGCTATAGGAAAGTCAAAGCTCCGCTCAAAAAGTCATTCAAATGACTTGAAGTACAATTTTTACTTTTAAGATGTCCAGAAAAACATAATTAACTTAGAGTAAGTGGTTTTTTAATGTTTAAAACCTATATAGTTAATTAATCACATTTTATATGTTTTCATTTTGCATTACCATTATGTTATGAAATTATCTCATAATTGAAAGCAAAAATTGATAAATGGTGATAATCCAATCTAGAAAAAGCCCTTGGCTTAATGAGCACAAAAATCACATGCATTGCTCTTTGTCTTTCTATGATTCATATGAATTTGTCAAAATTTTACTAGTTTCCAAGATAATAAAAATTCTTTCACAATAAGATAATAAAATTTCTTTCCCAACAATCTTTTATAAGCCAAAGCAATTTCGTGCAAGTGGGTTCATGTTTATCTCAACATATTAATATAGAATCACTTTCTAATTTAACATGGGTAGATGTGCAAATAAATAGAATTAAAATAGTTATATATTCGTAGTGTTGCTTTGAATTACCAAGTCAAAGAAATTAATATTTTAGAATATTTTATTGTGATCTTTTACTTGTAAAACCACTATACATCTGAAAATTTGTGAAGAACCATTAAATCCAAAATGGGATAACAATTATTATAATTTTAATTAACATCGACCAACTCATCGTAGACTATTTTATTATTTGTTATTATAGTTTTATTTTTAATAAAATAATTAATAAGAATGTACTTATTCAATGGAAAGTTACATATTTAATAAAAACAAATGTATATATATCTAATGTAATTATTATCTTGTAAGTGGAAATGTATTTATTTAATTTGGAGAATATAAATATATAAATAGAAATATATAGAAAAGTGAGTTTCATAATTATATGCATATAAAGTTTTTTCAACGGTCAAGCTCATCAAATTAACATATTTAATTTATTTAATAATTAAATTATATTTATATTAAAATTTAAAATTTTATATTGTAGATGGGATTACGATTATGGCAGGTGAGGTGAGGTGAGGTGAGGCGAGGCGAGGGAGGTGAGGGGTAAGGGGAAAGATGATATCGCACCATCTAGTAAATATGTTGGGCATGTGGCCCCTGTTCAGTGAAGGCACTTGCCCAGTGAAGAGTAAAGACAAGATTCATTACTAAGACTTCCTGCGTGTGAAATTATGGCAAATGTGGAGTGGAGTTTGAAGTAAGGGGATGGTGTACTATGATGGTGTGTTTGTGTGGTGCTAGTGGTTGAAGTTATGAAAGTTTCCATGCTAATTCAATGGCAAGAGAAGAGGGACAAACGAATCATTAGATTTAAGCAGTTTGCTCGATTACGTCAGAGGAAAAACCCAGGGGAAACACTCATAATGACTTGGTGCAGAGGCACAAGGGGGCATAACCAGGGCGATCGAAGTATGATTTTCATGGTGTTAAGTGTGATTTTTCTAGCTTGAGCTCCCCTGGCTTGCAATATAATGGTCTTGCTAGAAAGTGAGGATAGTGTGACTGGCTAGAGAGGAATTGAGCTCGACATAGTGGTTTTGGTAGGTGGTCAAACCTGCGATGAAAAATTATGGGTGACAGGTAGCTATTGTAAAAATAAAGGTGATTTTGCGAGCAAGAATCGAAACAAGGAAGTGAGGAATGTTGTACGTCCTGCCATATGTTTGGCTACATTAGACTCTCCACTCTTGAGGCAAGGTTATACTCTCCTTTCATCTTGCAACTCTATTTTAATTTGTATTGGGAAGAGTTTGGTAATCTGGGTATTATGTGGGGTTGTCTGGTTTAAGTCGACTCGTAATTTTACTTATGGGTGTGGGTGGAAGCCTAAGCCAACGGTGTCTGGAGTATGGGCAAGAAGACCCCTGGTATGTTTAGAGGGTTGGTGTTTATTGTGTTTGCTTTGAGGCATATGTTGTCAACTCCTTGTCCTTTTTCATTCGCCAAGGAAGAGTAGTGCTTAAGGGGGGGGGGGGGCGGCGGGAAGCTTAGATTTCTGAAAATCATACCGATTTTTCCTATGGGTTCTTAGTTTCAAACTGTGGCCTTGTATCTACCTCTATGCCACCCTGATTTTGATTAAGCAAATTTCACAGTTGGCAGTTGCTTTCAACTGGTCTCAAAGTGAGAGGGTGATAGGGTTGGGTGATATTCTTGTGTTGAGGAGGCCTTCGTCTTTTTTGAAAAACTATTACAGAGATATACATACAACCTTGGTTGTAGGGAAAAAATGGGGGCCTAAAGTGTGAGGTTCATTTTGGTTGGCCTTAGAATTTCTAGAGGGAGATTTTATAGAGAGATAGGTGCAATGTGGCCTCTGTTGAGTCATTGATTTTTAGTTATTGGATCTTATGTGGTTAGAAGAGCATAAACATTTGGTTATAATTCCTCAATAGAGGGAACGTGTTAGGATAGGGGTTGCATATTATTGAGAACAAGCTTTGAGAGGGCAATCCTCCATGCATCAAAGAGTGGATGGATTTGTTGGGTGCTACCAAGAGTTGAAACCCCGTCTTGTGCAAGAAGAAATAGGTTAAGTTCAACCTGCTACCCCCACACATAGAGCCTCCATGTCTGATAGAAAGTTGTTAGTTGAATGGGTTGATTGGATATTAGACATTGGGAAAACTAGAGGCTAGTTCAACTAATACATGCAAACTATAAACCTATACTAGAAGATGAAATTCATTTTGGGGCGCACATTGATGAACAATCAAAAGCACTAGTAGGGTGTTAAGTACTCCTTCGTTCACATATTCAACCATCTGGGCAGATTGGATCGCAATCTTGACAAGATTGAAAAGCAATTATGTACTCTACGACCACCAACAACAACAAAAAGAGGGCTCTAAGGAGCTTATGCAGATAACTACTTCATATTCTGACCCATCTGGATAGTTTTATGATGTTTATGGTTCATGTAGTTTTGGATTTCAGTTTCTCCTGTTCTTGTATTTCTGGAAATGGCTATGGCTACCTTCTGAATTACCTTGTTTCTTTATGCTTTCATTTTTCGATGTCCTCTCTCTAAAGAGTTTCGTTTTGGCTATGGTTAGATCTTCCTAATGAAAGACTTCAATAAAAATTTTGATATGTCCCCAATTTTTGAAACTAATAAAAATTTAATTCAAAAAAAGAATTAAAATTATGTATAAAAGTTTCTAATTTTTATTTGCTAAAGTTTAAGTTAATAAAAAAATACCCAAAAAAAAATTCAAATAGAGGTGAAAGGTTAAAGTTTTAAATCATAAAAATGTTTATATTTTCTAACCAAACATATCAAAAAATTCAAGTTTGACCCGAAAAAAGAAAACAAAAAGATATCCGTATCTTCCACTAAAAATTAGAATCTTATATGGTGTTCTTCTAATTAAAGTTGATTATTTTTTTTCCCACCGAAAAAACCTGTAATTTTTATTATTACTAACAAAAATTACATCTTGGAAACACATCACATAGTGTGTATGCATTTCATCTCCGCATTTATTAAGGAAAATCTAATTTCTTATGTCAAAAGTGGGTGCAATAGCATCGTTTGGCCCCGTGATAATAATAAAAATACTAATACAGTATCAACCCATTTATGATCACTGACAAACAACAGATACAACATATTACAAGATATGCGACTATAATTGGAGTAAGCTAATTCAAAGTCCATAATATACAAAATATAACTATAATTGTCGCCAAAATATAAATATACCAAAATATTGGATCATGGAGGCTATTAGGAAATCAGTTGGCTCGACCACCTCATCCTGATTCTAAATGGAGGTCCTCCATGAAAATTTGTTATGTGCCACTGGTCCTTTTCTTGTTGAAGAGCGACTTTTGAGAGACCATCAACAACCTGATTTAATTCCTTGTATATATGATGAGAAGAAAAATATGTGAGCATCTTCTTCAATCATATAGCTTCATCCAAAATGGGAAATAAAATGTACAGTTAAAGTTATATATATATACATGATTTTTTAATACAAAAAATTTAGAACAAAATTTATTAATTTGTTTTTTTTATAAAATTATTATTTTTTAATATCTCTAAATAAATTTTAACAAGATAAAACATATATGATTCACTACATCTCTAAAATATTATGACAATTATTCAAAATATGGAAAACATAAGATTCACATCAAGAAAGAAAAACTTATGTGAAATGGATTTTCCTCGTCCTTCGAAAATTTTCATTGTAGTAGGTAGAGTAGATGATCTCCCTTGGTTGATGTTTGTGTCCCACCTTTGAGAGAGCAGTAGAAATTCCATTATGTTCCCTGCATATATGGGAAAATGTCACCCCACAGAAAAGACCAATCAACATCCTAATTCTTTTCATCTAGTTTAAGAGCATGGGAGGATCAAAGGTAGATATCTCCATGACCCATTCAATAACCACTTTTGAATCTCCAAAAGCGTCCATTTTCTCTATGGATAACCATTTAGCACAATATAAGCACCCCCAAAGAGCAATGATATTTTCCCGAGTGTTGGAACCCATCCCATTGTTCCAATAGAAATGATAAAAATGACCAGTCTTTATGATAATGTAAGCCCCACTACCACGAATATTTTTATTTTCAGCCCCATCAGAAAACCCCACAGGATATCTGCTTTAGATATTTGCAAGATGAATGCATCTCAAAGATCCCTTATTGACCACAGGCCTGATTTCATTGAAGTATGCACATATCTTTATACAAATGCAATTGATGTCTAGTGGAATATTTTCAAATATATTTGCATTTCTACTCCTCCAAATGCCCCAAAATATGTAAAGAGGAAGAGATTGATATTCCTTGAAACCTGTCATCCAGTCCTGAAAACAATCATCCATTGATGTAGAATTTCAATTGAAAAATATGTTTAAGATATTCAACACTCCAATCCAAATGGAGACCACAAATGGACACTCAAAGAAAAAATGAGCCACATCCTCGAGATCCACCTTACACAATACACATCTACTCGGTCTAATGAAACCTCTTTGGCATAAATTATAGATGTCCAACACTTCAATCCAAATGGAGACTGCAAATGGACACTTAAGGAAAAGATGAGCTACATCCTCGAGTTTTGCCTGACACAATACACATCTACCCAGTCTATTGAAACCTCTCTGGCATAAATTATCCCATGTTAATATCTTATTCTGCTAGGCCAACCACCCAAAGAATTTAAGCTTTAGGGGAAGGTTCCAATTCCAATTTTTTTTGAACCATCATATTTCCTCAAATTGTTGATGAGCAAGTGTAATATACATGTCTGTCTCTTTAACAGTGATCTAAAATCCCCATGGGAGCTTAACCCAGAGCCATGGAAACATCTTAGAGGTAGTGGTTGAATGTGTTGTTGCACCAAGAGAGATTATATTAAATGGTCTTATGTGCATACATAAGTGGATCAAAGCTCATCCTAATGTCTTCATTTTTAAGAATCACCTAGGCGATGACTCAATTAGTGATAGTCATATTATAAAATATTACATAAAGTATGTGATACAAGATTCAAATCTCTACGATCTAGCCCATGGACCATATGCTAAGATGTATGTAGTTACACCTAAAAATTATAATGATAGACGATTAAAATGGATCCATATCTAACTTAATTATCATTTTTTTAATCTCAAAATAAAATAAAATTAACATTAATATTTATAAAAGTATACATGTTTGACTAAAAATTCCAATCAATCAAAATCATAAACTAATCATAAACTAATTACATAATATTTCCATATTCTAAGTTAATATTATTCAACCTATTTTCCAAAATTCAAATTGCACTAAAAAATGACCATTGCAGTTCTTTAGTATCACCTTTTGCACCAACTAGCCTTAGGTTAGGCTTAAAGCTCCCATACAAGTTTAGTTTTGTGGGACCTCGACTACATTTATATTTATTTGTTTTTTGGAACATGTACTACAATTATCTTTTATTTTAATAAATCAAAAGAAAACTACGTTGAAATGACACCTTTCACTTTCTTGTGCTTTTAATTGGTTCGAATGACATTTTTTTTTTTTTATGGGTACGGCTGTTTTAAATCAAAGGTTGGAATTTTAAAATTATTTAACTTTTAATAGAAATACAATAAATAGTTTTTCAAAAGTGAATGGATTATTATTAAGTTTATAAAATTTGTTTTTATATATATTTATTGTCAAGTTTATATTAATTAAATAAAAAAATGGTTAACTATTAATTTTTTATTTGAAATTAAATTAATAATATATAAAGTTTCAATGCAATGAGCAGATAAAGGAAAAAATAATAATATTATGATCAATTAAGATAAAAAATAAAGGCAAAAAATAATATTATGATCAATTAAGATGTAGTAAAGTTTATTTGGATGGTTTTAGGATATGTTTTCTTTTCATTATTAGAAAAGAAGTCCAAGCTTGTAGCTTTTTTTTATCAGGATAGACATTTTTTGTTGCCCAATTTCTTTAATCATAACTACAATGTATTAATGTCGAGGAGTATTTCTTTTTGTGTTTTTCTCCTCTCCACAATAACCTTGTCGAGGATTGTCTTAATTGCCAATACATATCAATGGTTTGCTCCTATTTAGTTTACGTTGAGCTAGTGTTGCCTATATCTCATACTCAATTACCAACATTTTCCTTTATTTCATTATCTTGTAAAAACAAATTTTCATTCAATCTTCATTCTCAACCACATTAATCTCCTCCACATTAGTATCCCTTTTTAACCCAGGAGTTTTGTATATGTCATTAAGGTTGTTAATGTTGGATGCCCATGTTGAATTTTCGTGATTCAAATATTTCTTTAAATTTATGTATTTATGAAATTGAGCAAGAGGGTAGCCTATATGGACCTTGATGCTATGATAGAAGCCTCATGGAAGGAAAGCTAAAAAGGGGAATGGAGAAAGCTTCTGAATTTAATTGACTAGACTCTTATACAATAGTTAAACTACTCAAGCTACCTATAGTTACGAGGGAATGGGGCACTGGTACTGAACTGCCCAGAGGTATGGCTACATGGTCGCATTCACCTTGATAAAATCCAAAATTTTATTGGGTTGAAATGTCTTAAGACTTGTCAAAATATTGGGACAAGTTAAGGCATAATATGGCAATGTGAAAGAGTTAATAATTATCATGGTCACATGATTTCTCTAGTGGTAAATTCCTTTCCGTGAATCACATTAATTATCTAATTGGAAGAGTTTATTAAATTTGATGTATTCCAAGTAGAAACATTTTAAAATGGAATTTATGTCAAATATAAACACTTTCCCTCATTTGGAGGAAATCTTGCATTTTCCCCATATATTTTTGGTGGGCTAGAGTTATTCAATGTGTGAAAGAAGGAACTATGTCCCAATTTGTTTTCGATGCTTTTATTTGGTAAGAATTGGAGAGGAGTTTATACTTATTAGATAAATTGTTAATTCCTCTTTTCTTGGAAATACGATTTATTAATTCCATTATATGTGTATATTAATGTGCCATAAGTCTCATCCTTGAAAAATATCAAGTTTAAGCTTGTGGGAGTAATTCGTTGTGGGAGAATGGATTGTGCAGGAAAGAGTTGGGAAATATTCAACACAATAATGAAAATCAACTAAGTAAATAATTGTATCGTGTGTTGAGTGTGGAGGATTGTTTCAGAAATCTTTTTCTGTGTAAGTGTCTTTTTTTTGTTAGGTAATGTGGGTTCTGAGATGATTGACACACCTAACCTGTGGCTTGAGTAGCCCCGACCTAGGGCATCTAAGTCATCAAAATCACCCAAGAATCGCACTCAGCCTGGGCCACACCAACCCTTAGCATGGCTAGGTTTGAAACGGTGACCTTTTCACCATGGAGTGCCTTAACAGAACACCTTGTCACCGTTTATTCTATGTCGTGTGAGCTATATAAGTGTCTAAATTGACTAAGTCTAGATGGTGCAATTTGGAGCATGTAGAATAGTAAACAATAAAGTTATGGTGAATGAAGCCCAATTTGGAGAGTGTAGAATAGTAAACAATAAAGTTATGGTGAATGAAGCCCATAAGTGGGTAATAAATTATTATTTATCCTCGTTGGCATTTTGCCTAATTATTTAAAGTGGATGTGATGTAATAAATGAATTAGAAGTTATGGGAAGAAAGGTAATAATTTAGGATAAGGAGTTACCTAGTAGATATAAATAATTTTTATCATAACCGTTATTAATAAATGCAAAATTAATTTATGTGGGGATCGAGAAATGACATGGCATGGCCAGGTAACCATAGTAGCAACAAGGCACACTCTTGAATAACATGTGGCACTAGTTGTCATGTCATCTACCACATGTTAGGTGTACATACATGTTGATGTGGCACTGAAATAAAGATATCCTAATGGCCATATCTTGATGTCTCATAATGGGGAAAATTTTATATCATTGGAAAGCCCTCAATGAGTAGAAAATTATGATAGATCCAAAAACGAGTTTTAATATGGTTTTATGAGGAAGGAAATTTTATAACCCATATTCCATAAGGTGACTTAGGTGGTTGGGTTTGGATACCCTACAACCTTAATCAAACATTTAGGGGTTAGGTATATTACAAAGTGGTATTATAGCTAAGGTTCAACACTAGGATTAAATGGGCTCAATGAGGAAAGTTTAAAGTGAAGATTGTCATTATTAAACTATTTGGTATAATAATTTAATGAGCGAGGTATTGAATAAATTTCCAAGTCATATCTAATTTTCGTGATGCAACAAAAACATAATTTAAAATATAGACCAACAACGCCAATACTAGTGTTGAACCTCTAATTTGTCTTGCTTTTGACAATCCATTTTTCCTTTTTCTACCCATTTCGTTACACATTTTCACTTCATTACATCTCTTTCATGAATTAAAAGTCACCCAGGTCATGTAAGTTACTTTGAAAAGGTAATCATCCATCATCAACTCAAAATCAATGTTTTATTTATGAAGTTGGTTTAAACTATACTATAGTGACTAAAATGTGCACTTTCTACAACAAACTTGAATTTCCGCAACCAAATCCAAAGTTCTACAGGTTCACACGTGTTAGAGAACAAACAAAGCACATGAGAAGTTTCCAAATGTCATCACTATGAAAGTTCACCTATTGGTTATAGATGGAAGCTCATAGGATAAGTGTATCTCATTGGTCAAACTTGTGGTCAACGTGGCTATGGAATACCTGTTTTGCATAGAGTATCAAGAGATTGATTCTACAGTCAAAAAAGCGTAAAAAAAATTGCAAGTGAGAGAGAACTGAAGATCGTGATTTAAGTTGATGACATATCAATAAATGTCTTCTCATGATTCGCTCCTTCAGTAGCGAATCATGAGAAGCGAAATTCCTATTTTCATTTAGAAACCTAGATGTCAAGTTTAGTTCTCGTTTCTAGGCAATAATTCCTTAAGTTGTTAATCTTGAAGACATTATAAAAACGCTTCACCTTGAAAGCGAAAGACAATCAATTAAGTTCAAAAATTTTGTTATTATCGTTTCCAATTGTGAACTGTGTTTTTACATTTCAAGTAATACAAGCTTTTTTCATGGCATATCCATGATTTTGTTGGAAATTGAAGTCTCGTGATTTGAGTTTTTAAACACCATGCACTCATCAGGAGGACCCTAGAGGACGTGTGAGAGATAACATAGATGTCTTTTCCTCATTTGCTTTAATTTCCTTATGCTCTACAAGTAGATTAAAGTCCATTTCATTTTGTTGTTCAGTTCATTTAGATGCTCCATTTCATTTCAATGCTCTGTTTTTAAATTAGAATTCTACTCATTCGCCTTTGATTTTTTACAGGTCAAGCGCTCGATAAAAACACCAAAAAGACTTCCTTTAATTATATTTTCTAGCTTAGTCTCATATTTATGCTTGATAGGTTATGCTTAGTCCCTGAATATAAAGACATGTACAAACAAAGTAGAGAAATACATCAACAAAAATAATAAAGAAATATAGGAAGGATCAAGAAGCAACACCAATCTTTCCCTTCTTGCCCTTCTTTTTTTGGACCCATTGCCAAAGCCCCATACTAGTACCAACTGGAATCAAAGCCAAAGAAAATTTGGCTGTCTTCGGAGTATGATCCTTGTATGAATTTGAGATTTCTGATACATGGACATGTTTTGTGCCCCCCAAACCATCCTTCGTGTGAATCTCTTTAGTCTATTATTTTGGATCCATGATATTTCAACATCTACCATATCTAAAAATAGAGATACATCACCATGGGTCACCACGCCCCCAACAATAGGTGAAACCTAATGTAGTTGATCCTCCACATCATATTGGACAAGTTGGTTTCTCGGAGAAACCTCCTACTCAGTATCTGAGGAGTGAGGATCTATGTACTGCCAACCTTTTAACTTAATTGTTGTCCTTGTTGAGATTTTGTGTAGTTGGGGTAGCATCGAATGTGCTCTAGCCCTGAAACTTTGTGGAGGGGATAAGAAACACATCACCTCCAAAACCCAGAAAGTGTTTGGAGAAATTTAAACTGGTGTTAAAGTTATTCAAATAATTAATTATTTTAATGTATTCCCTAAGTCTAAACTTAGGGAAATTAAATAATTAAAGTGAATTAATTAACACATGTGCTGAAATGTTATAAATGATGTGGATTAAGCAGCCTTTTAATATCAGCCGTTGATGAGTGTCTTAATCTCGGTCGTTGATGTGTTTAACAAAAAAGTATAAGAGAAAGGCTTGAGGGTCAGTTGGAGACACACACACTGAGGCAGAGCTGAGAGACTGATCTGGAATACTAGGGCAGGGTTTGCTAAGAATTTTTGGAGGAGTTTTCTGCAGCAAGGGGTAGTATTGGTTGAGGGGATGATCTGATCTCGGAGCCAAGAGTCAACAAGAGGTAGAGGAGCAGCTTTTAGGGATAGTGCAGAGGAGCAAGGGCAGCAGCTGCACAACGCAGAGGCTTCAGCTGCTACGTAGGCCCAGAAAGGGGCAACACTGCAGCTTCAAAAGGCTTCAGAGTTACGCAGAGGTCTCCAGAGGCAGTGTAAGGACTACGTCACCCACTCTAGGGTTATGCAGTCGCTCTTTGAGCAGCGCAGAGGCACGCAAAGCCTAGCAGGGCTGGCGCTGGGGCTTCAGGGGCAGCGTTGGGGTTTCTAGGGCCAGATCCGAGATGAGTCTTGTAAATCCCATTTGAGAGTGTGGATCAGTCATAATTTTGGTCTCAGAAAAATAGGTTAGTTGCATATCTATTTTTTCTCTGTCAAGTAAACTATATCTGGTGCCCAGATTTGTTGTACTCAAAATCTACTTAATAATAATAAACCCTCATATCTGTTGCACCAGTTTTCCCGCTTTGGGTGTTTTTGGGGACTTATCTCCAGAAATTTGTGTGTCACTTTGTTTGAATGAGCGTAATATTCAATAAATGATCTGCATGTGTAGGTTGTTAGTTGTGTTTACTTAAATATTTTCTGAATCTTATTTCTGAAGATAACTTGTATAATTTAATCAAGTAGGATAAGTAAACCATGATAATACAGTAGAATTTTTACATGGTATCAGAGCGACAACAGATCAAGCTGAATCTCCATCCAATTAGCTAAAGAATATTTTTTTCTATATGACAGTTGCAGATCCGGAAGGGGCAACTTGGCAGCAGGAGGACGCGGACCCAGGAAGGGGCAGCGTTGTAACTACATAAGGCCATTAGGCTTACACAGAGCCTTACTAGGCTAGCGTAGGGGCTGCGTCACCCAGTCTAGGGTTACGCAATCCACTTCTGAGAAACGGTGAGGCTACGTTGGGTTAGTCAGTGAGATGCAGTCCAGTCATTCTTCCTGTTGCAGAGAATTCTTGCCAAGATCCAGATGTAGTGCTTCAGATCTTCAGTAGTGCTGGTGTGGTGGAGATTCTTTTAGTGCAGAATTATGCCTAGCTAAGTCAACAAAGAGCGGGAGGAAGACAGTCACTCAGCAGATCTGAGCCAAACAGATCTGAGATTCGATTAGGAGGGTGATTAGAGAGTATTGTCTGATTGTGTTTGGCTGAATATTTTTAGGAGGGAAATCAATTGTCAAAGGGATCAACCACTATAGAGGGTTTCTAATCACCAAGAAACCCAAATCCAACATTTTCTATTAAGTATTGCAACAAAAAGAGGGAGAGGAGTATATGTTCCGACAAATCTGAGTAGATGGCGCGATATGGACTGAGAGATCAGGATAGGTTGGATGACATGTCCAACTTTGTGATCTAGAGGGATAGAATCATGTCAGTTCTGGATGAATATGGTCTCAAAGATCATGTAGATAAATTTCTATCTGTTCTAGCTGATGCAGATCCTCTAAATAAGTACGAATAAAATCAAGTGTGAACTAAGCGTTTGATCATGGACGGAGTTAAAGACCACATCGTGCCTCATATTTTCGGAAAGAATAAGACAAATGAGATGTGGGTAGCATTGGACACGATGTATCAGGGAGGATCGGTCCAAAGAAAGATGCTACTGGAGAATCAGATGTAGTTGTTCTAGATGATGAAGGGTGAGGAGATAGATCCATTCCTCTTTAGACTTCAAACTATCCAGGATCATTTGATTGCCATGGGTGCAAATCCAGATGAGGAGATCCTTGTGAGAACTTCCCTAAATGCAATCTTGGAAGAATGGGAAACGTTTGTCCAGAGAATTCTGGGCAGGGCAATGTTACCATCATGGGCAGACATGTGGGCAATCCTTCGTTAGGAGGAAATCAGGAGAATCACGAAGAGGCAAAGCAGCGGAAGCGGATCTGCCAGAGTGAAGAAAGAAGAGGAGGATGATGCAACCCTTGCATCAAAGGAAAGGAAGCATCAAGGGAAGAAGAAGAGAGACCTTTCCAAGGTCTAGTGCTTTCACTGTGGTGAACTTGGACACTTTCCCAGCACTTGTCCTAAGAAGAAGGACAAAGGATATTCTGATTCCAAGGTTGTAGCAGCAAAGGATGATGGCTCTACTAATGATGCAGCCATGAGTGCTCATGTTCCTCAAGAGAATAGGTGGGGTGATATGGATCTGTAGGGCATCTACAAACATGAGTGGCGGGATCCTTGAGTCAGCCCTACTCTTGGATCACATACGAGATACAGGAACCTTAAGACGGTAGCAGGATGAGTCGGGAGATGGTTGCAAAAGGTCATAGTGAAGTAGAGGGGAGAGTTGAAGAGCTGAAGAGGGAGCATCGTAATGCAGAGGCAACATCAGCATGGAGGCAACAACGCAGAGGCGGATGGGACTTCAAAAATGCAAAGAGGTTGTGCTCACGCAGTGCAGAGTTGCAACAACGTAGTGGCTTCAAAAAGACAACGTAAATCAACAACCATGGGAGCTTCAGTGATAGGATGCAGCCTGAATTGTTTGTCAATAGTTGGGTAGGAGTCCTTCAGTTGCTTACTTCTCAGTAACTAAATTGCAGTGCAACAGTTAGCAGTGGCAGTGCTATGGGCAGCACAATGCAACAATTTGAGAGGGAGCTGTAGTACAGGTGTGGCAGTGACATGGGCAACAGTACAAAGAGTGGCAGTGCAGTGGATGGAGGGTAGCAGGCCAAGCATCAACAACATAGAAACCAACACCAATATCTTGCACTACATGGTGTGGATGTATTGCTAGAGCACACTCCGTGCTAAGAGGGAGTGTTGAGATTTTGTGTAGTTGGGGTAGCATCTGATGTGAGCTAGCCTTGAAAATTTGTGGAGGGGCTAAGAAACACATCACCTCAAAAACCCAGAAAGTGTTTGGAGAAATTTCATCTGGTGTTAAATTTATTCAAATAGTTAATTATTTTAATGTATTCCCTATGTCTAAACTTAGGGAAATTAAACAATTAAAGTGAATTAATTAACACATGTGCTGAAATGTTCTAAATGACGCAGATCAAGCAGTATTTTAATTTGAGTCGTTGATGTGTTCAAACAAAAAGTATAAGAGAAAGGCTTGAGGGTCAATTGGAGACACACACACAGAGGCATGTTGAAAAGTGTAACTAGGATTGGTCTTCATATTGACTATGTAATAATGTATTTATGTAAATGAAGAAGACAAAGATGATATATATATATATATATACATTTTTGTGGTATGCTTGCTTCATGGGTTTCATGAGCAAAGCTTTATTATAGGTCAAAGGACTTCTTCTTGATGTCCTTTAGGAATCTATCTTTTGGTCATAAATGTAAAGGGTCATATATATGGAGGGTCAAAGTCAATGAAATATGCCTCAAAGATCTTGTGACATAAGCTCAGAAAGATGCCTCATATCAACATTAAAATTCTCCTCAAGAAAGCCTTCATGTCGGCCTGTAAAATTGTGATCAAGTCGGCCCTATATTATATTGACATGTCGGCTTATTAATATATTGGGATAACTATATATACCCCTGTATATACTGCACATAAAACACAGATTGTGAATTGCTCCGCAGTTTCAAAAAAGTTTAAAAGGTGCAAATTACAGGAAGATACAACGAGGATTACAATTGAAGAATTGTGGATTTCAGGAAGGTTAAAAGTTCGGATTAGTTCTGAAATGAAGTACGAGATCAGGGTATGAAGTGCAGTGCAGAAGTGTAGTGCAGATTATCTCTGCAACAGAAGTGCAGGTTTTTCTCTGTGATAAAGTGTTGATCCTATCTGTGATAAAGTGCGGACGTACTTATGATAGAATGCAGTTAAGAAAAGGATTGCCTATGATTGATAACCTGTGGTCATATTATAGAAGGATTGCTTATCATTTGTATGTCACCAAGTTATGAAAATAACCTGTATTATATGAAAGGTTAAAGACATTGAACAAAGTGCAAATCTGTTTGAAGAAGGACTAGGTGAAGAAGATTAAGTATCTAAGTGTTGACTAAGTAATAATAAGTAGAGACTGAGCTCTCTAGTACTAGTGTAGATCAGTGCAGATTGAAGCAGAAGAGAAGGGTTAGTGTTAAAGGCAAGAAAAGAAGTAAAGACAAGGTCTTGGAGGCATTCATAGGTCAAGGGTCTAAGTATGGGTCATGGTACTTGTCATTTGAAGATCTATAAGAATAATTTATTGTGGGTTTTCCTCTCCAAGAGGGAGAGGTTTTGCGCTGGCTTTAGGAGCCTAATTTGTGTGTCTTATGCATTTTGATAATCGACTTGATGAAAGATTAAATAAGCTAAAGAATAAAAGGCATAAGTAACCCAAGTAATCTCACAAGTAATTATCAAGAAGAGAATTTGAATTAATCTCCAACCCTCCAAATTCTCAACATGGAATCAGAGCTAAGGTGTTGAACTCAAGGGCTGCTTGACAAAGAGACACTCCAGGAAGAAAAAAATCAAAGTTTGGGTGAAAAGTCAAATCAATTTGCAAGGAAGACTCTCAAGCTATTTTCGAGAAATATCTTCATCTCAACTTCTCAAGAAAATAATCTTTGCCATCAAAGATTTACATTCAAGGCATTGTTAGAAGAGGAAATCATCGTTTGAAGATATCGTTTGCCATCAAAGATTCAAGAACACCTAGATTGAAGATTTATATTTTGGAAGAAGCTCCTAACTCCTTCATCATCATCAAGGAAGCTGCAAGTCACTCTACTCAAGTAAGTATCTATGACCTTAATTAAATCTGTCAAGATGAATTATTATAAAGAGAGCAACAAGATGGTTGGGTCATCAAACTTTAGCTCATGGAAGAAGAGGAAAGATTTGAATTGAATTGAAGACAAAGTTATGGACTACATCGATGGATAGACAATTCAACCACCAAAAGAAGATGATCCAACTCATGCCAAGAACATGAAGGGAGAAATAAGAGCCCAGAGGATTCTCATATAATCCATTAAGGACTCTCTCATTCCATATGTATCAAAACTAAAGTCTGCTAAAGAAATATATGAGAAACCGGTGGAGCTATTCTCTCTCTGAAATTATCAAGTGAAGAAGGAATCACTCCATACTTTATGAGGATTTTTGAAATAAGAGATCAACTGCAGGAACTAGGAGAAGTAATGTCTGACACTAAGTTGACTACAGTAGTGTTGAATTCTCTGCCAGAAGAATGGGGAAACTTAACTTCAAGTTTATATGGGGAGAAAGAAGCCACACCATTCCAATATTTATGGTCGCTATGTAAAATAGAGGAAACAAGACTGAAATCCAAAGTTGATACAGGACCAAGTGAAGAGAATCAAGCCTTTGCAGCCACATACAGGAAGAAAGGGAGATTCGGAAAATTTGGTCTTGAGAATAAAAGCAATAATATGGAAAAAGTATGATGCTTTGGATGTAATGAACTTGGGCATTATAAAAGAGATTGTCCTAAATCTGACAAGGAAAAGAGGAAAAGGGAAGAAGCCCATATCTCAAATATGAGGGAAGAACCTGATGCAAAGAAATCTAAGAAAGAAGAAGCAAGGGATCTCTACTATGATTGAAAACATCTTCTCCTTTAAGTGATTTATGTTGGTTGAATGATAGGAAGCAGTATAGCATCATGATTGAAGCATGGTAGGAGCTCTTGACAGCTCCCGGAAAACCTCTCTGATAACAATACTAATGGAAGGCAGTCATCAAGATTAAGGGTCATCATGCAAAATGATGCTGGCATTTTTTTTTAATGGAGCTCTCTATGAATTCACTGATTAGAGAGAAAGAAGAATGGTTTCATCAAGAAATTCCATGCTAAATAATTTTGGGATGTGATGACATATTGATGGAGCAGGCCAAGGGAATGAAGCTCTTCATTATAGTAAAATTGCTGAAGGATGACTTAAATGAAAAAGGTGTGAGGTATTTATATATTTATATGCTGACAATGGATGTTGTGAAGTCATGTCATATGGTTGCAGATAATAGACTTCTATATTTAGAAGTATGATCTATGAAGGAGGATCTCTCGATGCACTGACAGATGAAATCAACATAATATATATCCTCATGGAATATGAGGTGGTTGTATATGAATGAGGAACTGGAAAATGTGTAAGTTCCTGGGAATGAAGAAAGTGTAGAAAGGAAGAGATCATGGAATGCAACCATGTCAAGAGGCATTTATCATCTGGAAGCCAAGAAGATGTGACTAGGAGATCTCCTGGGAGGATATGCAGATTCTGACAGAAGTCTGGTAAAGAAGAAGACACTTGACAAAAAATATCATTAGGAGATATTTCAATCTGAATAAAGGATGTTGATGCTTACAGGAAGATGTCATGGTGAAAGATCATCGCTGAGGAAACTTTCGTTTTAAAAGTTCATATGTATATGTTTATCTGGATGAATTTGTGCAAGTCTGCTAATCATGATAAAGGATGTATGGTCCTTGGAGATGGTTCGAAGGAAAGCAGCATGGCATAACAGTGGACCAGATGAGAAAGACAGATGAATCACTTTATGATAGTGGAAATGACTCGTGACTGAAAGTGATGGATGATCTGTGCCCTATGAAGCCAAAAGTTGAAGATTCCTCAATATCGAAATCCATGAAATCGAGGGGAGGAATTCATCATGAGTAGTTGGATTGTTGCTACAGGACCCTGGTTGAGAGGGAGCCTGGTGGTAAGTTTCTTATTTGGAAGAAACTTGAAGTATGTCCTTCCTGATTTGAGAGGGAGTGACATATGTGATTTTAATACATGTGTCATGCACTAGACCAGGACTAACAGTCGTAAGTCTTAGTGAAGGCCAGGTGGAGAGAATGGATAGACACATCATTTTGTTCTTCACCTGGAAGACATAATGGAGGATTGGGTAATCATCTGGTATTCAATACTCTTTGAGAATGAGATAGGGAATTCAAGATAAGAGTAGTCGAGGACCGATATTATTTGAGGGTTGGCTACCCAAGAGAAGAATAGTCCAAGAAGGTCATACTCTGGGAACACCTGGGTGGAGTATGTACCTTGGAGAGACAATGACTATGGTGTTTATAATTCATGTGTCTTGCCAACATTGTAGCCCATTGTCTCGCTCAGAGATGGGGCTTTTAGTCAAGGCCTTGCACTAGGACAATGCTGGTTGATATGATGCTATACAGATACGATTACCAATCTGATTCTTCTTATGAGATTCTTCAGTTTGAAAGTGACCATGTACCTGTATGAATACCTCCCTAGTTAAGAGGGAGTGTTGAAAAGTGTAACTAGGATCGATCTTCATATTGGCTATGCAACTATGTATTTATGTAAATGAAGAAGACAAAGATAATAATATATATATATTTTTGGTATGCTTGCTTCATGGGTTTCATGAGCAAAGATTTATTATAGGTTAAAGGACTTCTTCTTGATGTCATTTACGAATCTGTCTACTGGTCATAAATGTAAAGGGTCATATATATGGAGGGTCAAAGTCAATAAAATATGCCTCAATTATCTTGTGACATGAGCTCAGAAAGATGCCTCATATCAACATTAAAATTCTCCTCAAGAAAGCCTTCATGTCGGCCTATAAAATTGTGATCAAGTCGGCCCTATATTATATTGACAGGTCGACTTATTAATATATTGGGATGACTATATCTACCCCTGTATATACTGCATAGAAAACACAGATTGTGGATTGCTTTGCTGTTCCAATAAATATTAAAAGGTGTGGATTACAGGAAGAAACAATGAGGATTGCACTTGAAGAATTACAGATTTTAGGAAGGTTAAAATTCTAGATTAGTTCTGAAATGAAGTACGAGATCAGGGTCTGAAGTGTAGTGCAGAAGTGCAGTGCGAATTATCTCTGTAACATAAGTGCATGTTTTTCTATGTGATAAATTGAAACTCCTATCTGTGATAAAGTGCAGACTTACCTATGATAGAATACCGTTAAGAAAAGGATTGCCTATGATTGATAATCTGCGGTCATATTATAGAAGGATTGCTTATAGTTTGTGTTGTACATGTTAGCCCCCCATTCAAAATTGTTGGCCATTAGCCCCTCCATTCCAATTTTTGGGCTTGCAGTTCCGTTTAAATTCGTTTCGAACCTCTTTCGTGGCCTAAAATCTTCCCACCCTACCTCTCGTTATCATTTCCGCCCATGAAATACATTGAACAAAAGGCTAAAATCTATGCCTAAAATTATATCGGGCCTAGCCCCTTTGGTCTTAGCCCTGCCACCTATTCCTTCCATACAACCTGGCCCTGCGACCAGACGCCAAATCCTAAGGCACTTGCTGTATACGGCTATCGGGCGCGCTCTCAGCCGTCAGATCAAACACAGATTGACGGCCCGCAGCTTGTCCCTATCTGGTGGTCCCCGCCGCGCCTTACCCCAGAAACCAGCCTGTTTATTTCGCACAGCTTTTCAGCAGCAGGCGATATTCTCAAAATCCTAGCGATTCCATTCAGCAGATGCCACGCGTCCCTGAGTACGGTGTCAAAACCGCTCCTCATCGCGCATTATCGTCCGGACGTAGCCGCGCAGCGAAATTGATATGAGCCGTCCGATCTGCAAGGCGTCATCCTATGGTCTCCGCGCTGCGAAGTTGTGTATGGGTTAAGCCCATTATACAGTGTCTCGAGTCCACAGTCCATCGCCCTCCCATCAAGTTTCGACCGTTGATCTTGTTCGCAGATTGTAAGGCCCAGGATCATTCACGTGTTCCGCTAACCAACCAACTCCGCACCCACGTCATCCTATTACCAGTCTTTCATACCTCCCTGCCACACGCCCACATGTCATTTGCGTTTGCCTCCACCTCTCATATACTCCGCTTACGTGTTATATTTCAGTGTTTATGCCATGTGTCGCCACCTCGCTCATTCATTGTCGCCCCTCTGCATTTTTCATTTCCACCCTTTTCTCCTCCATTTTTATCCGCCTTGTTCCTCACCCTGCGTCTTTTCGTCATTTCTCCCAGCATACACCACCGCTCCATGATCATGATAGCATTCACCACTATTGTGCCAGGTTTTATTTAATATGTTTGTGGGTTTTGCAGGTTAACAATGATGAAAAATTATCATAATTTTACCGCCTCCATTTACAGAAGCCGAGAACGCATGACAAGACCTTGTTTCAGGAGCAAGATTTGCGAAGAAAGATCCGGGAGCCGCTATGACATGACCAATATTAAATGAAGCAAGGGTTAAAATCTGTCGAAACCTCCAGAGAAATTCAAGATGTAGATGTTACAGATGGAGATATTAATTACCGTGGCAAACAACGTCAATGAAAAATCCAAGAAATGCAGTGCCTGGCATTGAAGAATTTAAATTTCAAATTGGCCTTCAGAAGACAGAAAGTACCAGTACATAAAAATCATATCCTCCAGGTTTTACTCCAACATATTTTTCTCTCAGAAGAGTACAGAATGCTGTATATTTTATTCTTCATACCTTACCCCTGAAGAGATTTGCACCTACTGCATTTATTTTATGGAGCAACCACAGAGTACTTACAGCTTTCTTGCGCCGTCAAACACTTTGGGCGGGCATTTTCTCACCATTTTGCTTAAATGAAACAGTTAATTGTTTCACCTACTATTTTTATTAGTTTCTCTCCTCCTTCCTCTATAAAAAGGAAGAAGAAAAACATTGTAAGGGTTCCAGACTTTTATCAGAAAATTGTGCTGGGAAAGGCATTTTGTATACATTTTGTAAAGTTTTTGTATTGAGGCTCAGAGCCCGTAGGGTCTCAGTGAGGAGGAGTTCTGTCTGTTTAGAGGATTCTGATCTTTGGTATTTCACAGTATGTACTTTTCTTATGTGCTTAATACAATATTCCATTTCATACATCTTCTTGTATCATGTTACTGGAATGCGAGTGGCTCAATGGTTTTAGGTAAGGATTCATCCTAGTTGATGCCCATACTTGAATCAGTCAAGCGCTTTAAATATGGCTCAGGCATGATATACTGTTTCATATTCATTTCATCCATGTTTCTGCTATGTTAGTTGCTTTGGGAGGGTGCTTTTAAAACGCCATTGTCATGTATGGATTCTTAGAATGATAAGCCCATATGTGGTTCTGTTGTGTATCTGGGTATCAGACCAAAGTTAACTAATATCCTCTTGTGTTTCTTTCCCTCCATATGCTTTATGATATTTGATTTCTGTGGCATATTATTTGAATCGGCCCTCTTTATAGTAAATTGTCTCTTAACTGTCTGATGCTTTTATATTGGAGCTTTGCATTGTGCCTCTGCAACATTACTTTCCCTGTGACAGTTTCTGTGATTGTTGGTCCCATTTCAAATCAATTTCCTTGTTTAACAAGAGATAGTAGGAGAGCCTTTGGATTGACAACCCGGTTTTATTATATGCCTCCTGCTATGTTAAGATGTCCTAGGCACTGGTCTATGGCAGCTCTAGACTGTCTCTAGGGTAGACAACAATTGTCGACAACATCTTAATGGCGCCGTTGCCGGGGACACGAATTTAAGAATATCAGTTTCCCTGGGCCTCGACAAATCACATTCACTCTCTAATCAGGTGAGCACAGAGAGTTGAAGAGTTGCATATCTCTCACCTTGGCGACTCCACGCTGTTATTCATTCGATAAATCTATTGGTAGTCCTGGCTCCCCGAAAACCACATTTAAGGTCAGATACGTCCAAATCAAAGATACCCTCTGTGTCTGACCCAGAGAAGATTATACATAGAAGAAGTTGGAAAGAGAGGAAATCAGCCCGTGCTGAAATCCCTGAGTTCTTTGAAGAAGATTGTCCATCTCCTTCTTCTCAAGAAATCCCAGTAGGAAATCCCGACTCCACTGAGGGAAATCCTGAATACTAATCAGATAGCCCACCCAAGGGAAGTGCTAGAACCAAAGAGAACTTTTGTCCTACCCCTGAGTCCGAGGAAGTTAAAGAAGTAACTGAAGTTTCTGCTGTTAACCGTGAAATTTTTCCATCTACGCCTCAGGCTGTTGTACAGTATACCCTCATTGTTATCCATACTCCACTTCCGCCTACTCCTCTTCCTCCATTTGTACATCAGATTGTTGCACAACCCCCACCTCCTCCAATGGAAAATGTTCCTGCCTTTTTGCTCAATAAATATGCTCCCCTGGCATTACCTCAGGTGCTGAATGATACGCCCCAGGATTATTTGAAGGTATTGCCCAGATTCACTGGAGAAAATGAAATTGATGCTCAGAAACATCTTGAGACTTTCTGCTCTTTTGCAGAAAACTTTAATGTTGAACATCTAGATGTAGTCTTAAGACTATTTGTGCAGTCTCTGGATGGTGAAGCCAGAAAATGGTTCAAGACATTGGGAAATCATTCAGTAACCACTTGGGATGATATGGAGAATACTTTTCTCAGAAAATGGGGAGAAAAGAAAGATCATGGACAGTGTCTTACTGAGTTCAATACACTCAAGAAGAAACATAATGAAGGGGTGTCAGAGTTCATTAAGAGATTCAATAAGTTATATCTAAACCTCCCTGCAGATATGAAGCCCCATCAGAACGCTGCCAAAGTTGTTTTCATAGCAGCTTTTGACTCAGATTTTGGTTTCTCTCTCAGGGAAAGAAAGCCCGCCACCCTAGATGATGCTCAGTCAGATGCACTTGAATTGGAAGCAAAATTTGCTTCCACTGGAAAATTAAGAGGAAAATCTGAACAAGATACCAGAAGAAGAGGCAAAGAGGAAGTATCTACTTCCAACCAGGACAAAGATTCAGATAAAATGGAGGAAATAAGCAAGATGATAAAAAAGATGGTCAAGCTAGAACTGGAGGCCAAGAATACAGCCCCCAAGAATTTTTATAATGCTCCAAACAGAGGTTACAATCCTCAGTATAGAAAGCCACCCCTGCAAATATTGCCAAGGGAAGCAAAGGAGCAACAGGATCAGGTACCACACCCATTGTACCTGGAAGGCCCAGTAAATGACTCTACTGATGACGCTGCCTATGAACTGCAAGATGCAAATCTTGCTTTTTCAAATAATGATGAAATAGAATGCCCATTGCAAGAAGAAGAAGAGGAGATCAGAGACACAGAAGATGCAGAAATTGATCACTACTGCAAACAGTTTAATGATTTCATGCAAGCACATTTTAATAGGAGATACGATCTCAGATCCTCCAGAAAGATAACTCGGACTCAAGATCATGAAGAAGAGCCTCCCCAGAAGGAAGCTCCTACTCAAAAGGAGTCAACAACGAAGAAAGTCGCAGATAAAGGTAAGAGTCCTCTGAACAAACATTTGTAGTCTGTTGATCAAATTCCTTCTTCTTCAAAAGTAGCCACCCCTCCCAATGTCGAGTTTGTATCAAAAGAAGTTAAACCTTCAGCTGAAAATAAAGAGTCAAAAGAAGTTATAATAGAAAAGCCCCCTCCTGCTTTTAATTTGCAAAAAGAACTTGAGAAAGTCAAAATCCCAGTCCCTTTGACTGAACTGTTAAAACAACCTGTATACCAATCTCAAGTTACTTCTTTATTACTTTCTCCTGAAGCACCAATAATTCCAGACAGTCTTAATCTTCAAGAAGAAACACCCATGGTAGTTTTTGCCCCACATGTTGAGGAGATAGACCCTTCTACTCCTCCTTTCTATGTGTCTCTGGTTATTCATGACTTGCTGTTACACAATTGTATGTTAGATTCTGGGGCTTCCCATAATCTTATGCCTTTGTTAGTTATGGAACAACTAGGTATACAAATCACACGTCCATATAAAGATCTATATTCATTTGATTCCAAAAGAGTTAAATGCTTGGGGATGATCAAAGATTTAGTGGTCAATCTGGCCCAAATTCCATCAAAAAGCGTAGTAATGGACATTGTGGTGGCTGACATCCCAACTCGCTTTGGCATGCTGTTGTCAAGGTCCTGGGGAACAAAAATTGGTGGGTCAATCAAGATGGATTTAACCTACGCCACTATCCCTGTTTTTGGTGGCCAGGAGAGGAGGTTGTACAGAGAAACCAGATTTGTTAATATGGTTACAAAGGCTGACAGCTCAGAAAATGCACCAGTCTACAGCAAGGAGGGAGATATTTCATGTTTGATGTTAGAAGAAGATCAAAACTACGCTCATGAACCTTCCTTCTGTCAAATCAAAACTGAGCAGCCTTTAGAAAACAATGAGGCAGGAGTATGGACTCTACATTTTGATGGAGAAAATTCAAGAGAAGGCAATGGGGCTGGAGTATTATTAATTTCTCCTACAAGAAAATGGGTGCCACTGTCTTTTAAATTGGAATATGAAGCTACTAATAATGTGGCTGAATACGAAGCACTGCTGTTAGGATTGCAAGCAGCCAAAAACATGGGTATACAAAATTTAAAAGTTCTGGGAGATTCAGAACTGGTGGTCAGACAAGTCAGGAATCAGTGTCAAGCCAGGTGGTTTATCTATTTAATGAAGCCATCCCATAGCATTTAAAACATAACAGAGGTTGGCTATCAAGTGGCAAAAGATTGGAGCATGTGTTTTGCTAGATCTAGCTTGATAGTGTGTAGCAATGAGGGTGTGCATGAGAGCTTGTGAGGAGATTTTGTACTATGATTGTTACATGATCTCCATGACATATAATATACAGATAGTTGGGGTTTTCAGCTTTAAGCTTTCCCATTAAATACTGCGTTCATATGTGTGATTGTTTGTGGTTTTAATGTATGCATGCAATTGATTTTATTTCTGCATGTGATGATCAATGGTAGAAGAGATTCTGTATTATGCATGAAGCTAAAATAGTGTGTGATCAGGAGAATCTCGGTGAATAATATATCAGTTATTCAAATTTCTACATGTTTACTTCGGTATTTTCTGAGTTTTATTTCTGAAGATAACTTGTATAATTTAATCAAGTAGGAGAAGTAAACCATGATAATACAATAGATTTTTCACAGTCCTCTTCTTCTTTTTTGAATTCTTTTTGGCCCGAGGACATGTGTTCTGTAAATGGCCAGTTTGAAAAAATTCTCGACATCTATAAGTCACATTCTCATAATCTAAAACTTGGCTCCAACATAAGTCTTGATGTTTCATTTGTATATGTCCAACAAGATCTTCACTGAGGTCCATCTCTATACAATTTTTCTTGCAAATGTAAATATATTTTTCTTTGTCCTTTCATTGCCCATATTCTTGAATTTCCCAAGTGTGTTGCCAATATTCTCTACGACCTTTGGATTCTAGAAAGGTAGGGGAAGATTTAGGAATCTCACCCAAACTGACATGGTAGAAACCACCATAGTAGTGGCATTGAATTTCGGGAATCATGGTGTAATGAAAAGGCCTGCATTACCCCAAAACCATGGTACATCATTTAGTACAATGTCCATTTATTTTTGTGTGTCAAATTGTATAATGAAAAAACCTTGAGAGCATAAATAAATATCACAGTTTGGCATCCAAAGGGTTAAAATCCATTGATGGAGAGCCTCCGGCTTAGGCCAAAAACCATTAAATCTACAAATGATAGCCATTTATTTGAGAGCATAAGAGAGGGAGGTTATTTCGGTATGATTTTTTTCCATGAAGGGATCATTCTCCATTTTTTAAACAATGTATGGATCGATATTATTTTGGATATGTGGTCTAGTGCTATTTTGGATGGACTGGTAAGAAGGGAAGAATTTCCCTTGGCTACATCCTTGTATGAAGTAGATTAATTTTGTGTCTTGTAACTTGGGGCACAACCACGTAATCACAGATTCAGGATAATGGATGAGTTACTGTGGATGCCATTGTCTTGGATCTGTGTACTGTTCTATAATAAAATCCATGCATAAATGAGGATTTGGCACTAAAAATGAATATTCCATTTATTCTCGATACTCTATTTCAGGGCATAAATATTATATGTAGCTTTAATCCCAAAAAAGGTTTTCTTCCGCTAGATGCTTTTGATAAAAATATAAAAGGTAATAGTTTCCTCCCGACACAGTTTGACGGTAGGCCCCCTCCAAGGAGGGTGTTTTTTCTGTTATATGTGGTTCTATAGCCCCACCGGGTCCATATCCATAACCACACTCAGAGGAAACAAAGAGCGGGCATTTGAAACCTATGATTGTTTGAAAACCATAACAAAGCAATACATATTCATAGGGGAACAAATCGGTAATAAAGTTACATGTTCCTCCCGCAAATCTATTTGCACCAGCCTGTGCGATTGATGGAAGCCCCATATGAGAATGATAGGATCCTCCCGTGTCTCGTTCCTGCCACAACAACTGAGCCATAAGGATTTGGGAATACTTCATTATGCAGACAAATAGCAACACTACAACGAGTCCAGCCAGAGGTGAGATGGTGAGAGCCATAACCCAGACTCTCTCCCTCCAAATTTGGTGCATGACAACGCAAAGAAAGCCCAACAACCCCAAATGAAAGACCAGTAGGAAACCATCCCAGGATCAACACCGAGATGGGAAAGGCCACGCCACTCTAAAGGTCATCACAACTGACCAGGGTGAAAAATATAGGTCGGCGTCGACTCATTCTTTCTTGAAACAATAAAAAAAACCTCAGAAAGCACACCATCGCCATTTATAGTTCCTTACAATCAATTCAATTCATCACATTTAACTTAGACTAGGGATTTTTTTATGATTAAAATAACAAATTTGTGTATTTTTAGCACATAAGAAGACTTTCCAACATTTGAAAAGAGCAGGAAAATTTCCAGCATAATCTTACAATACAACCTAGAGAGGACCTCACATAATAGGGAATATCAGTTAGATGAGATAAAAGCAAGAGAAACTCATCCTAATTAGATTGAAACTCTTAGAAGCTTGAGGGATGAGCTAAGAAGTTGCAAGGCAAACACTGGGAGAATAATTAGAGTCTAAGAAAAACAAGAAGAAGTGAATGCAGTGGCATTGAAAATTCCATCAAATTTACAAAGGCAAAGAAAACATGAATTGATTGCTAGTAGTATGAATAGATACAAGTCTAAACAAGTCCCCAACCCATTTAAAATTTAGAAGAACAGACCAAAAACTAGTAAGGAAGAGGAAATCAAGTCAAGGAAGAGGCACATGAGTGAAAGAGAGGACACTTCAACATATAACTTTGAGGGTGGAATTGACAATTTTGATAAGTTTTCTAGCACAACAACTAAACTATGGCTGCACAAGAAAAATAAGAAGAAGGTTGGGAGGAGCTTATTACCTAAATAATTTGAGAAGGTAAAATATCCTACCTTCCATGGAGAAGTTAAGAAGAATGAAGAAGTTGATGCATGGATTTTGGATTTGAAGATATATTTTAGATTGTACAATTATTATGAAAATTTAAAAGCATGAGTAGTTATATTTAATTTAAATGGAAAATATAACATAGGGTAGGAATATCTCATGAATGTCAAGGGAATTTGAGAAAATAAGTTGACTTGGAATAAATTTGAGAAGCACTTCAGGGATAAATACTTGTTTGAGAGGTATTATGATAGAAATATCAAATAATTCCATGAACACAAGCTAGGAAAACTCACTATGGAGGCATATGCCAACTGTTTCATTCAATTATTGAGGTACATACCCCATATTAGATATGAGACAATAAAAATACAACATTTCCTTAGTGAACTGCCACAGTCCTATCAAGACTGGATATAACTCGATGAACCTAAGATGTTAGATGACACCATCCATAAAGCTAAATATTGTTATGACCAGTGAAAGCATAAGGTTGAACCTTGGACATAATGAAAAATAAGGAAAATTCCAACTTCGTGATAAAAGGATCGAGATCCTCATGCTACAATAGGCTGAGAAAAACATTAATTGAACATACTATCTAGGAGTGAATTCCAACAAAATGTTCCTAGTCCAAGTGGAAATAACCCAATTCAACCAACAAAGGAAGAGATCGAAGAACCAAGGTCAAGTGACATTGAAGTGTTGCGAGTACGAGGAAGATCACCCATTATGAGATTGTCCACATTGTAAACAAGATAACATAAGGGTGTATAACATTCAAAAGACCACTATTGTCAACAACGTGTGCAAGAGTGTACCCCAAATTTATGCAATCGTGGAAACAAGCAAGTAGGCCACCAAGCCTCAGTGGTAGAAATGGAAGGTATACTTGCTAAACACGCTATTTCATTTATAATTGACTATGATTCTAATCCTCATTATATTACACTACAATTTTTTGAAGCCGATGTTTTACAGAGAAAATAATATGCCAAGTCATGGCTAGTTCAATTAGCCACTTAAGCCAAAAGGAAGGTAACTAATGCTACTGAATTATGTTGATTTGAGATGAGTCTTTTACATACACAAGCCACTTTTAAATTTATTTCCTTTGGGGTCATATGGAATTTTGATTAGCATGGATTAGCTAGCAACACATCAAACTAAATTGAGATGGTATGATAAAACTCTAGAATGCACAAATGAAAAAGGAAAAAAAAATTGCTTCAAGGAGTGTGAAAACCTATGTCTATGAGACATATTTCAGCTTTGGAATTGAAGAAATATTGCAAGAAAGGATGGCCATTATATGCCATAAATGTGACCAATTTAGTTGAGGATGAAAAACTCAAATTTGAAGACCATCCAATACTACAAGAGTACATGGATGTATTTCATGAGGATATAGTCAGAATAACTCCTAAAAGAGACGTTGATTTCTTAAAATCTATCATACTAGGAGTGATGCCTATGTCTAGAGTACCCTATAGAATGAACACACCTAACTTGGTGGAGATGAAGATACAATTGATATAAATGTTGGATAAGGGGTATATCACGCCTAGTGTGTCTCCATAGGAATCACCAACACTATTTGTTAGGAAGACAGATGATACGCTCAAAGCAAGCATCGAATACAAACAACTGAACAAGATGAACATAAAGAGCATATATTCGTTACCCAACATGGATGATCTCTTTGGCTAGTTCAGAGGATCTACGATGTTCTTAAAAATAGATTTGGGGTTTGGATATCACGAAGTATGAATCAAGGATGAGGATATCCACAAAACAACATTGAGGACTAGATATGGACACTATGAGCTCGTTGTGGTGCTATTTGGGTTAACAAATGCACCAACCATTTTTATGTGTCTTATGAATACCATTCTTAGCAAACACTTAAATAAATTTGTTATGTTTATTATTTATTTAAGACATTTTAGTATATTCAAAGACTAAAGATAAGTATGAGGAGCACCTCAAATTTGTGTTACAAGTGTTACAAAAGTACCATATATATATATTAAGCTCAACAAATGTAACTTCTTCCAATCACAAGTACATTATTTGGGTCATGTTATCTCAAGAAAATGAGGGCAAATTGACCTTGAAAATATCAAGATGATAATGGAATGCTTGTTCCTTGGCATGTATAAAAAATAAGATCGTTTATGGGATTACTAAGATATTATAGAGGGTTCATTCAAGGATTCTTGGAGATTGGGAACTTGCTTACAGCGTTGCAACAGAAGGGAGTAAAGTTTCATGGGAATTAGAGTGCACAACGAGCTTTGAACAACTGAAGCACCTTCTCACAAACGTTTCCATCTCTAAGATTACATACCCATATAAGGGTTTCTTTGTTTTCAAAAATGTTTGCAAGGAGATACTTGGTGGAGTTCTCATGCACGAGGGACATGTGATTAACCATGAGTCCAATAAATTAAATGAGCACGAAAGGAACCATGTGACACATGATTTGGAATTAGCAACCATAACACACGCCTTGAAAATGTGGAGATATTACATGCTTGGAAGGAAGTCCAACTAATGACAGATCATAGTGGAGTGAAGTACTTGTTTGATAAGCCTCGATTGAATGCCAAGTAAGCTTGATGGATGCACTCAACATAAATATGCAAGTGATGCATATGGCAGGGAAAATTGAGTGGTAGATGCACTCAACAGAAACATGCAAGTGATGCATATGGAAACCATTAGTACTTGTAAGACAAATATGAAGGAAATAATTAGATAAGCACTGCAAGGAGATGAACACTTCCAACATGTAAGTGAATCCTTCCACCAAGAATCCAAGGGGAAAATGGGAAAGTATTAACTAACAAAAGATGAATTATTAATGTAAAGGGGCAAATTGTATAGACCCAATGTAACTAACTTGAAGAAGCTCTTAATGGACGAGTTTCATAGAAGATTGTATGCAAGTCACCGAGGATATAAAATGATGATAACAACTACCAAAAAATTGTATTCATGGCCCTTGATGAATAAATAAATTGTTGAATATATTGCTAAATGTTTAGAATTCCAATAGGTTAAGGTGCAACACAAGCAACCAACAGGGTTGTTGCAACCAATGCCAATTATGGAATGAAAGTGGGAGTCGTATCACTAAAATTAATCACGAGTCCATTAATAACCCCAAGCAACATGATGCGGTCATGGTGGTAATGGATAAGCTGAGTAAGGTGGCTCACTTTATCCTTGTGAAGTCTACTTATAAAGAAATTGATATTGCCTAGATTTTCATGAGAAATATTTTTAGGTTGGATGGCATGCCCAAGAAGATTGTATCTAAATGTAATGCAAATTTTACCTCAAATTTTTGGAAGGCCTTATTTGTGGGTTTTGGAACCCAATTAGCATTTAGTATAACTTATCACCTTCTTATAATGATGGATATCAAGAGTTGTTGAAGATGAGCCCTTTTGAAGCCATGTCTGGTAGGAAATTTAAAATTCCAATTAGATGGGATAATCCAATGGATAGAATCACACCTGGGCCATACATCTTAAAATAAGTGGAGTAGGAAGTGACCACCATAAAGTAGAAGTTGAAAGTAGCTCAATACCAACAAAATATTTATGGAGTCCAGCGTAGAACTCATAATGAGTTCCAAGTAGGATATCATGTGCATCTCCAAATTAGACACAAGAGAAGTTACTTAAAAATGGGATCGTGTGTCAAGTTGGCACCACGATATTATGGACCCTTCAAGATCTTGGAGAAAGTAGGAGTAGTAGCATACAAACTTGTCTTGCCTTCCAAAGTAATGGAACATGATGTGTTCCATATATCCTTTCTTAAAAAGTATATGCATGATGCTAATCATATTATTGATTGGGCTTTAATACATGTAGAACTAGAAAGATAATTCCAACCAAAACCCTAGTGCATGTTGAACAAGAAGGAGATCATACATTAGAATTGAGTTTTCGCAAAGGTTAAGGTGTAATGGAAGCACTTTGGAGCAGATGAGGTAACATGGGAACTGAAGGATGTCATGAATAAGGCATACTCAATTTTTTATATATATAGATTAAGCTATATGAATACTAGAACACAGAGAACGATCTTCCTCTAATAGAGAAGGGATTGTAGTATCCCTTTTTAATCCCCGAGTTTTGTATATGTAATTAAGTTTGTTAATGCTAGATGATTATCATGGATAACATGCTAGACTTATAATTATGTAATTATTGTTTTAAATATATGTATTTTTGAATTAGAGAAAGTGGGAAACCTACATGGACCTCGATTCCTAGGAGAGAAGTTTCACAGAAGGAAAGTTGTGAGGTGGAGTGGAGGAAACTTCTTAACCAAATTTTGATTGCTTAGACCTTTGATGTGGATTTTGAAATACTCAAGCTACTGGAAGATACAAGGGAATGGGGAAAGTGGTATCAAGTTTCCCTAAGTTATGAAATACATACCCTCTTCACTGGAGACTTCTGGTGCCGACATAAATCCCATAAAGGGGTTTTTTTGTGGGGAAGAAAACATAAATGGCCACATAAATTCCATAAAGGGGATTTTTTGTGGGGAAGTAAACATAAGTTCCCACATAAATCCCATAAAGGGGATTTTTTTGTGGGGAAGCAAACATAAATGTGAGAGAGAGAGAGAGAGAGAGAGAGAGAGAGAGAGAGAGAGAGAGAGAGAGAGAGAGAGAGAGAGAGAGAGAAGATATGCATATCAGAGAAACCCTATAATTTATGTAATGGGTGAACTGAACTTTCCACAAGTGAGTGCAAGGTAAGTGACTCCAAACAGAGGGTGACATGCCCTCTAAGTCACATCCACTTGGCATGGAAGTGAATCTTGAAGTGAAAGGAACAAGAAATCAAAGAAGCCTTCACCTAAGTTTCAAGGGCCTGAAAGAATTTGTAATGAATTGTATGACTGAGACACATAAGGCACCGGAGAAGGGAAGCATTGAGGGATGATTAAATTAGTAAAGGTCTCTCTTTTGTGATGTGCAATTTTGGTTGGCTGTACGTTTTATTGTGTTAAGAGGACCCAACTCAGCCAGTGTTGTGCAATTCTTGAAATTCCTGTAAGTGAAGGAAAGTATCCTCCATGTCCTCTACCCTGATTTTGAAATGTTGTTGAACCCCGAGTGAAGCTTCCTCTTAAGGCATCAAATATGGCTCAAGGGTGGTTAGCCACAAGAAATACTGTTGTGTAGTTGTGCCTATGGTTGGGTGGAGAGTGACCCTCCCTTCCTCAGTTCCAACAAGCTATTAAATCAGATATGTGTATAAAGTCATTTCTATTAACGAATGCACATTGTTGTTTGATGCTTTATGATTACTGCTTAGTTGGACATTGATCTTACGTATGAATGGATATGTGTTTCCTATGGAGGGGAATGAATATCAATCTATGAATGCAATTTGTTCTTTTAAAGTGCGTAATGCTTGAAATGTCATTGTTTTAGAGTGAAGACTTAGATGGAAAAGTATTCACATAACATTTGAATTAATTAATTTAAATAAATCACAAATAAATGCATGAAAGCATGTAAGTATGTTATAAAATCAAATGGGGGCCTTTAGAGCAGGTTAGATGAATGTTGGTGAGTAATTTTTGGTACAACCCTGGAGCATAACACATGTTCCAACGAGGAAGCTTAAAGAGCCTTTGAGTTGTCATAAAGTTGAAGAGCCATTTGGGCTCTCATGAATCTCAAAATTATCATATGTATCTAATTTTATGGTATCTAGTGATAGTTACTTTCATAGGAGCACAAGCATGGAATATGGGTGTAAATACTCTTGGACAACTTACATGATTTATTTTGTGTTTTATTTCACCTAGATAAAATCCAAATTATTATTTGGTTGTAATGTCTTAAGACCCTTCAAAATATTGGGAGAAATTAAGACATAATAAAGCAATGTGAGGAAGTTATCAATTATCATAATTGTATTATTTCTCCAATTGTGGGTTACTGGAGAGAAATGAAGTTAATTCAATGCATGTAACTCAAATCTAAAGCCTAGTCAAGTTTAAATTCACATTAATTATCTAATTTGAAGAATTGATTAGATTCATGGATTCCACGTGGAAATATTTTCAATGATATTTATTTTAAACTTAAGCGTAAAGGAAGTAAATACACTCTAGCTTATTTGGTGGAAATATTTCCTTTTTCCCTCTAATTTGGGTGAGCTGAACTCATTCACGGTGTAAAAAGGTAACGTCTAATTGTATTTTTCATTTGGTAAAAATTGGAGTAGAATTTACATATACAAGATAAATGGTTAATTTTCTTTTTCTATAAATAAGCCTTATTATTAATGAAATTAATGGGAGCACAAGCATGGAATATGGGTGTAAATACTCTTGGACAACTTACATGATTTATTTTGTGTTTTATTTCACTTAGATAAAATCCAAATTATTATTTGGTTATAATGTCTTAAGACCCTTCAAAATATTGGGAGAAATTAAGACATAATAAAGCAATGTGAGGAAGTTATCAATTATCATAATTGTATTATTTCTCCAATTGTGAGTTATTGGAGAGAAATGAAGTTAATTCAATGCATGTAACTCAAATATAAAGCCTAATCAAGTTTAAATTCACATTAATTATCTAATTTGAAGAATTGATTAGATTCATGGATTCCACGTGGAAATATTTTCAATGATATTTATTTTAAACTTAAGCGTAAAGGAAGTAAATACACTATCGCTTATTTGGTGGAAATATTTCCTTTTTCCCTCTAATTTGGGTGAGCTGAACTCATTCACTGTGTAAAAAGGTAACGTCCAATTGTATTTTTCATTTGGTAAAAATTGGAGTAGAATTTACATATACAAGATAAATGGTTAATTTTCTTTTCCTATAAATAAGCCTTATTATTAATGAAATTAATGGAAATGCATATGTATAACAACTCTCATTCGATTAAAAATTGTCACTAAATCTAAGCTTCTGGAGTAAGTCCTTGCTGAATAATGGATTAAGTAGGGAATGTGTTGGAAAATCTTTTGTACGAGAATGAAAATCAATGAAATCAACCGATTAAAGAAGTGTATGGCGTGCAGAGTGCGGAGGGTTGTTTCAAAAGAAAGACTTGTTATAAGTGTCGAAATTGACTAAGTATGGGTGGAGAGTGCGGAGGGTTGTTTTAGAAGAAACACTGGTTGTGTAAATGTCAAAATTGATTAAGTATGGGTGGCTTTGGAGGGTGCAAAATTATTGTAATTTAAATGACTGTGCGTAGGTAAAGGGCTTTGCACAATGTGGGTCAAAAAGGAAATGTTTATTTTTGGAAAAGTGGTCTAAATATTTTGATTTAAATATTAAATAATAAAGTTATGGTGAATGAAGTTCAACAATGAGTAATAAATTATTATTTATTTTAATTGGAATTTCATTTACAAAATAGAAATTATGGAAAAAAAGTAATAATTTAAAGACAAAATTTTAATATGAATAATTTAAGTTATTATTTTAATTAATAAACTTAAAAGTACTTTTGTGGGGTCCATGAAATGATATGGCATGGTTAGCTCGTCCTAGTTCTCACAAGGCATACCCTTGAAATGATATGTGGTATTGGTTTCCATGTCATCTTCCATGTGTCAGATATACGTACATGTTGATGTGGTGGTGGTTTAAAATTATTCTAAGGGCCATATCTTGATGTACCGACTTAGAATGGGGCAAATTTTATGTGGTCGGAAAGCCCTTGATGAGTAGAAAATAATGGTAGATCCAAAGACAACTTTTAAGATGGTTGTAAGAGGAGAAAATTTTTATAATGCTTCTTCCTTAAGGTGACCTAGGAGGTTAGGTATGAATACCCCACAATGTTAATGGGGCATTAAGGGGATGAATATGTTACACTTCAACATGAATTAGTAAGGAATTGACCAGGGACTAGGACATGTAGGGAAAAGGGATGCCAAACATAGAAGGTGATTCTCAGGAGCACCGACCACAAAACTGACTACTAGAGAGGAGGATGTAAATAATCAAGATTAGAAGACAAACCAAGGTCATGGACAGGGTGACAAAATTGGTGATTGCAGGGACCAAAAACTAGATTGAGAAATAAGTAGGACAAAAGAAAACTTACCTGAGCAACTCAAAAAGCAGGGCACGCCTCTGAAAAATTAGAGCTTTTAAATCCGACTAACCTTGAGACTATGATCATCATTGTTATGAGTGGATCAAGTGCAAGAGTCAAAATAAAATAATGGTCATATATTGGAGGAAACGTCAATGCATTTATAATGGGCTTGAATCGGTGACCCATAACCACTTTCACGCACAATGTATGTTATAGAGGTGGTATGAGCAAGTTGGGTGGGCATTTAGAATGGACCAATGGTGCATGTGACAACTAGAATACTCATTTGCAATCAAGAAGTTTATATAGTTATTCATATATTTATAATATTATATACAAAACATTATTATCTAAATTAAAATGTGAAATACACTGTATTTTTTTTTAAGATAAGGTAATGTCCCATGTCTTTTAATACTGATTTGTACATTGTATTATTATTTTTTGTTTGTTTATCTTTAAATTAGCCATTGTACGAATATACTCATTATAAGTTCAACATGTAATATAAGGGAATTGAAGTTGGGTGAGGAGAATAACAACATTTCTGTAAACCACTTGAATTACATTTAATTGATAATAATGTTTATTATTTATTTAAATAATATTTCACTATTATTATTATTATTATTATTTATTTAATATTTGAAACAATTCAATATTATCATTTTCATTTAAATTCAATACAATTAGACTTCAATTTCTTTGGGGTCATAAAATCTAAAGTTTAATTCCAACTCCAAGAATTCAAACATAATTTTATTTTTGTTAATTTTTCGGCTTTCATTGATTCATAATTTAGTCATACATAAACAAAAGTCTCATTATTGTGGCTTGTTGCAAGGGAAGCTAGATCAATGATAGTAAAGATATTGTAGAGTTCTTCTATTTGGAAAAATTACCCATACCAAAGCTACTTCAGAGCTATCTTAGCCATGACAAATGTCCGGAAATTTCATAATAGAGTTTACAAAATAATAGATTGGTATAAATAACAAGCCAAAATTGTAAAACACAATAAAATTAAAAAATGAGTTCATAAAAAAGAAACATAAATCCAAAGTGGAGCTGGGCTAGCATCCTTCCTTAGACAATGTTGTAGGGGCAAGATCCTATTTTCTCAGACTTGGTATCGACTACTTCTCACAATGTAAATGCATCTCTATGTAGATCAATTGAGCATCTAAGATGACTAAACAAGAGCGCATATGCGTTTGGACCTGTTGTATGTCATCGAGGTGAATGATGTTGCGAGTGCAAACGTTTCTGCAACATGTTGATGGGGAGAAGAAGGGACACAACAAGTGTAGACAAAGGAGATAGGAGAAGGGTGTGAGACTGGAGGATAAGGGAACTCCAACACCGAGCGATCAAGATTAATAAATTTAGAAACAAGGGTGGAGAATAGAGTTGGAGCATAGTGAAGCATAGAGAGGCATAAGAACCAAGACCATAAAACAAAGAACCGTCCTTGAGAGGGAGAGAGGCTAGTAACCATCCACATAAGATGCAACAGGTCATAGCCACTAACCATAGGATAAGCACAACACTAAAACTAAAACAACACTTGGAAATGAAGTAGGGTTGGAAATTTACCAACAATATTGGAAGAGATAAATTCAACTGAGCCTAGAAGAAGCCTAAAGCATGCCATCATGCCTTTGAAGGAAAAAAAACATCCACATTTTCCATAGAGAATAATTGTTAAACTAGCAAGAGAGAATGGAAAATGGAAGGTTTGGACAAGAGGGCCTAGACTTTCCTCAACTGACTTGCAAGGATTTTGGGTGTAAAGGAGGAAAAATCCCACAAGCGGCTTGAAAACAAAACATAGACTCCAAATAACCACAAAGCGCCACCAGCTAAACCAAGAAAATGAATTTGGAGCAAAACCTTTGTGTTCAATGATTTGGGGTTTCATTACTCTTAGTCTTGTTTGAAGGCATGGGGCTAGTTGGCTATGACACTTCCCTATTTAATGCACGGGGTGGTGGCTAACCCCCCCCCCCCCCCCCCTCCCTCCTTGGCACAACATTCAATACCCCCATAGAGGAATGTTGATGAGAGGTGATGATTATGTTTAATTGTTGACACCACTTTGTCCATACTTCAATGTTTAAATGGGAGGCAAGATGAATATTTCCATTCTTACATCCTAGGTTCACAAGATAGTAAACCACTTTTTTTATATATTAGTGAGAGTGAGAGGGAAGGATGACAGGAAAGAAGGGAATAAGAGTTAATGTGAGAGATGATTTTTTCAAGCCTCTAGCTTTGACAAATATTTTGCAGAGAGGATATGTTTTTTTTTTTACATAATCGGATGCTATTTGTATTCAAAAAAGATTGGGGAGACTGAGCTCCATTGTTACATGGCAGTATACATGAGAAGCAAGACAGGGGGGAACATCAGCAGGACCAAAATCCCTTGTGCTCCGATTGTACTTAACTATTGAGAAAACTAATCTAGTGTACATTCGGACAAACTGAGATAGTAAAAGACTACATTTACAAAGCATGCTTAAACAATGTTTTTATGACTGATTAGGTGGGCAGTGGATTGCCTTCAAAACCTGCAATTCTTGCATTTGTTGTGCTGGTGCTGGGTGCATTATTTCCCAAAATATATTTCAGGATATCGTCAGACTCTTGGGCATTATTGCATCTGTTTGTGAGGTCGATGATCTGCTCTTGAAGAGAAAGAACACTGTAAAGGAAGAGATTGAGGTCGGCCTCATGTTTCTCCTTGATGATATGGGCGAGAGCATCGATTTTGGCATCCACTATCCTCTGAGGAGCACAAATTTTCTCCATTTCTGCCTAGGGGCCAGCATCAGGAAAACAGTTTTTGTTTCTTGCCATTGGACAGATTCAGATTGAGAGACAAGGGTTAAGGGAAGAGCAGTAAGGGCGCTAGTCTAATAAACCGAGGATAGGAAGGAAGGGATAAGGGAGAATGCGCAGCGCAGCAAGGGGAATGGGTGAATAAGGCTGTGCAGGGATAGGTGATGGCAGGGGAGAAGATGGAGGTTGAGATATGTCACGGGAAAACAATGAGGGAGTCTGAGGTGCCTTCGGACAACAGAGATATTTCCCTGTTGGAGTCAAAGATTTTATGGCAGTGTTGCCATCATCGAAGGATCTTAGGGAGATTTGAAAAGACTCAGGTGCTAAATTTGGCCCAGATATGATGCAAATGACAGTTAAAAGGGATCCGATGGAGATAGATACCTCTGCAGGAAACCTAATGAGTGGATTTCTTCTATTCATGGCAGGAAGCAGAGGGATTCAAGGGTGTTACATCTGAGACTGCCTATAGATTTGGAGCAGGCTCTGCTTGTGTGTGTATCGGCCTCCTTGTTGAGGGAGCGAAGGACATGAATGAAGCAGATTTCTTACATTTGCTGGGTGAGCGCTTAACACTGACTTATTGTTTGCTGTAGTGTCAAATTGGATGCTGTCCGGTTGTAGACCATTAAGCTGATGATGATGGACGAGTCTCCAATGACTGTTGCTGTGCGAATGCCGAGAGTTTGGAGCTGAATCAGTCCTTGGTAGAGAGCGAGGGTTTCAGTACTATTATTGGAGAGGGGGCCTAATCCCCATTCATAAGCAGAGATGATGTCTCCGTTGGTGTTGCAGATGATTCTGCCAGCCCCAGCCATACCAGGATTAGAATTGGAGGCTCCATCAAAGAAGAGATAATGTGTGTTATAGTTTCTTAGCCAAAGTGCAAATTCATTATCCTTCATTCTGATTTTCCAACTATAACTGGATTTGTTGTGACTGTTGTTGTCACTTCTGTTTTGGCCACCGTTGCTTTCATCTAACATACACCCTATGTAATTTCGTTCTTCTACATAGAGACCAGCAGTGTCAATGTTCCTTTGACATTTGACAACTATTGTTTCTAGAGTAAGGCCTCTTGCCTTGCTGTATAGCTTCCTGATGTCGATTTTTTTATCTTTGAAGATTGCATGATTTCGTGCTAGCCATATGCTCCACAACAAAGAGTAAGGAAGAGCATTCCAAACTCTTCTAGCAACATTGTTCTTCTTGCGTTGCCAGGGATAATTCCTCTTCCATAATTGCAAGACTTCGGCAATGGAGCTATGGGAACCCTAGGGGAGTTGGTCATTCAGAAAAGCTTCTTTCCAACATGCAGCGGTGAAGGGGCAATTTATGAATAGATGCTGGATGGTTTCCTCAGCTGCTTGACAATTTGGGTAGCGTGATGGGCCAAGAATACCACGTTTTTTAAGATTATCAGAAGTGAGGACTTTTCCTTTTAGAAGAACCCATATAAAGAATTTGATTTTTGGAAGAGTCTCTGATTTCCAAGCAATTTTCCATTGAGTCCATATGGGCATGGGGCGATCACTGTTACAGATATGATGGTAGGTAGCTTTGACTGTATAGTTGGAGCCTAAGGGGTCCCAACGAAAACTATCATCACTATTTTGTTTGGTAGGGGCGATGCCATGGAGATGAGTTTGTAGATTATCCAGGCTTGCTTGTAGCTCAGTAGGTATTTTTAGGAAATGCCATCATGTCCAAAGCTGTGAGTGAATGTCCCATTTGGAAATCTGGCCTAGATTATGGATCCCCATGTTGTCAAGGAAGGATAGAATCTGTTGGGTTCCAGACCTACTGTTAATAGGTTGCTGGCCCATTATTTTATCTGTCCCTATTCTAATGCTGTTGCCTCCCTTGGGCACCTTAGAAATGTTTTGGGAAAGGATGAGAATTGATTTTCTACACAGCCCCCAGATTTTGGTGTAGGCTCTGAAAGGTATATCATGATCTAAGAGAAGCTGCCTTGGATAATTCAGATATTTGGCTTCCAACACATTTTTCCACCAAGAAAATTCTCCGTTGATGAGTCTCCAAACTATCTTGCCACCAAAGGCCAGGTTTAAGAGCTTTGGTGATCTGATCCCTAGCCCTCCATGTTCCTGAGGTTGAATAACCTGTTTCCAATTTATGAGGTTGTATTTATTTCTTTCAGTTCCCCCCCCCTTGCCAGAGAAAGTGACGGAGGATGGCTTCCACTTTGTGATGAAAACTTGCTAGTGCTTGCAGAAGCATGAATTGATACAAGGGCAATGAGGAAAGACCTGATTTCAGAAGGATTAGGCGCCCTGCTGGATTAAGCCAAAAGGAGCCCCATTGCTGCACTTTCCTTTTCATTTTGTCAATGATGGTGTCCCAAACTTCGGCTTTCAAAGGTCCAACACTCACTGGCATGCCTAGATAAGAGAAATGCCCCCAGTCTAACTTGCAAGAGACCCCAAAGATGCTGGCAATGTTTTGAAGAGTTTTAGCGGTTGCGTTCCAACCATAAATGCAGCTCTTAAGATAGTTAATCATGCCTCCGGAGTAGCTCATGTATTTGTCTAAGAGGGTTTGGAAACAATGAGCTATAATGTTGGAGGCACCTCCCATTAACAATGTGTCATCAACAAATTGAGAATGGTTTATGTTTTTGACTCCATTCCCAAATTTAATACCGGTGATAAGACCGGTGCGAAGTTTGTAGTCTAAGGCCTTACTGAAGGATTCAGCCATCAACATGAAAAGGTAGGGAGAAAGGGGATAGCCTTGTCTTAATCCTCGAGAAGATTGGAAGGAGGGCCCTGGTCTACCATTGATGAGAGGGGAGATCCAAGGGCCAGAGATGCATGCTTGGACAAGGTCGATAAAAGGTGAGGCAAATCCCATTTTCTTCAGAACAACAAAGAGGAAAGAGTGTCTAACTCGGTCGAAGGCGTTGGCTAAATCCAGTTTTAAAATGAAACCTTTTTCTTTTGTAGTTTTGCTGGAGTGAATAGCCTCTTGCACAAGTAGAATGGAATCAGAAATTTGTCTATTGGCCAAGAAGCCTCCTTGATTCTCAGAGATGAGTGAGAGGAGGATAGGTATGAGGCGAGTGGCTATGATTTTGGTCAAGATTTTTTATGAGGAGTTGCAGAGTGAAATGGGCCGAAAGCGGGAGAATGATGAAGGTCGGTTCTCTTTAGGGAGAAGGGCAAGGTGGGTGGCGTTGGTGAAGACTTCGATTTTGCTCTTGCGTTGGGCCCATTTTATCATTTTGATAAGGTCTTTTTTGATAGTCCCCCAATAAGATCTATAGAAGCAGATGGGGAGGCCATCTAGGCCAGGGGCCTTGTCTAGTTGGAGTGCCCAAATGGCTCTTTGTATTTCTTCTTCTTCAATTTCCTTGGTGAGATTTGCATTAATTTCCTCACTGATTTCCGTGGGAAGATATTGAAGAAGATTTGAGTAATGTTCAGCTTCTTTTGTCTCAGTTAAGAGAGCGTTGTAATGTTTTGAGCCAGCCTTTTTAATAGCATCTTGGGAAGTTTGAAGATGGCCTTCGGCATCAGTGATGGAGGTGACATTGTTCCTAATTTTCCTGACTGTGGTCTGCTTATGGAAGAAAGCAGAGTTTTTGTCTCCTCCTTGCAGCCAAAGTTGGCATGATTTTATTCTCCATTTCTGCTCCTCCACTCTATTGGCACGATATAGCTGGAAGTAAAGGTCACATTCTTGAGCTTTGGATTCTTGGGAGAGCCCTTGTTCCTCTATCGTGCTGTGGATCTTCTCTAGTTTGCTTTTAATTTCTGCTTTAAATTTCTCCGGTTCCTTATAGTGATTTTTTGCCCAATATTTCAAGGCGCTTTTGGTCCTTTTCAGTTTGTTTTCCCATATGAAACTCGACGATCCTTCAATGTGATGGCGCCATATGGATTAACAATCTGATCAACAATGGGAATGTTGCTCCATAGCGGGCTATACTTGAACGGAATGGGGCCTAGAGAGCAGTGAGATTAGAGAAAAAGTGTTGTGGGGTAATGATCGGGTGCTGAGAAGGGAAGAACAACATCATATGCTGTGGAGAAGGAAGAGAGAAGGGAGGAATTCACCAAAATCCTGTCTAGCCGCTCCATTATATTGTATTTTCCCAACCTGCGATTATTCCAGGTGAACCTGCGGTTTTTTGGAGCAACATCTATGAGATTGTGTTCGTGCATGATAGCTTCTAACTGTGTTCTGCAGGGGTCATGTGTAAAAAAACCCCCCCTCTTCTCGTTGGAGTGGAGTATGAGATTGAGATCTCCTCCAAGAATGATATTGTTGCTTTCTTCTTCATCTATATCAGTTTTGAGAGAGTTCCAACACTGCGCTTTATCCTTGTAGTGATTTGGAGCATAGATATTGTAAATGACAATTTTCTTGCTATTTTTTAGGCTCTCTAGAGTGACTTTAATCCAATACTGGCTGATTGTATCAGTTGTGTGTTTTTAAGAATTTTGGTTCCAAAGGGTGGCAATTCCCCCTGAAGTGCCCCTTGAGTCGCAGATGCAACCTTCATATTGCTTGAGTCGATCAATAATCCCTTTCATTTCTTGGTATCCTTGCTTTGTTTCTTGTAACATTAGTATTCCTGGTTTTTCATGAGTTACCAGATCATTTAGAGCAGTGATTTTAGAGGGGTGCCCTAGTCCCCTGCTGTTCCAGGATAGGGCTTTCATCATTGAGTGAGAGGAATACAGAGAGTTGCTCGCCCTCCCTGATCTTTATGTGCCGCTTCCTTGCTGTTTTGCCCCAAAATGTAAGTTTCTATGGGGTTTTGGGTGCCCATGGAAATATCTTTTTGAGCATTTTCTTCTCTCTGCTGCTTGGTGGATCTCTTGCCTAGTCCTTGTTTTTTGTGTGCGTCCAGATTAACACCGTGCTCTTTAGAAGAGCTTCTGGTTGATCTTGAGGAAGGAGGATCTTGGGAGAATGAAGGAGAAGGGATTGAAGGGGGAATGGGAGCAAGAGAGTCATCATGTGATAGAGGGAGGGGGATGGGGGGATCTTCGTCAGAGAGGGATCCCATTGTTCATCTTCAAGTGAAGAATCCTCAACATCAACTAATTTAGAGCAACGATTGGAAAAATGGCCATATTCGTGACATACCTTGCATTTGAACGGGATCTGTTCGTAATCCAGCTGTTAGATGTGAGACCAGTCGTCCACTTCGATTTTTATGGCCTTCGGGAGTCCTTTTCCGAGATCGAATTCAACACAAATGCGGGCAAAGGCTTGCATGTTGTCTTTTGGCTCGTTGCGGTCAATAAACTTGCCAACAGCGTTGCCGATGGCTCAAACCGATTCATCTCCCCAGCAATGGAGAGGGATATGGGGAAGCCGAACCCAGACCGAGACCGCACTAGGAACATCCAATTCGGGGTCAAAATCCGGGGTCCATTTGTTGAGGTACAAGCCCCTGGAGTCCATGAAATATGGCCCGTTCCTAAAGATGAGATCCTTGTCTTCTCTTGATTCGAAGTGGAATGTGAAGTACCCTTTCCCGCATAAACGGATGGAGATTTTGCCGTTTATTTTATCAGACCAGTTTCGCTCGATCCACCTTTGTATCGTCTTTGGAGAGGGCCAGAGGCCCGTGAATTGCCCGATGAGACCTCGATTTGCCAGAGAAAGGGCAGCCATGCGAGGGAGCGTAGGGGGAAGGACTAATTCTTGCAGAACGTCAAGCTTCTTAACAAACTGAGAGATAGCTGTGTGAGTGCGTTGAGGCAGTAAAGATTTAACGAGGGTGGAGAACACCAGCTGAGCAGTGGTTGCCTCCGGGGATGCATCCGGAGGGGCCATGGAGGGCAAGGGCAGAAGGCCCCGTAGGCGCAGGGGCGCGGGCTCTAATGCAGAGTGGCTCGACCTAAAGCAGAGCGATCCAAATCCAAAGAAGATATGTTAATATGCCTATTTAGAGTATTAATAACCAGTTGAGTGTCTCCTTCCACTTGAAGCTTTGAAAATCCATTAACAATAGCTCAAAAAAGGCATGATTCCAAGGCAATGAATTATGTTTCATAATTGTTGCTGACCCCACAGTTACTAGTAAACAAAAATAAGGCTTGACCATCACAATTTCTGAAAATACCTTCAAAGCCAACCAACCCTGGATTTCCTTTCGAATCACCATCAAAAGTTAATTTGATAAACCCCACTTGCGGCTGGGGGGGGTATCAATGTTTTAGGTGATCCAACTCTAGGATGGAGGGAAACAAGTTCCAAAGGGGGACACATGGTAGGGGAGAGCTCAAGTCTGGATAAAATGGTTGACTCATGTGGCCTTGTTTCCCAATCTTGTTGATTCCAGGGGGAGGATGTAATTGTTTCCCAGATATTATGTAGGCTAATTTACCAAACCATAGACTTCATAGACTCAAATTATTTTAAGATCTTATTGTTTCGCTCCTTCCATATGAGCTAGAGGAGGAATCTTGACATCAAAACCCAAGCTCTATTGAGGATGGGATTATTGAAGATTATGGGACACCATTTATCAATAGTTTCTATGAGGCTTACATATTTTTTTGTTAGAATGCCCAAAGAGTAGCAAAAATTGATCCCATAATTTCTATGAAAAGGTGCAAGAGTTAAGGAGGTGCTCCATGTCTTCCTCGTGGGCTACACAGAGAAAGAAAATTGAAGGACTCTCAAACCCTTTTCTTATGATTTTATCCCAAGAGAGAGCTAAATGTCTGGAAACCAACCAAAGGAATTGTGAGACATTGGGTTAGAGACGTTGAAGCCAAATGTTGTTCTAGATAAAGGTTCTAGGAAGAGAGTTATGTATAAACAATAGGGAACATGCATCCTTTACCATGAGAATTCCTTTCATTTGGTATGTCCAACTGAGCTTATTTAGACTGTTTGTTATGGGGATTTTCCTATTTTGGAATTCCTAGTTTAACTTAATCCAAGGTTTTGATGTTGGCATGATTGACCAACCCTCCCTTGATTTCCAATTCCTACACTCTCAATGGTTAGTGGACAATTTCCAAAAAAATGAAACAATCCAACAATTTTGAGAAAGGGCGAGGTTCACTATATTTGTGAGTTTTTCTTGGCACTCTATATTGGGTAGTTGTTGCTACATATCACTCCAAAATAGTGCTTTTGACCATTTACGATTTCCTAGAATGAGTGTTCATGTATCATTTTCTTGTTGTTTTTTGATAGATTCCAAATTGAATAGTCTTAAGGAAATTTGGATCATATAATTTGTTCGATTTAAATTTTCTAGGCTATACTTTCAATACCAAAATTTTCACCATAGTTCTTGTACACCTCGAATCCATCTCCGTCGTAACTTTACTCTAAGAACATTATTAATGTTTCAAGATCTCGTAATCCCAAACCACATGCCAATTTTGGAAGGTAGAGTTTTTCCCAGGAAACTAATGACCATTTTCTTTCCTTGGTGGCCCTTCATCGCATAAAGGATCCATAAATATTTTTTATGGATCTAAGAATTTCTTTAGGGGCATCCATAACAAAGATTAGGTGGAGAGGGAAAACTTGTAGAATTTATTCCAAAAGCACAGTTGCGAAACAATATTTAAAGAACGAAAAGTCCAACTAACTAACTTTTGTGACATGCATTGTAAGATGCTATCCTCATAGTTGTTTCACAATGAATTTTCAACTAATGAGGCACCCAAATATTTGGCAGGAAGAGAATTGCTTTGAAACTCCATTAATCGAGCTAGGTGATGCTGCACAACAGAGTTAGTATTAAATAAATAAATTTGATATTTTTCAGAATTAATGGAAGTATCGATTGCAACCATTAAATGGTTGAGGAATTGTTTGAGAACATTAGCGTCTCTTTCCGTTGGGATGCCGAACATCATAATGCCATCTATGAATTGTTGATGTGTAATAGGAAGATCATCCATATAAATACACAACCCTTCAATTTATTCTTGAGGCATCACAACTTCAAGAGAATGTGCAGTGGATCTGACTTGAAAATATATATCAATGGAAAATATTCCTAATAGTTATCAAGATCACTCCAAGAATATAAAATAGAAATGCTTCTTTATTAATATCAAACCCTTGAGGTAGGGTAACACCATACAACTACACTTTAAGGAAGGACATCACTCCACAAGCCATATGCTTGTCAATACAATAATACTTGACATGTATCAATGCAAAGTCTCTAGCCTTTATATAGGCTTCATACATACAATACCGTGGGTAATTACCATGGATCTCTCAATACCGTACATCCAATACAATGGAATTATCACTTTATTCCCTAACTACTTGTGGTCCCTTGCATAATTTAGGTTAACCACTTTATTTATTAACTATAGCCCATTTAGTTATCATTTTAATATTATTACATCATATTATTCCCTTGGGTACCTCCCTCTATACCCCATATTATCCCCCCTAGGTAAACTTGTAGAATTTATTCCAAAAGAAAAATTGCCCAACAATATTTAAAGAATGAAAAGTCCAACCAACTAACTTTTGTGATATGCATTGTAAGATGCTATCCCAATATTTGGTTCACAATGAATTTTCAACTAACGAGGCACCAAGATATTTGGCAGGAAGAGAATTGATTTGAAACCCCATTAATCGAGCTAGGTGATGTTGCACAACCGAGTTAGTATTAAATAAATAAATTTGATATTTTTCAGAATTAATGGAAGTATCGAATGCAACCATTAAATGGTTGAGGATTTGTTTGAGAACGTTAGCCTCTCTTTTCGTTGGGAAGCTGAACATCATAATTTCATCTATGAATTGTTGATGTGTAATAGGAATATCATCCACGTTAAAACACAACCCTTCAATTTTTTCTTGAGGCATCACAACTTCAAGAGAATGCTTGAGGTCATACACTACTAGAATAATGAGAAGATAGGGTGTCCCAGGTGATTCCCATTTGAGGGGTTGAAGGTGGAAATAGGAGACTAGTTTAGAAGAATCTGAAAAATGGGGGTTGAGATTAGGGATCCAATTCATTCAATCCAGTGCTTAGAGAATCCAAAATCTTGAAGTAGATGAAGTAAGTAAGCTTGTATTAATCTATAGTAACCCTTAGAAAGATCACGCTTGATCAACATCCCTGTCTCTTTTTTATAAGGAACATATTGTTTCATGGGCTACTATAATATCATATAGAATCTGACAATATTCCAAAATCTTGTTTGTTCAGGGGAGATAATATAACTCAAAAAGGGTTTGAGGTGATTATCAACCACTGTTGAAATCACTTAATAGATGAAATTGCAGAGGGAAATTAGAGGAAAAACACTAGTTGCACCAACTTTGTGAGATTTGGGAATTAAAGTGAGAAGGGTGGCATTAGGGCTTGGAAAAATAGAAAGAGAGTGTCAAGATTCTTCAATATGTGAATGAATTTTATGGGCCTAAGAAGGACCAAAATGCTAGAAATTTGTCATGAATCCATCTAGTCCGAGAGCCTTATTTAGGCATAGTCATTATGGCTTCCTTTATTTCAATGAAGTTGATTTCCCTCACCAGAGAATCATTTTGGAATGGTTGTATTAGGCTCAAGATTTGAAGCTATCATCTAAATTTGTAGAAATTAGCTGAATAAATCACTTATTCAATGAAGATTAACCCGATCATACATCAATTTCGAATTGCATGCATAACACATAACCCTCTTCTACAATTAATTGTCACATGCGGAAATAATATAGAAGCAATCGCACATCAAATCAATCACACATTAACCCGTATAAAGGAAAGTTTGAATAAAACCCTCAAGTACTATTGTGTATATTATAATGGAGAAATCATGTAACAATCATAGTACAAAAACTCTTCCCAAGCTCTCATGCACTACCTCCCATGCTACACACTATCAAGCTAGATCTAGCAAATCACTTGCTCCAATCCTTAGCCACTTGATAGCCAACCTTGATTTCGTATTTCAAAGCTACGGGATGGCCTCTTTACAGATAAACCACTGCCCTAAAACTTTGCTCATAGCGATCACCTATTCATGTGTTGCAAGACAAGCAGGTCACAATCGACAAGGGAACCCCACCATCTATCTCTTTTCACTCTGCCTTCATCGTAATCTATCATGCACTGTAGTGAACTGAAGTGTTCTTGAGTTGACTAATGAGTTATTATTTAGTAAATTAAATATTATTTAATTTACTCCACTCATATCTAGTTGATTAGTTAGTTAACTAATCCCAACTAGTTCAACTAAAACAAACAGAACACAACTCCACTACTTGTCCCGTTAACTCCTCCAAAACTTCTGCCACTGAAGTCTAACTGAAGCCAACCATGTAAGATGCCATCAAACCCTAGGAACCACGTGATTCCTTGTGTCAGTTGCATGAGCCACCTCCATGACTCAAACTGAAGTGCGCCAAGAGAGTAAACTGCTGTTTATAGTCAAAATATTATTAAGGGTAAATAATATTTGACTTCCATATTTTTAGGAGATCAGTCTAAAAATAGTCCGGGTCCTAAAAAATAGGGTCTCATCTATTTTTACCGACATGTCGCATCCATCAAGAATCTCCAAGTAGAATTCCCAAATTATGCTCCGTATGTCTAAAAATAGACATAGTCTAAAAATAGACTTTGCGCCAGAATTTGCCTGCGGGCCCACTTAGTGAAGGCGACTTCATTTCACTAAGCTCCATCATCTTGCTGCATTCTCAACAAAATTGCGAAAGATGGTTATGAGAGGAGAGAGTGGTAATAAGCCACCAGTTCCTTTTCTAACTCTGGATGAGCAATGAGTCGGTTCCCATCATTAGTTGTTAAAAGGGAAATTTTGCTGTGATGTTAATGCTTAATCATCAACTTATGGAATAATTTAGTATTCTTTTTGCTTCCATAAAACTTCTTCTTATTTGAGATGCTCCTCTAGCTTGGCGAGTAATTGTCCTTCCTTCGTGACCAAATATTTTGATTAAATCTCAATAATAATTTTCAATAGAACTTGCTTCATTTGAGGTTCTAGAGCTTGCTTTCCTTGAACGCATTTCTGAACACAACCTTACTCTAGTATTTTAGCTTGGCTTTAAGAGTTTTTAGTTTAAATTTATAATAATTTAAAACAAAATAAAATGTGAAAAATATATTATAATAAATATAAGAAATAATTCCTCGGATGCGGGTGTTTGATTTGAACAGGGACGTGGCAGCTCTTCAACGCGGCATCTGGCTTGGCCACATGGGCACGCATGGCTCCCGTATGTCTGCTCTTAAATTCTCTAGCTACTTGCTTCACATTAGTGTTAATGCCTCTGCCTCCAGCATTTACGACTGTTCAGTCTGCAAGCCCTCGTGATATTTCATGGAGCCCTTCACCATTTCGTCGGCATACTCCTCCTGCAGCCTCAACCTTTCAGTTCTTTCTACCTGTTGCAGCATCAAGCTCCTCTGCGACCTTTCTCTGCTTGCCTCGCCGCCTCTGGTCTCCTGCCACCCTTTTTCCTCTCCCCTTGCACTAGCTCCCTCCTACTTAGACATGCCGCAGAGGCACAATATGAGATGTCGTCGGGGCTGAGGCAGAGGTCAGACCTCTCGCCCTCCCATCTCCATTCATGAGGACAATCGCCCCCCCCCCCATCCTGAGGATAATTCGACCTCATACCAGTTTCATTATGATTCCTCTGACCCCTTGGAACCGCCCTCTGGTCACCACCACCCTCACTGTGCACTTTCAGGAAGCTCCATCCAGATCTGCTGGCTCTGGTGCGAGAAAGCGTCCCAGGAAATCTACCATTTCCCCTTCTCCCCCTTAGCAATCCCGAAAATCTGAGGTGTTATGTTATGCGTCAAAACAGGAGCGCATTCTTCCAGCAATGAAGGCAACGACAATGATAGTCCAGAGCGTTTAGCAGATGACAAGGGAGAAGACAGCAACAACCCTGTGCATTCCGCCACTACGTCTGAGCCCAAGGTGCAATAGTCGAAGAAATACGAGGACACGTCGGATGACTACATGTGTATCATCATCGAAGAGCCTCCACCTCATGACAAGTAGCATGCCATGCAATCTCAGAATCGAGAGGTTACCTCTCTTGGTGAAGATTCACCTTTCATTTTTCATGTTTTTTCTGAACAATTCGATAATCTCCTAGTTATTTTTTGTAAATGCTAGTTTCCCTACCTAGGGAAGCAAATTTTGGATCGGTTTCCCCAACTGGGGCGGTCATATTTTTATTTTTTTAAACTCTGCTCCCTCCGGAATTGGCTAGCATAGCAACTCCGGAGGAAAGCTTCAAAATGTATACTATGTGCAATATAATAGAATAGTCCTATTTAGAAAAAAAAATATAAGAAATAATAAATTTAACTTTACATAAGCCATTTTGAAAAAAAAAGTGTTCTTAGTATTTAAATTTTTTAATAGTTAAGACAAAATTGAATTTGTTTGGTTATTTTTCTTATTAATAATGTGTAATTTTTTTAAAGAGGTTTAATATTGAGCGCTCCTATTAAGTACCTCTTAAGCAAAGAGTAAAAAGTAATTGACAACCAAAGTTATTGATAACAAAAGTTATCCATATTAATTGTTCTACTATTTAGACATGAAAGTTATATATATATATATAACACTTTTTAAAATTTTATTAACTCCAAATCAATAGAGCAATGAATGGATTTTGTTAAAATTATAGAAATATAGAAAGTTTATAGCTATTAACATTTTACTATGTGAGAGTTTTAACATATTTGAAATTACTTTGCGACTAGTAAATATATGGTGAAGATAAATGTAATTATGAATTCCTTTAAAATTAGAAACTTTAAAATCAAAAGACAATAAATTAAAATAGAAAAAGCAAACAAAAAGACTTATGCCTAATGAAAAAGCCAATAAAAATGTTTCAATTGTTTTATTGTTAAAAATAAGTATGATAATAAATAGAAATAAAATTTTAATTATGGTAAGAGTCCAAAGTCTCAAATATTTCCAATTTATGAGGACACATGGTGATTACATGGTTTTTTTTAAACAATTTTTAATTTTGACAAATTGATTTTAAACCATATAAAATTAGACATCCACCAATCAAAAATTAGAAATTTAGATTTTAGAACTCAAAAATTAATTTTCAATTTCTAAAAAAATAAAAATTAATATTTAATTTTACAAAAACTCTAATAATCTTTAGAAATAGTTTTTAAAATTTTAAAAATTAATTAAGAGTGAAGGCATTTTGAACATAGGTATAATAAATTAGTTAAACAATTGAATTAACTATTTTGCACAAAATTTAATTTTAATATGTAAATTTATTAATTAATTTTCAACTTTAACTTATCAATGTAGACTTATTTTAATTCTAGATTTATCATATGTTTATAGAGATCAAATTCATTCAAGTATCAATATTTTTTGTTTATTCAAATTATATGTTTAAAAAAGAGTTTTCAATTTCTCTTTTTATATAAATTTTACTTAAAGGTGTACAATAAAAATATTTTATTTATGACCAACATTGAAATCATTTCTTGTTATTGATAATTTTTTCCAAATTTAATATGTAAACTCTATGTTAAACATGTTAAATATGGAAGAAAATATATATTTTCTTCAAATTAAATTATAAAAAGTGTTTTTAAACACAATAAATAAGTTGAATATATATATTTTTCTACAATATAATTTTTAAAATATTACAACTTTTACATCTTTATGTTTTTTTCCCAAGGAAAAATCGTAATTTATTAATGAAAACAAAATTACATATTGTAGATGCTTGCAAACATTCCATCAATCCGGTCCAAGATTGGTGATCACAAATCCATACAAAATACTCAACTTAATAATAAAGAGAAAATGTTAACCTTTTCTCCATTTCTTCTTTTCTACCTTCTGCCATTCTCCTTGAGATGGTGTAGGTGATACAATTTTTAGCTGGTTTTTTGCTTCCATTCGTAGGTTTCCTTTTCTTAGTCAGAACTTTTTGAGACATGGTGACGTTTGAATCCCCCTGAATATTTTGCTTCAGGTATCCTCACTAGCTTAGCTACATGGACAAGAATTTTTTACTCTTCACGAGTTGCTTCCCCCTTTCCTACACTTTCTTGTGTATTATGGTTTCCCTCATTGGAAAGGGGGTCCTTTTCTTCTTGATCCTCTTCCTCTTTTGGAAAATGTGAGGGAAATTTCCATCCTTTGGGTTGATTTCCTGGTTTCTTCTTCCTTCGTGGCTCTTTCTTGGCATCAAGACATGTATTTTGTAGGTGTCTTGTTTGTCGGCATATTCAGCATCTGAAGGTTGTGTTCTCAAAGTCGAGGAACTGAGTCCAACTCTACTTGTTGTTTGACAAGTGGATGAAATCTGCCAGGCCTTTACTAAGGCCCATCTCCACACATATTCTGGCAAATGTGTAGATTCATTCTTTCATTCTTTGTGTTTGTCGTTATGAATCTCCCAAAGAGGCTCCCAATGCCTTCTAGAGCTTTGTGATGCCAAAAATGAAAAGGGAGGTTATGTATCCTAACCCAAATCGACATTCTCATTGTTTTTGCATCAAATTTTGGGAACCATGGGGTAATGAAAAGATGCCTCGATCCCTAAAACCATGGTCCTTTTTGTAGGACATATTCTCTATCCTCTGATTGTGCAAACTTTATTATGAAGTAACTTTTGGAGGAGAGGTGAATCTCACAGTTTGCTGTCCAATTTGTGAAAATCTAGTGGAATAGATCCATTGATTTTGGCCAAAAACAATGGCTTGGGCTTGATATGCTATGTAGAGATCGTTTGTTTATGGAAGATCTATATTCAGTTCTGATACATGATTCAACTGCTCCATAATATATGGGCTAGGGATATTATGTGTTCATTCTGGATTTGCTGATGCAGCCGATTTACCTTGAAGAATGTCTTTGAAAAATAGGCCTCCATTGATATGTTCTTGATTCGGTTTTTTTCCTTTGGGAAAACTAGATCCAACGACACCTCCTGCTCCCTTTGATTTTCTTGATCTCCCCCTCAGTTAAGGATGATGGTGGATGAAGGGAGTACATTGTATTCTGGTAGACTCCGATTTTCTTGCATTGATTTTCCACCACATATCAGACTTTGCTGGTGCATTGGAATGCCTAGTTTTTGCAGGATATTCTGTTTCATTTGAGAGACCTTGTCGGAATCCTGAATCCAAAAAAATGTTGATTTACCATTTGGAGACTTTATAAATATTTGGAACGAATTGTGCGCTTCCAAATCCATACAGACCTCTGATTCAGGATCTGATTCTATGCCATATGTCAGTCCTGATTTCTTTAGTGGAGACTGTAGCGAGAGAAAAAACTTTGAAAGCGAGATCTTTATTACTATTATCTTGAGATCTATTATGTATGAGAGTAGATCTATAGTGAGGGGAGTCCAAAAACTCTGATTCGAACCCGATCCGTCCTTTATGATGCGCAGTTCCCATAAGAGGGAGAGGATCCCTCTTATGGAAAGATCCAAGATTCGGCTGGAAAGATCCAAGGTTGACTGCGAACACCGCTCCTAAGGAGGCGATCGATGCTTTGGTCAAGATCCTTCGTTTCCTATGATAATAGGAGAATCAGAAAATGCCTTCAGATCTAATATTTCTGCCATCTTAATCAGATTGAGGTCTGACTTGTGCCTGCGGTTCTTTGGATCGGTGATTAATCCATCCCATAGGACATGGTTGTTTTGGGGTTTGACAACAATATTCTGCAACCTGATCAGAAATCCCATATCACGATGCCACTTTTGTGGACATCCACCCAAGAAAATCATCGTAGAAAGTACCAGGGGTATATAGTAGCGTTTCTATTGAAGTAGATCTGGACCAATCAATCAAAGGTACATGACTCTCATTCGTCGTAGAACATAGGATCAACAATTGGCCGCCCACATTGTGGCCACGAGTTGCAGCACCAAATACGTTCGATGATCCAGTGGTTGACTCGGCTGCAGGGAGAAGAGAAACCCTAGTGCGCACCATCCTCGCTTTGATTCCTTTATTCACACTAAAATCAATCTATCATCTTTATGTTATAATGAAATGATATTTATATTTATATTGAATAAGCATTGGGAACATTACATTAAAACTCTATACTATTAAATATCAATGATGGTGTATAAATTATATTCACAAACTTTTAATGTGATGCATTGTCTTCAATGGGGGAGGAACGAGCAAGAGGGGTATTATATAGGTCTGACGGAAAAAGAATATCACAATTTGCTTGGGTCTCGACACATCGACTAATAATTATGCAATTTTTCTTACATTATTGAAAGGCTTGGGAATGACCATCAAAAATAAAATCACATGCTTATCAGTATTTGGAGACTCAATGTTAGTCATTCGTCAAATGATCAGGGCCAAGGAATAAATATGTTCAAATTATCCTCCCACGAATTTGAGGGTTCTCGTTTTCACCTCTATGTTTAGAAAATTGGAATTCTATCGCATAATTAGCCATTTGAATTCGTCAGCTGGTACTTTAGCCAAAAAAGGCTTCACAATGGGGTAAGGAAGTTTGGAAATGGACAATAGAATTAACTTCATCCCAATTCCTTAATGATAATTGAAGGCTCAAATCTTAGTTAGATTAGAGGGGGTGTATTTCTTACCCTTTGTATTGTTCTATTGAGCCCTTCGAGAAGCAATCATTTGATTTATGATCCATTCAATCAGCGGACAAACTTTGGATATGAAATGTGTCTCACACTCTCCATGTATTTTTTTGATGCGGTTCGAGGCGAGAGGAGGATGTGTCTCAAGATACAAGGACCTGATTATTTTTGGCCAGGGTTCTTTTTTCTCCCTCCTTGGTTCTTTAAATGTGACAACAAGTGGCATGTAATTTCACTAATATTAAACACAGGGTGTCATGACTATTTATTCTCCTTCTAATGGGATATGTGGTGGATTGTCTTAGCCATAGAGCCTAGGCTCTTGATCAGTAGAATGAAATTAATTCAACTATTAAATGCCATTCCTCAATTGTCAATTCTCTATCCGGTTAATACTTGGGAGATGGATATGGATTTATTGTTGCAGTTTGGCTCGTGGGATGGTTATAAATATGCCTATATACTGGATCCCTTGTTTCTCTAGATTACTCATGCGTTCTGATCTCATCTTGGTTCATAAGTTGGAAGTGTTCTTACCCCCAAGTTGTATTGTTTGGTGTTGGGTCTCTGGTATGCAGTGGAAAATTATCCATCCTCGGAGAATGTTAACGTCAGTCTTGTGCTCGACAGGCTTTTGGATGCTTCTCAAGCTCTCTTAGTTTCTATAAATAAACTCGAGGACATGGTCAAAAGGTAACATAATGGTTTCCAGGTCTTCTTGGAAACAAAGCTACTTAGGCATTAGGTAGAAATGGAGCATCCGATGGAAAATTTACATGAGGAAGTGCACTTGCTTTGTGTTCGTCTATCTGCTATGGAAGTCTCCAGGTCTGGAAATGCACAACTAGTTACAAGAGATGAAGGTTCTAGTGCCTCTATTGAAAGGAAGAAAACTCATCATCTGAGAATTTCTGATGTCAGTGGTTATAATCATTGCTAAGCTCTGAGGTTCAATACTTTGGGTAGCGTCTTTTGCAACTATGTTCCTCTATGTTACTGTGTAAATTTTGCGATATACTTGGGATTTTTTGTAGAGTCTACAATGGATATGTTTTTAGTCTAAGATGGAATTGCAACCTTAGTACTGACAACCTTTTTGAGTAATGCTTCGTTAGTAGAAATTTTGTGTCAAAAAAAATTATATAAAGACTTTGGTCCCTAATCCAACATTTATTAATACAAAAACCTTTACCATTCTTTAAAAAAAACGATGCATTGTCTTCAATACTCTTTAACCCTAATAAAATGCATTATGTGCAATACTCTTTAATCTTATAATATATTTCATTAAATTATATCATTTAAAAAAATAATATATATATATATATATATATATATATATATATATATATATATATAAATTTATAATATTTAAAAATATTATAATTTATAAAAAATTACACTTTTATAAATTGTTGCATGACCATTATATTCTTATGTAAAGCGTTTTGATAATGATAGATAGGTGGTCATAACGTCTATCTAGACAAAGCTAAATAGATTATGTACTTATCAAAAGGACCATTTCAATTACAATTCTTGGCATAATGTTTCTCTATGGTGAAAATGCACCTTTGAAAGCATTGCAATTTTCTTTTATATAATCATTATAGATTTAGGTTTGGGAAAAAATGAATAGCCATTTCTTCCTTATTAGTCCATGCCTGGGACTATAGCGTTTGATAGAACATTGACAGCTTATTAATCCACGCATTGACTTTTTAATATTACATGTCTCTCGATGTTTTAACCTAACCGGATAATATATTTAGTTTATATAATAAAAGTAAATCGTTTTCACCAATTTTTAAACTAAAATTTCAATAAATATCAATTAAATTTAAAATTTAAATACTAATTATTTAATAGATTATTGGCCGATGGAATTTGAAGTCTTAAAATTTAAATACTAATTATTTGATAGATTATTGGCCGATGGAATTTGAAGTCTTATTGCAGAATTGCATTTTTCCGTAACAAAATTGGTGTCTTTAACCAATATTTCAAACTAACATTTCTTGTAAGTGAACTAATGCTATAATTACTTCTAACATTAATCTTCTAACATAAAAAACAAAACAAACTTGTGTTAAGTATAAATCTAATTCCATCTTATTTGTGCTTGTGCCGCTAATTTTTTTTTCCATCTTATTTGTTTGCGGCTGCATTTTTTTAAAATAAACTAATATAAGAATGATTTTTATTAAACCATTATAATTTTAACATTTCAATGAATGTTGACCGACAAGGACTCCGGCTGGCGGCAGCTCTGGTTAAGACAAATTTCAAAACAACCTTTCATAAACATGATAAAGGTGTGACAAATTTCAAAACAACTTTTCATAAACATGATAAAGGTGTGGCTTGCCAAAGACAATTTATTTTTAATATTTAACTTTTTTAGTTATAAAAGAATTATGATAATTTTATATTAAAAAAATGTTTTTAAAAATTATAAAATTAATAAATAAATTTAAAGATGAATAATTTTACTTACAACCATATTCATGTTGGTTAAGGAATTAAATAGGTATTTTCCCCTTAAATTTCTTTGAAAATATTCTAATTTTTCAATAAGAGTTATGTTTATGTTAATAAATTATTTCTATTTTATAATAAAAATTATTTTATTATGTGATATAATATAATTATTATTATTTAAATGCATTTTTGCTAATAAAAATAAAGAAAAAGTTGCTTTTAATTTTCTACTATTTTATTAATTTAAAATTATTATTTTCAGAGTAGTGTATAACATTATGTTGGATCTTTGGACTTTTTTATGGGTTGCATAGATGTATATGGAACATTTCCAGGCTCTTAATTAATTACACTAATCACTCTACTTTAATAATTAGTTTACTTTTGTTTCATCATTGGTCTTATACATCAACCTTAAAATTGGATAATAATAATAATATGAATTAAAAAGTAATGAAAATAACAAATAAATAATGATTTTATTTTTTATTTTTTTAAAGATGTGTTTCACAAATAATAAAACGATAAAGATGTCCGTGGGGTTTTGGTTAAACGGTGATGAGGCACGCTATTATAGCACTCATCACAGATTCAATTCCCTTCCTCGGTCAGGGTGATGTATGTGGACATGTTAAGAACTAACTCTAATCAACTCCGTTGTAAAATAGGGTGTTGGAAAAGACCAAGATAATTTTGGGGAGAAAGAGTATGTATTTTTCACTGTTCTAAAAGTGAAAATTAAACAACATTTCATTTTGGAATGTGAGGCATTCAAAGACAAAGACAATTATGTAAATATCCTCACAACTAGCTCTTGGGATACTTTATTAAAAAGAAAAGAAAAGAGGAACTACCAAGCCTAAACAGAAAAGAAAAGAAAAGCAAAAATGATAAAGATTTTTGTTATTCATAATTTCCATACTCACGGAGAGCCAAAATTCTTATTGCTTAGTTAAGAACTAACTCTAATCAACTCCGTTGTAAAATAGGGCATTGGAAAAGACCAAAATAATTTTGGGTCTCAAAAGGAGCCAAAGCAAAGGAGAGCAATATTGCCACAATCTCCACCACCTAGTTCACCTCCTAAAGAAGCAAAAGCTCCATTAAGCATGTCTCGTAAGGAAGGAGAAATTCATGAAGAAGTTGACCCTAAGGAAGAAGAAAGAGTGTTTAGGAAAACATTTCTTGACATGACTGAGATGGTTAGAATTATTTATCAAGAAAGGAATGAGAGACTCGAAGGAGAAGGATCTAAAATCCAAAATGAAGGACAAGGATCTTTAGAAGGTCAACATGACGAAGACAAGTCAAAGAAGGGAAATGGAGGAAATGGAGGCAATGGAGAACTGCCATCTTCACCCTCATCATCATCATCATCTTCTACCTCTTCTTTAGTACATTAGCTACACAAGTCCAAGAGCACTGATAAATATCCTTTATTAAAACTTGATGTTAAGTTCAAATTTCCAATGTTTAATGGTGGAGTAAATGCAGACAAGCTAGATAATTGGATTCGAAAATTGGAGGTCTATTTAAGAATACAGAACCTTCAACCAAAATTCAATTATCATCTTTGAGAATGGAAGATGCAGCACTTGTTTGGTCGGAAGCCAAGACACGGGAGGAATCAAGAAACATGGTAAGATTATTCTATCATGGTCAGATTTTATTGTTGATATTAAACGACAATTTTATCCATTAGCTCATATGAAAAAAGCCATCATGAACTGGCAGAAATTTAGGCAATTAAAGGGACAAAATGTGTAAGAATACACCCAATAATTTAGGAGAAGAGCTCTTTTATTAGGGGTGGATTTGCAGATCCAAGACACTTTGCTAAAGTACATAGGAGGCTTACATAGCTACCTAAAAAATACTATTCTCATGTTTAACCCCACTAGTCTAGATGAAGTTTGTGTTTAGGCCACACATCTAGAAGCTAGAGGGAAGAACATTCTTGAAGAGGGCAGGAAGAAACCTTTTAAGGGTAAAATCAAGGAAAAGTCCCCAAAAGGTAAAAACAAAAAGAATGCATCTGTTAAGAAAGAGGGAGAAAAAATGATTTGTAAAAATTGTTCAAAAGAAGGCCACGATGAAACTCATTGTTGGAAATTACATCCAGAATTGACGCCAAAGAAACCCAATAACAAAGGGAAACAAAAAACTACTGCCACAACTCAACATGACTTAGGGTCTAATTTAGGTGATGAGACTAAAATTACAGCCATGAGATTGAAGAACATGGAGGGAAAAGAAATTGAAACTAAACCCACTACCAATACATAAAACTGTCTCATAAACACTCCAAATGAAGAAGAAAGAATATAACTGTTTCATGTGAGGGTCATATCCAAGCATACCAATATTGACACACTGTTTGACAGTGGGTCACAAGCAAACTTAATCTCTGAATATTTGGTAAAAAAAATTAACCTTGAGACCATACCACATCCAAAACCATATCCATTGGGTTGGATTTGTAAGGATGCAAATATACAAGTTACAAGGAAATGTATATTGAGGTGTGTAATCACTGCAAGCTTTGTTGACACAGTTGAATTAGATGTAGTTCCGCTTGACATAACAGGTATGTATTAGGGAGTCCTTACTTGTATGATAGGAAATTGATCTTCTATCGCCATGAGAACAAGTATCATTTATTCAAAGATGGCAAGGAGTTCATTGGTAAATGTTGGACATGTAAAGAGGCTGGTAAATTATAGCAAGGATTTTTCTCTTCTTATGATTAAGCCCAAAGTTGATATTAATCATGAATATTTTGAGGGATGTGATCCTAAGTTGAAATTGGAATTATATGATGTGGTTAATGGGCATCATGAGATGTTTCAGGAGCCAATAGGATTGCCTCCAAAAAGGGAAATTCAACATGAGGTTCAGTTGCAACAGGATTGTCCTCTTCCAAACATCGGTATGTATCGCATGTCGATAATGGAGAATGCTGAAATAAAGAGGCAAATAAAAGAGATTTTGGATAAAGGTATCATAAGGCCAAGCACCTTGCCATGCGGTTCACCCATAGCCTTGATACCAAATAAAGATGGGACTTGGCACATGTGTGTAGATTTTCGAGCTTTGAACAAAATTATGGTAAAAAGTCGTTACCCACTCCCAAGAATAGATGATTTTCTTGATCAACTGAAATAAGAAAAGTTTTTCACTAAGTCAGATTTACAAAGTGGATATCATCAAGTAAGAATTGCAGAAAGTGGTATATGGAAAACTGCATTCAAAACCAAACAAGGACTCTTTGAGTGGCTAGTTATGCCTTTTGGTTTATGTAATGCACCAGAAGCTTTTATGCGGGTTATGGATAATGTTTTGCGACCATTCCTTGATGAATTTGTTATTGTGTACTTAGATGACATTTTGATTTTCATCAAAACAAGAGAATGTCTTGCATGTAAATATAGTGCTTGATATTTTGAAGAAAGAGAAATTGTTTCTTAAGATGTCAAAATGTGAGTTTGGAAAGACTTATTTGGTCTATTTGGGACATATTGTAGGAGGAGGAGAATTGAGGATTGATCCTTCTCAAGTGGAGTCCATTGTGAATTGGCCCACACCCAAAACTGTTACCAAGGTAAGAAGTTTCTTAGGTGCAACTCAATATTGGAGGAAATTTATTGCTAACTTTTCTTCCATCGCAGCTCCTATGCATGTAGTGAGAAGTGTGAAGAAAGGCTTCCAATGGGGAGGCAAACAACAGTAAGATTTCAAAGCTTTAAAAGACAATATCAGTTCAGCTCCAGTCCTTGCACTACCAAATTTGAGATAGCCATTCGAGATACAAACCAATGCTAGTGACTATGCCATGGGTGCAATCCTATTGCACCATGGTACGCCTATCGCCTTTCATTTAGAAACTTTTAATGGTGTTTGGATTAATTATCCTGCATATGAAAAAGATCTATATGCGTTGGTACAAAGTGTCAAGAAGTGGAAACACTACTTGAGGGGTAAAGAGACTATTGTACACACGGATCACCAACCATTACAGTACTTGCAGTTGCAAACAAAATTGCAGCAATCAAGACATTTCAGGTGGATGGGATTTCTTCAACAATTTCACTTGGTTACAAGGTACAAAAAAGGTACATTCAATAAATTTGTAGATATGATTTCGAAACCAATCATTAGTGCTTCTACTTTACTAAAAAATGATTCTATTGTACATGAGAGTTACATAGAACAATATGCACATGACATTGATTTCAAAGATGTGTATTCTAGTTTGAGTGAAGGGAATCAAATTGAAGAAAGAGATTATCACATGCATAACAATTTTCTATTTCATTTGGGAAAGATATGTATTCCACAAGGAGAGAGGCTAAGTGTCATGAGAGTAGCTCATTCTTCTCTTATTGCTGGACACTTTGGGGTAAGCAAAACAATGGCACATCTACATAGGTATTGTTATTAGCCTTGCATGATAGATAGTGTGTCACATTTTATAAGAGGTTGTTCTATGTGTGCAACAAGTAAGCCTAGTAATAGGAAGCTTGGATTGTACATGCCACTACCGGTACCATCAAGGCCATGGGAGAGCGTCTCCATGGAATTTGTTGGATGTCTACCTATGCCAATAAAGCAACATGATTATCTTTTTGTAGTCGTGGATAGTTTCAGTAAAATGTGTATGCTTATGACATGTAAGAAGACCATTACTGCTGAACTTTATTTTCAAAATGTTTGGGTTCATTTTGGATTGCCCACTTCTATTGTTAGTGACAGGGATTCCAGGTTCATTGGGAATTTTTGGTCAAATCTATGGAGAATGATGGACACAAAATTGAAAAAGAGTACCACTTTTCATCCACAAACAGATGGACAAACCGAAGTGGTGAACAAAATAGTTGTGCATCTATTGAGAGGATATTGCAGCAAAGATCCTAAGTTGTGGGATGAACAACTGCATTGCATTCAACACGCTTATGATTGGGCAAAGCACTCTTCAACATAAACCTCACCTTTTGAAGCATGCTTTGGGTATTTTCCAAAATCACCATTAGAATTCATCTTTGGGAAGGATGTTGCAATTGATGGCCATAATGATATTGATAAGGCTCGAATTTTCATTGAGAAAATTCAGAGGATACATCAACAAGTTCAAGAACAACTTGAGAAAAGTCAAAGAAAATACAAAGAAAGGAATGAAAAACACCGGGTTGATCGTAAGTTTCAAGAGGGAGATGAGGTATGGTTGCACATTAGCAAAGAAAGGATGCAAGGGGAAGGTAAAAAACTCAAACCCATTCACTATGGTCCTTTCAAGATCATAAAAAGAGTTGGTAACAATGCATTCCAACTTGATTTGCCTTTGTACATGCAAATGTATTTAGTTGTTAATGTTGAAAACTTATGCTTGTATGAGCCTCCTTTGATCAATGATCAAGGAAGTGATGTTCAACTACCTTCTATGGAATATTTCTTGCCAAAATTTCTGGATGAGATCAAAGAAGATATAATTTTTGACAGGAGGATAAGAGCATCAAAGAGGGGAAGTGTTGACTACCTTCGAGTTGGGCTAAAAGGCACTAAACTAAGAAAGGAAAAATGGATGGAGATTGAAAAGGTGAGGGAGTTGTACCCTCATCTACTGAATAGGTAATCAAGAATTTTGGGGTCCAAAAGCTTCCCAATGGGGAGGAATGATCGGGAGTTCATAATTTTTTCTCAAAATTCAAAATTACAGGATTGGATTGAAACTAGGATGGTGGTGTAGATATCGTCTTCTTGATTTTGGCGCCGTGAACAGTTTGAAAAACCGATATCGTATGACGAAGATATTGTGTTCTGATTGAAAATGGCAGGACACAAGTGTTATTGAATTGTGATTCTGTCAACAGAAATCGGTGCAGGCGGAATGAACGATGGAGATTAGATCGCAGAAGAAACAGTGGGAGGTCAATGGTGGATGATGAATCACGATTTCACATTTCGAAAATAATAGCAGATACTGTTAAGGGTTCGCATGGTATGTTAAATAGGTTGCGATGCAATGCGGTAAAGTTAAAATGCGATGCGATGAGGGGGGCCACATGTCGGCATTGCGCACGGGCACACATCGCATAAATGATTGCTTTAGCATTACTAGTACCAAGTTGAACTTGTGGACAAGCGATTTGCGATGCACTGTGATTGGTTGCATGTTGTGGGACCCAAGAACCCTGTTCTGTGTGAATATAAGATGTTATAGACTATGTGTGATATGTTTAAAATGTAAGCAATGTTTGATTGTGAACGTGTATGTTTAATGAAAATCTGATATTGTTTCTGCTAACGTATAAGCCACTTAACAGTTGGGGGTTTGCATGTGGCCACCACCCTAACAGTAACATTGAATGCACGATTTAATAGGTGGAGTGGATAAGGTTAAGCCCTAATTTAACTCCAGTTAACTGGAGTTCTCCACATTTAGTGGAGTTTTCCTAGGAGATATTGGAAAAAAGTGTAGGAGGCTCATTATTCGACCATTCTAAGTGAATGAAGAGTCATTCTTGACTAATTGGAGCATGATGAAGCCATTGGTGCAGAGAAAACAACCATTAGAGCACTGTAATTACATGTAATAGCAAAATTTTGACCATAATGAAAGATGGACAAGCCATTGGGAGCTGGATCAACAGATGTAGCACAGGAGGGGTGAAATGCTTCATCATGCCTGCTGTGTAAATTTCATTGTGGTGACTTATTTCTCTATTTTACACTATTTGTTAGTGTTATTTATACTTATTTTATGCTTCTAATTCACTAAATTTCATCTATAATTCATGGAAAAACTCCTTAATCCTTATGAAAATTATTGAACCAATTATGCACACGTTTTTAAAATTGAAATACCCTTAGCACAACAAAACTAATACAGTCATTTCAGATCACTTAGCCAAAGGGATGGAATACAAGACCAAGAGAATGTTAATGTACATATCAACCACCAAGAGGAAAGGGGCCACTGAATAAGTTTTCAATAGGAAACCTCAAATGAGAGAACATAGACCAGGAGTGACGTGGGTGAGCGAAGGGATAAAAGAGTGGGATCCGACTAGAAGATGAGAGGGAAATCCATAAGTAGGGGATAATAAGTAGGGAGGGTTAAGGTAAGACATACAAACTTGTGCATAGAAAGGAGTACATAAATACTCTAGATAAGGGATGAGAAGTGGGAAAATGATAGATAAATGGTACACCATCGTTGAAACATAAAATGATTAGTTAAAACACAAAGGGTAAAAGGATGTTGAGAGGAGAAAAAACTATGATTAACTAGGTTGATTCCCTATGCCACCACCATCTATTATGGGTTGTCCTAAGTTTCCAAAGTGCAATTATATAGATATGTGGGAGGAAACAACTTAATCTCTTCCATAGAACAAACTCATTGTGAAATGAATGCCTTATGGATTTGCATTTACTTGGTGTAGGTTTTAACCCTGTACAATTTAATTACTACCAAAAAATTCATAATTAAAATGGAAAAGATGTAATGACAAACACACCCATACCCACTATAGACATGAAACATAGTATGCATCAACAAAGCCATGTATGCCCAACACTCTATCCAATCCTAGTCTTCCTTGGTGGTACAATCCATATTTGTTAGCGCCATGCAAATACTTGAAAGTATCTTCATTATTGTCCAATGCTACCTCTGCAATTTTGACATATAACTGCTCAACATTCCCATTGCATGTGCAATGTTTGGTCTAGTATAGACCATTTCATAGACAAAGCTTCCAAACACACTGACATATGGAACATGGGACATGTCCTCTTCCTCTTCTCGCATCTTGGGACATTGATTTGCAAATTAATTTACACCTACAAGAATAAGCACCTTTATTACTTTTCTTTTCTTCATATCACACCTCTACAATATTGTCTCAACATACTTCTTTTGAATTAACCAAAGTTACCTATTTTCCCTAACTCTTATTTTCCATGCCTAAGATAAAATTTGCAACATTGAGATCCTTCATGTCAAATTTAAAGGACAATTAATTTTTCACTTCCTTGATGATTCCCTTTTTCCAATCAGCAACATATCATCGATAGACAAGACTGAATAAATAACATAATCACCAGCTAATTTGAAACATACACAATCACCTTCTTTGCTCACTGTGAAGCCAAGTCCTAGTGTATAAGTATTAAATTTTGTATACCATATCCTTGGTGATTGGTTTAATCCATACAGGGACTTTTAAGCCTATGTACTAGCTCTTTATTTCCTTTTATATCAAACCTTCTTGCAACTTCATGTAGATTTCTCCTTCTAGATCCCATGTAGGAATGCTTTCTTCACATCCATTTGTCCTACTTCAAAATAAAAATCAATAACAATAGATAAAATAAATCCAATCGAAGTTAACTTGGCAATAGGTGAAGATATATCACCAAAGTCAATTCCCTCTACTTGGGAAGAACTGAGATTTGTATTTCTACATTATGCTTTATGCATTCAACTTCATGTTAAACACCCATTTGTTTCCAATGGCATTTCTTTCATCCGACAACTTCACTAGATCCAAAGCCTCATTCTTGTGTAAGGTTGTCTTTTCTTCAACTATGGCCTTTTTCTAGAGTTTTCCATCCTCATAATCCACTACCTCCCTAACAATTCTAGGATCATCATAATTAATAAAAAAAGAAAAATTTGAATGGAAATCAAGTGGAGAATACCTTTTTGGATGCCTTCTTTACTGAACTAGTCTCCTAAATACCATAGTATGTGGTCCTTCATCTTATAATTCTTGTTATTTTGTAGAGTCTTATTCGTCATCCTTCGTCATTTCAAACTTTATCTTTTCTAGTGTTTCTCCCTTAGTAGGAATTCTTGTTTAACAACATATTTGACTTCTCTAAATACTACATCTCGACTATACATAACCTTCTTATTTTTTGGGTTCTAAAGCTTATAACTTTTCAAACCATCTTTACATCCAATAAATATACACTTTTCAACTTTCTTATCCAACTTACTCATATTGTCATTTGGAACATATACATAGGCGTCACAACAAAATAACCAAATATGTTTAAGAGAAGGTTTCTTATGAGTCCATACCTCATGTGGAGTCTTGTCATCCAACATTGATGAGGGTGATATATTTACCAGATGACATGCAATGTCCACTACCTCTGCCCAAAATTCGTCTCCTAACTTAGCACCACTGAGCATGCTCCTTTCTTTCTCCATCAATTTTTTGTTCATCCTTTTACAACTCCATTATGTTGAGGTTTTTATGGAGTAGTGTTTTTCCTTGCTATACTAATTTTCTTACAAAATTTTTCAAATTCATTCCCATATAATTCTCCACCATTATTTTTTCTCACACCTTAGTTTTCTTCTTTGTCTAATTTTCCACAAGAGCCTTAAACTCTTTAAAATTGTCAAAGACTTTAGATTTATTCCCGAGGAAATAAATCCATGTATTCCTTGAGAAGTCATCTATAAATGAGACATAATATATATCTTTATCCAGTGACGAGACCAATACAGGTCTAAACACATCAATATGCACCAATTGTAATATTCCCTCTAACCTTGTAGAGCTAGGGGAGAATCTTTCCCAATTCAACATTCCATATAAACAATGTTAAAAAAAATCAAAATTCCAGAGAAAAATTAGACATACCTCTTACCATACATTAATGTATAGTACTCAAAGGCCCTTCTCTCTAATATGTCCTAGTCTTTGATGCCACGACATAGTCTTTTATCTAGAGGTCGCACCACTCTCATAAACAACATAATTGTTTCACCCATCACTAATGATGCTTCCCAACAACCTATACAAAGTTCAAATTTAAACTCCCTATAACAATACCATTTCTCCTTGAACCATCCTACATTAATGCTTTTCAAATAATGTTCTTACACTTGTATAAATCATATTGCTTACAAAAATCAAATTTCTAGCTAATATTGGTATGTGCAGAATGTCAAGGAGTGTTCTAATCCTTCCACATAATCTTCAACTTGATTTTTTCTCATCCTATGATTCTGGATGTTGAGTCATCTCCTAAGAAAATATCACCACCATCAAATCTTTCAATATCCGAAAACCATTCCATGTGAGAGGACATATGAAAGGATGCACCTAAGTTGACTAACCATGCCTCATGATCTACATGTGTACTTGAAGAATCCAGGTACACATCACCTCCTTCATCCAAGGAGATTTTTGCTTCTGTAAAAGGAGCACCTTCAAATCTCTTCCCTTTCTCAGAAATTTTAGATCTATAATTTTTTTTATAATGCCCTTCTTTTCCACATATCCAACATATCTTTACGAAATTTCCTGGAGACTTGGATCTTCCTCTAGATTTAGATCTACAACTTGATGTTTTTTTTTTAAAACTGTAGAAGCGTCCTATTATAGACAAGGGATCTCCATTATGGATTTCCATGTTTTTCAATCTCATCTCCTCTGATAACAAGAATGATACTATTTCATTGAACTTTAAAGTGGTTGCATTACTACTTATGGAAACAACCAGAATATCCCACACGTATGGTAGAGAACATAAAAAATTGATGCACATATCTTTATTTGAAATCTTAATATCAACATATAATAACCAAATTACCATAGTATTGAAGGAATTCATATGCTCTGCCACTGAGTCTCAATTCTCTAGTCTTAGGTTATATAGCTTCTTCCACAGGAATAATTTTTTCACTAGGTACTTAGACTGATACAAAGCCCCTAACTTGTCCCACAAACCCTTTGTTGTAACTTCTCCAGAAACATTCATTAATACTGATTTAGAGACATAAATGTATTTTCCTCTTTACGTTTCGATCCAACTTGGACCAATCTTCTGTTGACATCCCTGTTGGTGCAATACTTGGTGATCCATTGATCTCTGTACACCAACAAATCTTCCATTTTGAGCTTCCACAACTAAAAAATGTGCCCATTGAACTCCTCAATATCTATATTTGAATTACTTGTCATTTAATTTTCACCACAAGAATATATTTCAAAAATATCCTACTATAACAAGGTCTACCACGTGCTTAAGCCAAACCCCTTAGCGAGAAAGGTGTCCCCTTAAAGCCAAAACAACTCTCATACCAAATGTAGATTTTAACCTTGTACGATTTAATTATTAATAGAAAATTATTAATTAAAATATAAAAGATTCAATGACAAACACACATTAAAACAAATATTTTATCCTCTAAACCTAAAATTAGGAAAAAAAGCAAATTTTTTTTCAATATATATTTTCTATATAGTATTACAATACAATATATATATATATATATATCCTATGACATGTATGAACCCCCATTCCATTTAACATGGATTAAAATACAACTTTAGTTCCTTAATAAAAACTACAAAACCATGGAAAAAACCACCGTGCGCCACAAAAATTCTTTTAGCAAAAAAATGAGTTGAAAACCCCAAAAAATGGACAAAAAAAAACACCCGAATTCACCCCTTTCAAACCCCCCAAATAGGAGCGGGGGGGGGGATTTTGCCCCCTTCAGACAACTCTTGCTATGCCCCGTGCAACATATAACATGTGGGACTAGTTGTGAAAAGAATATAACACATACCCAACACGTGGAGATTACATCCACACCATGTGTTGGGGCCACAAAATAACATTGAAGGTTGTTGGGTAGTTTGGTTGGGACTCGTGTGCAAGAATTTCCATGAGTACTCACTTGTCATGGGTTAGGGAAGATTATTAATTGAAATAGGAACAACTTTGGTTTAAAAAGTGATATTTAATATTTTTGGGTTAGTTTTGATATTTACTTAATTTTTTTTAACCAAGCACAAATTAGTTTTTTCATAACAAAATGATTTTGTTTTTATAGGAAAAATCAATGACATCCATGTGTAGTTAGATACAAAAATAGGAAGTAGCACTTCCACAACCAAGGGAGGAGAAAAAGGGTTTTCACTACTATACACATTCACGACTTTTCACAAGATTTATATTCATACTTTTTTCTTTATTTTTTGATAATGTTGTACATTTTTTTATAAGGAACCCACTGCCATTGTCTCAGTAGGTCGATGTCACAATCATAACAACTAAGAAAAGTAGGAAGGTTGCAAAAGGTTGTGGTAGTTGTAGCTAAGATGCTCGTCACAATAAGGGATAACATGATTGCGTGGTAGTGCCTTTAGTTTGGTTGCAAAAATGTTGTGGTAGTTATAGCTAAAATGTTTTCCACAACATGGGATAAGGAAGATCCCATTGTAGTGCCTTTCGTTTGTTCATAGAATTTACCTTGGAAACTGAAAAGGTAGAGGCGAGGAAAATTTTTGTCAAATAAATTTGAAATAACATCTAAAGTTGCAGTAGTTGTAGTAGATTCTAGATTTGTTAATTATTGATTTTTTGCTTATGTATGAAATAGATAAGATGTAGAAAACTGATAACAACAAATACAAATCACATACCAACCACAATGTACACAAATATATTCTTTAGGAAACCATAACAGGAGAAAACCCTACTGGAAGGCAAGGTTGCTTTGATCTCTTTTGTCTGTTATGGAAATAACACAAGTATAAAGGAGAAGACACTTCTATGGAGTTACTGTAGACCCCTGTCCTATTAGGATACTATAGAACACTAACCCCTTCTATTATGATTTCTAGCTACCACTCCTAGTTTCTTTCATCCACTATGGAAAAAGATACAAGTTCAAATAATGGAACCCCTACTCCTCATAGTGGCACAATTTTAACATAGCCTAATAACCAACAAGGGGTCATGTTTGACTCCTTCAAATCTCAACTAGAGTCACAAATTTGATTAATTGAGAGTCTTCTTCATATTCCACACATGTATAGGCAATTTTCCATGAGTAACGAGGGTTGACATGACATCCTCTCGAATCATGGTGGTCAATCACAATAGGTCAACTTGTCTGAGGAACACAGTTTGGATACAGACTCTAATTGACATGATTTTTACATATTTGGGAGGGTCTCTACATGTAGAATAACATTTTAAGTTTTAATTTTCAAGTGGGAGAGTTATGATCCCAAAAAATTTCATTTACAACCTCAAAAAGGTATAGAAGTTTTAAAACCCTAACTCTACAAACTAGGGCTTGCTAGGAAAAATGACCCTACAACTTTATTCCTCCAATTTTCTACTCTGAAAGGATTGAGATAGATGAAAAATATTATAATGATACAATCTAGATTATGCCCTAATTAAACTGACAATGAGTATTATGAGGTTGTCTTTCTTATGGATGCTGGGCTATTCATAAATTCTGGGGGGTTAAAGGTTGTAAGAAAAAATGTTATTTTTTAATTAGGGTCTAGGGAGAAGGAATCAATAGCTTTGGTTATGAGGTTCATAATTCAGTTAATGTGGATTTTAGAGAGAGGTTTGTAAGAAGAATAGGATAAAGGTTCAAATAATTTGGCTTCATAATCACAATAGTTCACAATTATGAAAGCATTACCTTTATTTTGAGCTTAGTACGTTCTTCTATAGTTGTAAGGACCAATGATTCGTTTTCTTCTCTTTCTAGAGGATAACTTGGATTTCATTGAAAATATTGTGCCCTTCATTTTATTATACTCGGAGATAAAATTTCAATTGAGTTTTCATTTAAAGGAAAATCACTATAGAAGGAATATTGGATGTGTTTGGTAATTGCATAAAATTTATGGTGTCACCAATGGATTTTTTTTCTTCCCATGTAACCTAGCATCTCATCCTATAGCCCATATGTAAGGGTGAGATATTCTTTAGCGAATATCTTACAACAATACACTCGATATGAACTCAACATATCACTTATGGGAGTTGAACTTAGGTGGGGAGGATAACAATCATGCCTCTCAACCACATGAGATAAACCCAATTAGCAATGATATGACCAATAGTTATATATTAGAGTCTTAATTGATTTGCTGAAGAATTTTGCAAAATAAAACTTGGTGTATTGGAAATCCCTTGCCTACATCTCTAAGTGGATGATTAGAATATCTTAAAAATGTCCTTTAAATTTTGGAAAGACAACGAATAAAAAGGTCGACAATGAAAGTTTAGTGAATTGAGAAAGTCTCTCAAGGACTAGGCCACCAACAAAATGAGCATAGAGTGATCTCCTTTCCTGTTCTAAGGCCTTGGTTACAAACTGTTTTGGTGCCTAGTTAGAAGATTACCTTTGTGGTGGCAAGGGATAATGCTTAAGAAGTATATTCATCCTAGTGGTTCTTTTGGAATGGATATTAAAACTTATTATGAATGTGAAAAGGAACACTATTATATGGAAAATTTTGGTCAATTATTTTCACTTTTTTTGGAAATTATCTATGTTAGCAAGTGGGGAACATGATTTATGTTCCTATTGGGGGGTTATTACACAGAGTTGGACCTATTCTTATAAGATATTGAAGGAAATTGAATCACCCTTGAATGGAAAAATATTGATACCCATGTTATTTATATATGAGAAACTTAAACAACATATGGTCTTTAGATTAGATACGAATTAAGGAAATTGATCTAGGGATGAAGTCCTCAGCATTAAAATATTTTCAAATCTTAATTGTTTAGGTCATATCAAATTTCTTAAATGTGAATACTTGATAGAAAAAAAATGGTGGTGGAACTTACCATGGAAGGTCAAAGCTCCTCTCAAAAAGTCATTCACACGGGACAATATTTAGAGGGGAACAATTGGTCTAGGGCATGTGTTTTGTATATTTGGAACATATATAGTTAATAAATCACATTTTTCTACATTGCATGTGTGAAAGTGTATCATAGGATTGAAAGAAAGGATTAGCAAATGGTAAAGATCCAATATGGAAAAAGCCATTTACTTATATTATGATAAACACAAGAATCACATTGTCATTCTTGCATTGCCCTTTGTTTTTCTATGGTTCATATGAACTTGTCATATGTTTATTTTTAAATTATAAATGCTTAACATAAATAACATTTTATATATTTAATTATTAAATTATAAATTTTAATATAAATAATGTTTTATATAACTAGCATAAATCCATCTAATTCAAGATCTACCAAGTGGAGAGAGGAATCAACTCTTTGAGGATGCAAACCTATTTTTGAATGCAAAATTTGAGGAAATGTTTGCACCTTAAAGCCTGATTATATAATAATAATAATAATAATTTTTTTATGAGGAAAAAATCGAACTTTTTATTAAGGGAATAAAAAGTTACATAAGTAGATGTGATAAAGCATTTTGAAAGTAGTGTATCCGCCATGACGTAGGCAAAAACCGCGGCAAAACTGAGAAAAAAAGCAATCCCAATTCCAACACAAAAATAATCTTGTCCATGTCCTGGGCCTCCCCTTAAGGAGAAAACGACCCATATACATACCAGTTTATACAAAAGGTAAATGCTTTATACAAACATACAAAAATTCTATGAAGGCTAGTATCCATAAGTACAAAAATGAACAAAAATGATATGTGAAGAAAAGCCAGAGAGACCCGTTTAGAGACTATATGGATGTTGATCCGACACATAGATCATGCCATCCACATGTTCAACTATATGCCATGCATCCAAATCCCGCTGTAAGCCCTCCTTATAAAGGAGGTCCGTTGTTTTATTCCTCTCCCTGTAGATATAAAAAACAAATATATGATCAAATATCATTTTAATTTGAAAATTTTCATCTAAGAGTGGAATGAAAATATGGTTTTGACATCTATGCAAGTTGTTGAACCAATTTATAACATTCAATGAGTCACCAAAAATTTTCACTGAGCCAATCCCTAAGTATTTTATCCAGCACATTAAGAGTTTAAGTGATTGCAATTTAGTAAAATTATTAGTTCCCCAACCAAGGCCCACTGAAGCTTTGTAAAACTTGTTTTCATTGACGTGGATAATCAACCTTGACCCACACCTGTGGTGTGCATCCGAAGCCCCATCAAAGTATGAGCAAGAAATACTAGGCTTGATTTGTTCTTCACGAATGATCCTAGAATTCTTAGATGGAGAAGAAATAGGAATAAGGGAATAAATCGAGGGACATTCAAAAACAATCGGATATGGAGAAGTTGGAAGATCCTGAAAAATGCCTTTGTTTCTAGCTAACCAGATTCCCCAAGAGATTATTAGAGGGATATTTCTTAAATTTTCATGAGAGGTCAAATTCCACCAACTTTCCCAGGCTTCCCTACAATTTTCCCCATTCCAGTTTAAGATGATTTCCAAAAGGCTCAAACTGGATTCCAAAATCTTGGAGATGAAAGGGCATCTTAAAAATAAGTGGCTAATAGATTCTTCAACGTTTTTGCACAAGATACACCAACCCAAACCTAGTTATATCCATCAATAGGCTATATCCATAATTTGAGGAGTAATGACCTAATGGAGCATGAACCCATATAATTGAATTTGGGCGATACCTGATCCTAACATTTGTGCACTGCAACTTTCCTATGTACCTCTGCCACTCATCCCCCCATTGCAGCTCTTAGAAAATATCCACGAGAGACTTCCATCCCTGATGCTAATAAGTTGAAATAACGACTTTCTCAATCTGATTCAGGAACACAACACCTTGGCCACTGAGAGATTCCAAAATATCCCTTGAAAGTATATAAGTGTCATTAAAACCCACCCAAGGATCAATGCCTATTCTGAGATTTTCTCCATTACCTATGTGCCAGTCTAATCCATGTTCCACAATTCTAAATGTGTCTATTGTTGATTTCCATATTACTGATGAATTTGAAGGTTTTTTTTCATCCCTCCTCATCCATTCATCCAAAGGAACTGGGTCGTGTACCTACTTTTTACCACAACAGTCCACAAGTTTCCCATTGTCAACAACCACTAACCCGATTTTGCAACCAAAGAAACTGAAAAATGTTGGAGCTCCTTTATCCCCCATCCTCCCAAGGCCTTGTGTTGAGAAATTTTGTCCCAAGCGACCCAGGGAAGAACTACATCCTCCTTTACACTTGCCCAAAGGAAACAACTACACAATTTCATAATTTTGGACATAATTCCTTTTAGAACCCATGTAAGAGCGATCCAATAAAAAATTATAGCCACAAGTACATATTTTATGAGTATAAATATGCCAGCTCTCAACAACCACTTAAAATCCCACATTTTGATACAGTTCTCAATTTTTTCCAGCAGCTAATTCCAATCATGTTTCCTGTATGAATCAAGTTTTAAATGGAACCCCATGTATTTAAAGCTACCCCCCATAGGATTTGATTTGAGAGGGAGAATCGAAGTAATTCTATCTACCTCATTTACCGAGAATCCTTCGTGCACAATTGAGGATTTCTGGACACTAATGCACAATTTAATTGCCTTACAGAAGAAATCAAGTGAGAACTTCAACTGTTGTATATCATCCCTGGATCCATTACTGAAAAGGAGGATATAATCAACAAATAGCAAGTGAGTGATGCAAATATTAGTTTATATTTCATTTCCTTTTAAATCACCTCTCCTCTTTGCAACCAGGATCAACTGAATTAGAACTTCTGCTGCCAGTAAAAACAATAGAGGAGACAAAGGGAATCCCTGTCTAATCCCTCCCTAACTATGGAAGAAAGGTGAGGCTGCCCCGTTTATGAGAACATAAAAAAAAACATTAGATATGCACCCCATGTCCCAATTTATAAATCCAATTTTGAATCCAAGGTGATTCAATAGGAGCCAATGATATAACCAACTGATCCAGTCAAACGCCTTTGACAAATCAATTTTTACAATCAGGCCTTTTCTTTTGTGTTTCTTTATGCTGTGCATTGATTCCTGAGAAACTTCAATTACTTCATCGATCTGTCTGACATCAATGAAACCAAATTGTTCCTTAGGTATGTTTCTGGATAGTATTGGCTTCAGTCAATTCACAATAATTTTACTAATGATTTTATAGATGCATTTACATAGGGATATGGACCTAAAATTCTTGAACGATGTTAGGTCATATGATTTAGGGATTAAGGTGATGAATGTAGCGTTGAAGGGCTCATGGATATAACCCATGATCCTATATTCTTATACCACCCCTACTATCTCATCCCCTTTTAATTCAAAGAAATGTTGAAATAATTCCATAGTCTAGCCATCAGGCCCCAGGCTTTTATTTTTTGCATGGATTTTAAAATGATTTCGACTTCAAATTTCGATACAGGAGTCATAAGAAAATCATTTTATTCCTCCTCTGCATACCTAAGAAAGAGCTAAGCCACCTTAATGACCTCGACAATAGAGGCTGCCTCAGGCGCCCTGAACAAATTTTTAAAATATTATTTTCCTAGAGCAACCAACTCATTGAAATATTTTTCTCTCCCCCCCATCTGCCCAAGCCATTTACTAGAGAGTGTTGATGTTCTTCCTTCCCTTAGCATATTTCTGAAAAAAATTGAATTCTCATCCTTAGATGAAAGCCAAATAGCCCAAATTTTTAATATCCATTGTTAGTCATTGTCATTTAGGATCTTCCTCATCCTAGACTCCAATAGTTTTATCCTTTCTCTCTTCTCCTCCGTCTCATAGTCATCCCCTTCCAAGATTTCCAAAACTTCCAGAGCCGTCCCAATTTTCTTTAGATCCAGTTCATCCCTCATTTTTTTTTTCCTTTTCCAAATTTATAGTTTCCAAGTTCAATATTTTTAAGTTGTCCATGAAGGACTATGCAGGGGATATGTATTTTGAGCGATCCAGAGGCATCCATGTATCTTGGACTAGACGGATGAAACTGGAATCTTTGAGTGAACTAGGGTTAAATTTGAAAGGATATCTAGGCTTCCTACTGGACCCTTTCAGCTCCAAGAGGATGGGGAACTAATGCGATTCCCCTCCTGTTTCTACGCTTTTCTTGAAAGAGGGAATACGATTTATGAAATCCTCGTTTAACAGGAACCAGTCCAATCTCTTTTCCACCCTGGCTTCCCCAACTCTTATATTTATCCATGTAGGAAAATATTCTATCAAATTGATGTATAGAATCCTACCAAACCAAATCTTAGTCAAGAAAAAGTATGCCAAAGGGCCAACATGGGCTTGGTTACCCTAGGCCTTAGACCAATCCAAATAAAAATTGAGGTCCCCTACCACCACCAGATTGTGAAATTTCATAAAATAATTTGAAAAAAGATTCTTCTAGAATGAAACCATGTCTTAAAAAGGACCATAAATATTGAAAAGGGATAGCTCAGAGCATAATTTAGATGAGTATACCTAAACCCTGAGCACCAATTCCGAACCCCAATAATTTTTTAGCTTCAAACAACGATGTTTAAAACTTAGGGCTAGGCCTCCCGATCTTCCTTTCACATCAGCTGTAACAAAATTCCAAACTGGCACCATTTTACAAAGTGAAGCCTCACCGCTTCGCCAGTTCCAACGGTTTTTTGCATCATAATGACATCAGGTCTGTAATTTTGAAAAAGAGTTTTTAGAGCTAGATTCTTACAACTGCTAGCAAAACCATGTCAATTAAAGGACAAAAGGGTCATTTGGTAACCCTGGCAGTGGTCTGCGCTACTCTAAGCACCCCTTTGAGGGATAATTGTTTTCCATCAACAATGTCCAACTTAGCTTTAAGCTGAGATTTATATATGTCATTTTTCCTGCGACGAATCTTTCATGGACTTCAATGTTCAATAATGCTTCCTAGTCCTCCCATCAGATCAACAGATAGAACCCTTTTTTCTCGAGGGTCCATATTATAAGGAGCGTTATCAAGGGAGTCCAGAGGTAAATTGGAAGGTTCAGGGATGGTCGAAGATGGCATTACAAGGGAGAGAGCTAGGATGGATGTAATAATACTATCCAAATCTAGTGACAAATTGCCTAATACAAGAGATTTAGACACAAATATACTAGAAGGACCAGGCCTAGGCATTTCATTTAGCAAAGAAAAAAGAGATTCATGTACCGAGGATATGGGGAGAGAACAAGTACCCACCGAGAGAGGCGCCAGATCAATTGTTCCATTCTCTTCCCGAACTCTCTGAAGGGGAACTTACTCTAGCACTATGTGTAAACCCGGACTTACTTACTGTTCTTATTGTACCTCCATCGACACCTGTCCCCTCTCTTGAATAGGCTCCACCCCTTCCATCTGAGCATTCACCTCCGCTTCCATTTGATGTTGACCCTCTGTCCCAATATATTTCCTCTTCCTTATTCTCCTTTATATTCCTAATGGGAAATCTCTTGATCAATGGTTGTCATTGATGTCAACCCAAGCATCACCAGGGGCTACCCCAATATTGCATGGGAATTTTTACCTACCAAATTACTATATTCTGGGTCAAGAATGCTTTAGATGGTTTGTACTTGTCAAGATGTTTCTGTTGATATATGGCACGCCACGTTATTCTTCACGGTTTGAGAGATATTCATGTTTGAAGTTTGTAACCCTAGTTAGTGGGCTAAAACCCCATGGGGTTATGGAATGGGTCATTGAAAAGTCAATAGTTAATCATTTTTAAGCTCCTAAAATCCCTCCCACGTTCACTTGTTCAAGCCCCTCTCAACCTAAGCATTTATATAAATTGTGATCCTCATAATATCCTCATGTAGGGATTTTTCTACCTGAAACAGGTCATCGTGGCATTTGCACTCTAAATTTTTTTCTATGAAGCTCCTGTAAAAATTTCAGATCAGGGTGCACAATAATTTGAGAGATATGATCTGTGGAATTTAGTGTTTTTGCAGGCTCCTAAACTTCATCTCAAAGAAGTGACCTTGGGAAAATCACCATAACTCTCTCTCTGAGTATCAGATTAGTATTCTGTAAAAAGTGGTAGATAGAGCATGGAATTTAGTTTTCGCTATCAATTTCAGACCCAAATGAAGGAAAAATGACACATGTCATACAAGTTAGATCAACTGAAACAATCCATAATTAGGTCATTGTGAGAGATTGGGCATAAATATCTCTTGAAGAATCCAAATTGAATCAGACCTATGGCATTGAAAAGAAGACTCAGAGTAGTACTACAAAACCAAAAATCACATATTGGGGAGCTAAAATAACATATATACACCAAATTCAATATCAAGATCCTAGAAGGAAAGAAAAAGCTAGATCATGTGTTGTCAAGGGCTGCAAAGGACCAGAATTTCTAGGGAAGCAAAGCAAAGCAAGGTGCAACAGAGGGTAGCATGACAAGAGCAACAATCAAGGTGCAGAACAACAACGAGAAGTTCAACACATGAAGTCTTCAAGTGGGCAGCACTGCATACTATCATTGTACTAAGTCATTGTAAATGCACCATTGTAAAATTGTAAAAGTGTCTATCTCCAAGAGTTGAAGACGTGGTGTCAGGAGGTCTAGGATCATCATTAGGTGGTTGTGTCATAGTTGGGGTTATGGTCTAGTGTGTATTCTTCTTCTACATCATTATATATCATTGTAAAGTGGACCATTTTCCCTACTACGAGAGTCTATTCTTGTTTTATTCTTCTATAGGGTGGTAGGGTGGTGCTAGGCTGGTGCATGAAGTCACCAACAGGTTCAAGTTTGTGAAAAATTTAGGGTGGTAGGGTGGCGCTAGGGTGAGTTGTAGATCATTGGGTGTTGGGGCATCCGTTCAGTTGACTACTGAAGAATATCGGGCGTTGGAGTGTCCATATAGTGGGAGCTGGAGAAGAATGTTTTTTTAGATTCTAGGAAGTTGGAGATTTATTTTCAATTGGAGTTGAATATTAAAGAATTATTAGAAAATCATTCAGGTGGTTTTTGTCCAGGAGAGGGTTTCCACCTTAAAAACTGTGTGCATTTGTGTTACTTTTGTTTACTACTATCATTTTACAAATACTGATAATAATTAAATATTAACTAATGCTCTAATTGAAAGGAATACTGATTCACCCCCCCTCTCAATATTTCCAACAATTGGTATCAGAGCTTGGTTCCTTCAATAGAAGTTTAACAACTGGAAGGAGGTCATGGAGCATACCAAGAATGGTGTACCTCTGTTCAATGAAAATAATTATGCACTCTGGAAAGGAAGAATGGAGGTTTATCTCTTGGCGCAAGGTTACGCAGTATGGGACACTGTTCAAAATGGATTTACATTAACTGCAGATGAATATGGTAAGAATAATTTGGTAAATGATGCAAAAGAAAATAATATTAACATTTTGTGGTCTTACTTATCCTTCTTACTGCAGGTGAAGTTGTAAAACTACCAAACAAAGGGATTTAGCTGCAGAATATACATAAGGGCAGTGACCTTAAACAACAAAAGAAGCTGGTGCCCAAATCAGAGAAAATTTGGAGTAACTTAATGAAAGAAGATGGAAACATCATTGGGAGTGTTTCCAATACATTGATGAAAATAACTAACACTGGGAAGGATTGGGAGAGACGCTAACGAGAAGACTATACCAAAAGGCTAAAATACTTAGAACGTTACCAGGGAGATTCAACCCAAAGGTATCGGTCTTAGAATATGGTGTAAATCCTGACAAACTTAAAGAGGAATGCAGCATGAGTTCTCATAGCATATGAAATGAGACTTGATGAAGAAGAGGGTGCACTAAGTATCAGAAAATGTGTTCGTTGCATCTAAGAAAACCAATAAGGACAAACAACCTTCAATTGAAAAGACATGAACCTTCAAGTGTGAAGAAAAGGGAGATGATGAAGAAGGTCTTTCAGATGAAGAATATGATTACTTTGCGAGAAAACTAAAAATTGGTAAGGGAAAATTCAAAGGCAAACTTCCATTGATATGTTTCGGTTGTGGTGAAGTTGGGAATTTCACAGCAAAATGTCCAAATAGAAGTGATGGAAACTCAAAAGGAAAGAAAGGCTTTAAGAAATTCAACAAGAAAGAAAAAAAGAAAGGATCCAAAAGGAAATTTCTCTCTAAATAAGATAGCTCATCATCCGATGAAGACAGTGACAACAAAGAAGAAGCCAATGAGAGAGTATTGTTTATGGCCAAGCACAATAAACAAGATGTATCAAACAATGAAGAAGAAGGGTTGACGATAGAATAATTTTATAAGGAGGTAGTCAGGCTTATATAAGAGCTCAATGCTGAGAAGATCCATTCCAATACTCTTGAAGAACAAGTTCAAGGTCTCAAAATTTAAGTTGAAGAACACAAATGTATTGAATAGTCACTTCAAAAGAAGTTGGAAGAAAGCAACCAAGAAAGGGAAGCATTAGAAGCCAAAGTGGTATCGCTACGTAAGGAAGTGAAGAAGGGAAAAACCGTCCAAAACTATGCCAACAGCTCAAGGGCATTGGAAGAACTCATCAACAATCAACGATCTTACAACGACAAAATTGACCTCAGTTACAAAGAAGAAGAAGCAAGACTTTCTACAACAAAATACAATGAACCTATGATATCTGACATGCATGTAGACTTCATTGGACAACATTCACAAGAAAATCCTTGGAAGACGATTCCTCGATGAATATTTCCATCCAGGTACCAAGATATTTTTCATGGCTATTGTTATTCATGTGGAAAATTTGGTCATAAAGTTGTAGAATGTCGCATGTACCTTAGGAACCAATACAATTCCAAGAGATCCTTCAAATATGAACCTCCTGGGGCTCAAAGAAACATAAATAGATTTGAACATTTAAGAAATAATATGGAATGTTACAAATGTCAGAACTTTGGACACATAGCGAGAGACTGAAAACTTGAAAATCCTCCAGAAGAATCTTCGAAGCCACAGAAAAAGCGAACATGGAAGAAGAAAAAGACTGATAATTGTGCTCTCGCTCTCAAGGTTCAAAACAAAAAAGATGTGTGGTATGTTGATAGCGGTTGCTCAACACATATGACTAGAGATAGAAGGAAATTTGTATCTCTAAAAGAGAAGAAGGATGGAACTGTATCCTTTCAAAATGATGGATCTTCAAATGTTATAGGATTAGGTATCGTCACTCTCGGAAGCATAGATGTTATAGCCAAGAATGTTCTATTGGTTGAAAACATGAATCACAATCTGCTTAGTGTTGGACAAATGTGTGATCAAGGACACACAATGCTATTCAACTCCACAAAATGTGAAATTAGGAAAGGAAAGTATGGTAAAATTGTGGCTACATCAAGTCGATCTCCAAACGACATATATGTTCTGGATGAAGCAACTAAAGCATGTCTACTAGCTAAAGAAGATGAAAGATGGTTATGGCACAAATGAATGGGTCACATAAACTTTGACAATATTGTTAGGATAAGAAAAAAGGAAGCAGTACGAGAAATGCCGAAAATCTCAAAACCTTCCAACACACTATGTGATGACTATCGGCACGACAAGCAGACAAATGTTCAATTTAAAACGAAAGAACAATTTCCATCACATCCATTGGAATTGATACATACTGATCTATGTGGTCCTGTGAGAACAAAAGGCTTAGATGGAGAATTATATTTCATGTTAATGATAGATGACTATACTAGGATGACGACTGTCAGTTTCCTAAAGAAAAAATCTGAAGCATTTGTGTGCTTTAAGATCTACAAGGAGTTGGTTGAAAATGAAATTGATTTCAAAATAAAGTGTCTAAGATCAGATAATGGCGAAGAATTCACTTCCAAATTATTTCAGCAATACCGTGAAGAAAATGGAATAAAAAGACAATTTTCAACAGCATGAACACCGCAGCAAAATGGAGTTGCTGAAAGAAAGAACAGAACCGTACAGGAAATGGGTAGAAAAATGTTGTAGGACTCAAAATTGGATGAAAAATTATGGGTTCAAGCAATTGATACGACAATCTTCATTATCAATTGAATTCTTCTCAGAAATAATTACAACAAGACCCCATATGAATTATGGAAAGGAAAACCAGCTAATGTAAAATATTTCAGAATCTTCAGAAGCAAATGTTATATCAAAAGAGAAGATCTTTAATATTCCTAATTTAGCTTTTGAAATCTAGATGCATGAGTAAGTGAGCAAGGGGGGTCCTAATTTGCTCAAGTATGCATAAAAATCCTTCCTAATGTGAAAGGGGATCATGAAATAACCAGTTCAAGCATCCACATTTGTGAACAAGGTCTAAAATATGTGGACAAGGTCAAGTTTGACCAAGTCAACAAGATTTGTTCTCAAAGAAGTAGATTCTAAATAAAGCAAGCTCAATGTGAATGGAGATCAATCCAAATAGATAAAATGAAGGCACCTTGAGTGTGAAAAGGGACAGGGCATGAAGAATCAGTCAAGGTTGACCAAGTCAACAAAGCTGTCTAGATACATTGCACCATCTTGATGGACAACACAGTTTTTGTGGAGGAGCCTTTGCATGGAAGCAACCTCATAATGGGTGGGACCCTTGGTGAGGAAGCTCATCAATTATATAACGAAGGAGATGGCAAGCATATGGACATATTGGAGATTATATTTTCATGTGGTCTGCTTAGACTTTCTGCATACTTGGCTATTTAGCTAAGTTGCTGCACTGCTGAGTGTAAGGGTTTGCCCGGGCGGGGATTCCCTACTCTTTCTTGGAGATATTGTCTAAGAAATATAAGAGGAGGTTTCTGATCTAAATTTTCCACTACCTGGTGTTGGGCCAAGCACTTACCTTCAGAAAAAATGCAGTCCCTTCAAAAAACTGCGTTATTTCTTAAGGTGTGCAGTGGAAGGAGTGAAAGTCCCATTTTGAGGAGCTAATTTCCGAGGAGAAGGATCAGCCTTTCTTTGGGAGAACTAGAAAAGGAGTCTACAACCATTTCTTTGCATGTTCAACCATATATTGTAGAGCTTCAGCCATACAGAATTATTCAGCCATCTATTGCAGAGCTTCAGCCATACAGCATTATTCAGCGACAGATTTGCAACAGCTTTCTCTTGTATATCTTTTCTTGTCAAGAAACCCTTGCCAGGTCTTCTTGAATTTGTGTAAAAGAGATTAGATCTCTGTTTTTGTACCTCATTGAATATTATAATAAGATTATTAGATATATTTTTCTATTTTCTGAGTTAACCTCTATTTAGACTGTGCAGTCACTTGTGCAGTTGCTCCGACATTTTGCAATCTTGGGGTTTTGTCCATTTTTAGCTATTGTGAGCATGGGAGGTCTGTTTAACTAGGCTAATAACATTTTTTTCTGAAACTATTTTGCATGCATGCCCTATATTTTCTATTTTAAGGGAAAAAACTGTTATTTTCCACTGTTATAGCTCCATCTTTAGAAAATAGCGTTTTTGAGGCCAAGTGAGCTGCTTTTCCCCACTTGGTGACTTGTATAAAAGCATAGTTTATTGTTGTAATTGTTCTATGATGGTTATGTGTTTAAGAACACTACATGAGTTGATTACTTGCTGCTCTCCAACTTTGGAATACCTTAGGGTATTTTTATTGTTGTAGAAAATTCCATATTTGGGATATTATAGTGGTATCAGAGCAAGATCTTTGGCTCAGCCTGTGGCTTCGAGCCAAAGTGCTGTACAACAAGGAGCAAGGTCAGAATGATGAAGAAGATGAGTTTACTCTCATTACTTTTCAGATCCAGTAAGAACCTCTCCAAGGAGGTTGTACAAGAAGAAGAGAGAAGAAGCAGTGAAACTCCCAGGAAGTTTCAAGAACAAGAAGATCTTTCGATCAGATCTACAAGATCTATACATGAGGAAAATTATGAATCCTCATCTCATGGATATGTGCACTTAGCCATATCACCAAAGCTTCAACGTTCTGTTAGTGATTTCTTCATGAAGAGGAAGAAAGGAGGTGTACCCAAGAAGGAGAGTCTTAGAGAGTATTTGGAGGAGTATGAAGCTCAATCCAAGGAGTTCAAAGGTGACTTGAACTTCCAAGGGTTTTTCAAGACCAAGGAGAGCAAAGGCACAAAGAAGGAGTAGCATGGAAAGGGTAGATTCTATCTATATATATTTTATGGATCACCTAGATGTCCAATCAGGGTTTGGGTGGAGGATCTATATAACTTTGTGCAACAACATCAAGTCTCAGAAATTGAAGCCATCAAATTAGTAACACTGCACTTTGAAGGTAAAGCCTATGCTTGGTGGTTTTTTGAGTCTTTTTCCTTGAAGAATTCCAATACACCTACTTATGCAAGGTTTATTTCAAAATTTATAGAGAGGTTTGATGAAGCCCCATGTATAATATCTTTTGTTGACACTATCAAACCATATCAGTCAAATCCTTTGCATGAGTTGGAAGGGTCTATGAATCCAACTCCATTTCTGAAGACCATGGAAGAAGGTGTGAGTTTGTTTGATGCATTGCCAAGGGCAAGACCTCCTTTGAATGAAGGGATTTCTTCTCAAAGGGAAGATATGAAGATTCCTTCTTCAAAAGAGGACCTAGATCTAAGGTCACTTATTGAAGATAAGGCAACTTCAACTAGTAAAGAGGAGAAAGGGGAGGTAAGAGAAGATAACGCAGTCATGACAAGGGCACCTCAAGCACCTCATGGAGAAGAGGATGGAGCATTTTCTCCAAGAAAGGAAACTCTTGCACTCTTGCAAGGAGTTCCAAAAGGTCTCACACATAGAGCTCTTGGCATAACACATGAGTAGCATGTACTTTCATTGCCAAGTGATGGGATCTTGAATATAGGAGGAGGAAAAGAGGAGGTATGGCATCATAAGATGAAGAGCATGAAACCTTCCCTATTTCTGCATTTGAAAGAAAAAAGAAGGCAAGAGGACCTATGAAATAAAGGTAGGGGCAAATCTGTCTACCTACATTCACATCCTACTCTATGCCTTGATGCCTCTTTGCAAGGAGGAATTTCAACAGGAAGACCTCCTGATTGGAGGGAAACTAAAGTGTTCTCTCAACTATATGTAGCAACAAGATTTTTGTTTAAAGAGGGAACCTTGGAAGGGGCCACTACATCGCTGAGAATCATTGATGGAAGGCTATGCAAATTTCTGAAATTGACCTTGCTTTCTTCCATTCATCTATTTGTGTTGGAGGGAATAGATTCAGAAATTTGTGTTGATATGAGAATAGTGTCAAAAGGATACTCCATAACCTTGGAGAAGCAAAGGATACTACAATATATACTGAAGATTTCTTAACATAACAAAAATATAATTTCATTTTTGTATGTAGGAGTAAAAAGGTGGAAGTTTTTGAGAAAGAGGACCTTTCAAAGGGAGGGTGACTCTCCTAAACTTCAATCTTGTCTTGAGCAAGATAAACTACAAGAGGGGCAGCAAAAGAAAGTAGGGAACACTCCAACATGTGACTATGACATCAAGCATGTCAAGGAGGAGAGCCATCATATGACAAATGCATCATTTCATACTTCTACAGCGCTGTCAATGTTGAGGAGCCTAGACCCGTATTGGGAGTCCCAACTCTTGATGGAATATTCTAAGGACCTATTCACATGTAAGGTTATTGATGGGTAAGCAAAGGATGAAAGGTATAAGGTAGTTGATGTAATCATTTATGTTCATGATCAGATCTACTTAACTAAAGGTTCCAAACTCAAGAATAAACTACTTAACACAACTTATGAGGTCTTGCTTTCAAATCCCACTAGTTTCATTAAAACATGTCATACTATCTTAGATGGATTCATGTGGGAAAATTTCAGAGAAGAGATGCACTCTCATATGAGTAAGTGCATGGATAAATTGTTGGTTGAGGAGGAACATAGCTCTTGGGAAGAGTTATCATTATCACCTCCTTATTTACTGAGTGTGAGAGGGAGCTCATCCATGAGCTACCTTGTTGATTTTAAACAAGTGTATGATAAACATTGTATTGCTAAATCTCATGATGTATTTATTATATACTTGCATTTTCTTAACACTCATGTGTAGATCTTGGCTCCAAGAGGGGGCACTTTTGCTGATGGGCTTCATGACCCACTTTGGGCCATGAAAAACAATGATGTTGGCCATTCTTTGGGAGATATTGGAGAGATGATGTACTCTTCATGGTGTGGTTCCTTAACACCAACCATCATACACCTTCTCCAAGCATGCAATAAGGATGGAGTAACAAACAAGTGTTGGGGAAAATGCTTATCATATCATATCCTATGACAGTTAGGAGGAAAACTGCGCTGGTTGCACATGAGGGACCATTGTCCTTCTCCCTTATTGTATATGGAAGCTAGCATGATCTTACTTATTATCCCACATGCTGAAGATGTTCTTATCTTTGTTGGGGGCATGATTGGAGGAGATGCACACTTGTTGGATGTGTCTTTGGGGGAAGAAAGTCCCTACTTTTTCTGCACTACATGTTCCAAGGGGAGCATGAGAAACTATATGGCCACCATTGCATATCACTTGTTTCTTTATGATGTGGACCATATGTTTGGTTGGAGCACTTGGGGCATGCCTCTCATGAGAAATTGGGAGGAGCTTTCCTATGAACTACCAAGCTGGAGGGTGATTCATTTTATTTGGATGATAGCATGGAGGGGGGAGACCTTCATTGATGATGAAATTTCCCATGATTGTCATCACTTCTATCTTGAGGAGGCCATGGATTAGAAAGAAGGTTTCCATAACAACCTTCCATTCTTTCATGATGAGAGCCATTGGGTTTATTCACCTAAGGCCAAGTTGCACAATTGGGAGGAGCCATTGGGAGATGGAATTTTTGCAGAAATTCTGAAGCAATAGAGGAGACTATCAGATGAAAGGGCCACAAGAGGAAGAGGGGAGATTTTGTAGCACCCTTGCAGTTGCTTGAGGACAAGCAACATTTGGGAGGGGGAGACTGTAATATTCCTAATTTAGCTTCAGCTAATAGGAATATTAATTTTGATTTTGAAATCTAGATGCATGAATAAGTGAGCAAGGGGGCTCCTAATTTGCTCAAGCGTGAATAAAAATCCTTCCTAATGTGAAAGGGGATCATGAAATAACCAGTTCAAGCATCCACATGTGTGAACAAGGTCTAAACTATGTGTACAAGGTCAAGTTTGACCAAGTCAACATGATTTGTTCTCAAAGAAGTGGATTCTAAATAAAGCAAGCTCAATGTGAATGGAGATCAATCCAGCGAGATAAAATGAAGGACTCTTGAGTGTGAAAAGGGACAGGGCATGAAGAATCAGTCAAGGTTGACCAAGTCAACAAAGCTATCTAGATACATTGCACCATCTTGATGGACAATGTAGTTTTTGTGGAGGAGCCTTTGCATGGAAGCAACCTCATAGTGGGTGGGACCCTTGGTGAGGAAGCTCATCAATTATATAATGAAGGAGATGGAAAGCATATGGACATATTGGAGATTATATTTTCATGTGGTCTGCTTATAATTTCTGCATACTTGGCTGTTTAGCTAAGTTGCTGCACTGCTCAGTGCAAGGGTTTGCCCGGGCGGGGATTCCCTACTCTTTCTTGGAGATCTTGTCTAAGAAATCTAAGAGGAGGTTTATGATCTGAATTTTACACTACTTGGTGTTGGGCCAAGCACTTTCCTTCAGCAAAAATGTAGTCCCTTCAGAAAACTGCGTTATTTTTTAAGGTGTGCAGTGGAAGGGGTGAAAGTCCCATTTTGAGGAGCTAGTTTCCCAAGAGAAGGATCAACCTTTATTTGGGAGAAATAGAAAAGGAGTCTACACCAATTTATTTGCATGTTCAGCCATATATTTTAGAGCTTCAACCATACAATGTTATTCAGCCACAAATTTGCAGCAGCTTTCTCTTGTATATCTTTTCTGTCAAGAAACCCTTGCCGGGTCGTCTTGGATCAGTGTAAAAGAGATTAGATCTCTATTTTTTTACCTCATTGAATATTATAATAAGATTATCAGATATATTTCTCTATTCTCTGAGTTAACCTCTATTTATACTGCGTAGTCACTTGTGCAGCTGCTCTGACATTTTGCAGTCTTGGGGTTTTGTCTATTTTTAGCTATTGTGAGCATGGGAGGCCTGTTTAACTAGGCTAATAAAATTTGTTTATGAAAATATTTTGCATGCATGTCCTATATTGTCTATTTTAAGGGAAAAAACCGTTATTTTCCACTTTTATAACTCCATCTTCAGAAAATAGCATTTTTGAGGCCAATTTAGCTGCTTTCCCCCACTTGGTGACTTGTATAAAAGCATAGTTTGTTGCTGTAATTGTTATATGATGGTTATTTGTTTAAGAAAAATACATAAGTTGATTACTTTCTTCTCTCCAACTTTGGAATACCTTAGGCTATTCTTATTGTTGTAGAAAATTCCAGATTTGGGATATTACAAGATCAAAATTTGGGTAAGTTTGAATCATGTGTTGATGAAGGTATCCTTGTTGGTTACTCATGCAAAAGAAAGGCCTATAAATGCTATAATATAAGATGAAAACAGATAGTGGAGAGCATAAATGTTACATTTGATGAAGATGGTGTTCTAATGAATAATGATGAGGATCTAGAATCTTTAAAACTTGAGACAGAGGCTGAAAAAGACACAAAGAAAATTCTAGAACAAGAAGCAACTATCAACCAGAAAGAAGTAAATACTTATCATCAAGATATACCACAACACGAACACGAATCTTCTCCAAAGAGAACAAAATAATGGATTCAAAAGAACCATCCATCAAATCAAATCATTGGTGACATAAATAAAGGTCGACAGCTTCGTTCATCACAACAAGCTCACATTGCTTTTCTAGCAACCTTTGATCCTAGTAGTTTTGAGGAAGCCAGCTAGAATGAACATTGGGTAGTAGCTATGAATGAAGAATTGGATCAAATCGAGAAGAATGACACCTGGGAGTTAGTTCCACAACCAAAAGATAAAAATGTCATTGGGACTAAATGGGTGTTCAGGAACAAATTCATTGAAGATGTACAGGTTACCAAAAACAAAGCAAGATTGGTTTGCAAAGGCCATGCACAAGTGGAATGAATTGATTTCGACGAAACATTGTCACCAGTTTCCAGAATGGAAGCCATCCGAATGTTTCTCGCCTATGCATGGTCAAGAAAAATCAAAGTCTACCAAATGGATGTTAAGTCAACATTTTTGAATGGCAAATTAGAAGAAGAAGTTTACATCGAACAACCTGAAGGTATTCTACTATTAGAAAAAGAAGACTATGTTTGCAGGTTAAAGAAGGCTCTATATGGTCTCAAGCAAGCTCCCAAATCATGGTATGCTCGTCTTGATGGATATCTACGTCAACAAGGGTTCAAGAAAGGTACTATTGATAGAAATATTTATGTACAAATAGATAAAGATAATTTAACAATCGTTGAGGTATATGTGGATGATATAATATTTGGTAGCAATGATGATCAACTAAGTAAAAAATTTTCTACAAATATGCAAAGTGAGTTTGAGATGTCTTTACTTGGTGAGCTAACATACTTCTTAGGGCTTCAAATATCTTAGCAAGATAAAGGAATATTTATATGTCAAGCCAAGTACATCAAGGAAATTCTCAAGAAATTCAAAATGGAAGATTACAAACCCGTCCTTACTCTGATGGTAACAGGTTGCAAATTGAGCATAGACGACTCATCTAAGGATGTGGATCAGAGGTTGTACAAATCTATGATTAGTAGTATTATATATGTAACAACCTCCCGGCCAGATGTTATGCAAGTAGTTGGACAAGTAGCAAGATTCCAAGCAACACCAAAATAATCACATATTGTTGCTGTCAAAAGAATTCTTCGATATCTAAAGGGCACAAAAGAATATGGCTAGTGGTATCCCAAGGGTAACAATCTCATTATTCAAGTCTTTACAGATGCAGATTGGGCAGGAACCATTGATGATCGTAAGAGTACTAGTGGATCAACATTCTATCTAGGTGGTTGTCTCGTATCATGGTTGAGCAAAAAGCAAACCTCAATCTCGTTATCTACAACGGAAGCAGAATACATTGCAGAGGCAGCATGTTGTACTCAAGTCCTTTGGATGAAACAAAATTTTCAATATCTTCAAGTACAATTCAGTGAGCCTATTCCCATATTCTGTGACAACACCAATGCCATCAACATCTCCAATAATCCTGTCATGCATTCAAAAACAAAACACATTCCGATCAAATATCATTTTTTTATAGAAAAAGTCGCTAAAAATAATATCAAACTTGATTATGTTGGTAAAAAATAACAAATCACTGATAACTTCACTAAACCTTTACCTCGTGAAGCATTTGAATATCTTCTCCAGAAGCTTGGGATTCTCCCAAGTTCTGATTAGATTTTCCTATATTCAGAATATAAAGGGGGAGTGGAAGTGTGTACAGGTCTGCAGGATGGTTGTGTGCTAGGGGGAGTGGAAGTGTGTACAGGTCCGCAGGATGTTTGTGTGTTAGTGGGAGTTACCCTTTTCCATTGATGTCAAAGAGGGAGAGAATGTTGTAGGAAGAGGTGTCATGATCACAGGGGGAGTACTTGTGTTTCCATCAATGCCAAAGGGGGAGATTGTTGGTCAACGGTTGTCATTGATGTCAACCCAAGCAGTACAAAGGGCTACCCCAATATTTCATGGGAATTTTGACCCACCAAATTACTATATTATGGGTCAAGAATGATTTTGATGGTTTCTACTCGTCGAGATGTTTCCGTTGATACATGGCACACCACGTAATTCTTCACGATTTGAGAGATATTCATGTTTGAAGTTTGTAACCCTAGTTAGTGGGCTAAAACCCCATGGGGTTGTGGCATGGGTCATTTAAAATTCAATAATTAATAATTTTTAAGCTCCTAAAATCCCTCCCACGTTCACTTGTTGAAGCCCCTCTCAACCTAAGCATTTATAAAAATTGTGATCCTCATATCCTCATGTAGGTATTTCGCTACCTGAAATAGGTCATTGTGGAAATTTCCCTCTAAATGTTTATCTATGAAGGTTTAGAAGCTGAAATTTTTATGAGGTGAAGCCTAAATCTTGAGGAAGCTCCTGTAAAAAATTCAAATTAGGGTCCGCAATATTTTTGGAGATATGATCTGTGGAAGTCAGTGTTTTTGCAGGCTCCTGAACTTCATACCAAAGAAGTGACCTTGGGAAAATCGTCATAACTCTCTCTCTGAGTATCGGATTGGAATTATGTAAAAAGTGGCAGATAGTGCATGGACTTTGGTTTTTTCTGTATCAATTTCAGGGCCAAATGAAGAAACAATTACACGTGGCATGCCATACAAGTTTTCTCTATTGAAACAATCCATAATTAGGTCATTGTGAGAGATTGGGCATAAATATATCTTGAAGAATCAAAATTGGATTATACATGTGGCATTGGAAAGAAGACTCAGAGTACTACTAAAGAAATGAAAAATCACATATTAAGGATTTGAAATAACAGAGATACACAAGATTAAATATCGAGATCCTAGAAGGAAAGAAAAAGCTAGATCATGTGTTGTCAAGGGCTGCAAAGGACCAGAATTTCTAAGGCAACAAAGCAAAGCAAGGTGTAGTAGAGGGTAGCATGACAAGAGTAGAAATCAAGGTGCATAAAAAAAGCAAGAAGTTCATCACATGAAGTCTTCAGGTGGGTAGCACTGCATACAATCATTGTAAAGGTATCATTGTACTAAGTTATTATAAATGCATCATTGTAAAAATTGTACAAGTGTCTATCTACCAAGAGTTGAAGAGGTGATGTCAGGAGGTCTAGGATCATCATTAGGTGGTTGTGTCATAGTTGGGGTTATGGTCTAGTGTGCCTTCTTCTTCTACATCATTCTATATCATTGTAAAGTGGACCATTTTCCCTAGTACGAGAGTCCATTCTTGTTTTATTCTTCTATAGGGTGGTAGGATGGTGCATGAAGTCACCAATAGGTTCAAGCCTATTAAAAATTTAGGGTGGTAGGGTGGTGCTAGGGTGAGTTGTAGCTCATAGGGTGTTGGGGCATCAGTTCAGTTGACTACTGAAGGATCTCGGGCGTTGGAGCGTCCATCCAGTGGGAGCTAGAGAAGAATGCTTTTCTAGATTATAGGAAGTTGGAGCTTTATTTTCAATTGGAGTTGAATATTAAAGGATTATTAGAAAATAATTAAGGTGGTTTTTGTCCCGGAGAGGGTTTCCACCTTAAAAACTGTGTGCATTTGTGTTCCTTTTGTTTACTGCTATCATTGTACAAACACTGATAGTAGTTGAAGATTAACTAATGCTCTAATTGAAAGGAATACTGATTCACCCACCCCCCCCCCCTCTCAGTATTTCCAACAAAATCATGAGCTAAATGACCATATTTGTGGCATCTATGACATCTGAATGGAACATTATCACAATCGATAGTTTGACACTATGAGTATCCTTGTAGTTGTAGCTGAATATTTTCTGCCAAACCTTTTGTTGGGTCCAACCTAACTAGGATGTGTGCCACATTCCTAATTTTTGTCTCCACAAAAGACATATCCACTTCCAGAAAGAGGCCTAATGTATTCCCTATGGCTCTGAAAATATCCTCTGTGGAGGGAGGGTCGATAGACGAACCCATATTGGAATTTCTTCCACCTTTTCTTTCCGAGCCTCGAAAAGGGGTGTCCACTTCTTAAATAGAATTTGCGAAGTACCAAAACACCAATTATGTTGCAGAACACATTCTAATGTCTCCCTCTTGTTGAAATGAACCATAAACCAACCCCTATCCAGGGTGATAACTTCCACCTAAGTATCTGGAGCCCCTCTCCAAGATTTATCTGTCCATTCTGAAATATACTTTGCAGAATTTTTTTTTTCCTGTCGCTCTTCCAATCAAAATAAGTTCTGAGGCTTCCATTGCCTTATCTATCTAAATATTGATCCCAAGGTTTAAATTGGGGTATTTTACTTTCTTATTTATTAATTTCCCTTTATTCCGCTTGAAACCAGGGTTCCGTCCATTCTCGACCGCTCCTGAACAAGACTGACTCTCTCGCCCATGAAATTCACCCTCCTCGAGCAGCCCTAGCCATTCCACCACCTGTTCCTTCCAGATAGTAGATACCCAGGGCTCTAAAATTCGCTCCTCCACATCGAAGGTGTTGTTCTAAGGTCGTTCCCCGTCAAACTAGTTTCATATCCAATAAGTTCTTCATAACTAAAACCCATAAATGAAGAATATGGGTCACCCACCTGTTCCTGCCCACTGATGTCGTAAAGTAATTTTATAGAACCCTCCTTCTATTCCGAACACTCCTAAAATATACCATCTCCATTTCTTACCTCTAAGCTAGGGGTCTGTAGGGAAAAAAAGAAATTTTCCTTTCGTTTCACTGGCCCTCTACACGTGAGCTCATTTCTTAGATTTTTTCCTGCCACCTTGTCATTTGGCCGCCATTCCTTGTCCAAATAGGATTTTAGCCCTTTATTGTTTCATATACTTCTACTTATAATAATATCTTCCAAACCACCATAAAATATACCAAAAACAAGGGGGAGCAAAGAGGGTTTTTTACTTACTCAACTTCCCGCCTTCTCCAAATCTATTTGTTCCACCAAATCCACCACTTTTTCCCTAGCATCCAGGAGATTATCATTAGTTCCCCAACTGTTCACCTTTGAACCACATGATTTACTTGTTTCCAAAAACCCTAAAACTCCTTCCAGATTCCAGTCAATCATAAAGGTTCCCTTTTTTCCACCTGAAGACCGAGCTAGAAGAATCACCTTGGCAAAATTTTGCTGAGTTGGATCCAAGCCCCAAAATGATCGGACATCTTTTGCATCAGGCTGCAATTCGACGCATTTCAAAGGTTTGTATATTCTTTTCGTTTGAGAGTTAAAGAGATAAACGTAACCGCCCCCGATTCCGCGGGTGAAACCCTCTCGCAATGTAAAGATAAACAATGCTAACAGTAAAAAGGATAAAAAAGTGAGGATAAAATACAAGAGTTTTGTGAGAATGGTTTCCCGTTTTCGAGGATCGTCCGTCCCCAAGTAAGCTTCTACGCTGCCATGTATGGTCCAAATGTTTGCATGAAACCGTCACCATCCACCATTTGTATTGAGATTGTTAACCTTCATTCCTCCCATTGTTTATCTCCACTCAAACTCTAGCCCGAATCTCACCTTCCTTCGACCTCATGCTATCAGACGACCTCTCATGCAATAACCCCATGGAAAATATTGGATATTTTCTCAATAAAAATAATAATAATAATAATAATAATAATTTATTGTAAGTATTAATTTTTTATATGTTTATTAATTAAATTTAAATATGAAAATTTGAAATATGGTGGTTATATATATATATATATATATTAAACTTAAACTTAAAACAAGAGGTCTAAAATATTATGGTTATGAATATGAATCATTATTATTTAAATTTCTTTGTAATATGAATATCATAATGTTTTTTACTAATGAAATTATTTACAATTTTATTAATCAAAACAAAACACTTCACTATAAAAACATTTTATCTAACATTCTATTATAACATCTTCCTCATAGTGGATTGTAACTCAGTTCAGTAATATTAATATTGGGAAAAGAAAAGGAAACAAATTCAAAACTTCTTGACCTAATCTGCGACATAGACTGGAGCACCGCGCAACTACCCTCCCTTGCTCTTGTTCGCTGCGTCTGCCTCTGGCCTCATAGCCCCTTTGAATTCCATCCTGGAGTAGGATTCCCTTATCAATCACACCTCTACCTTCTTGGTCCTCATCGCTTCCTTGGATTCTCCTCGACAACGACCTGCGATCACAGAATTCGTGAAATAGCCGGACGAAATTCAGGAAGTTGCTCTAATGGCCACTCTCCTCTAATGGCCACTCTCTCCCTTGCAAAGAAAGGGATTCTAGGACAATTTATAAGAATGTCAGTTGCCCAAGACTGTGCAGAAATGGGTTGAATGCAACTGGCTGGAAAAAACACAAGGGAAGGTATCCATTAGATTTTGTGGAAGGGGTTTCTTTACCTTCCATTTTGAAACAAAGGAAGACAAAGATCTGATATTTAGGAATGGGCCATACTTTATGGATACCAGAGGGCTCTATTTGAACAAATGGACCCTGGATTTTGACCCAGAGCTAAATTTCCAAAATGCGGTCCTTGTATGGGTTCGACACCCCCATCTTCTTCTGCATTGCTGGGGGGACGATTCTGTAAGAGCGATTAGGAATTCAATCAGAAAGTTCATAGACAAAAGTGAACTAAAGGAAAACATGCAAGCATGCGCTAGGATCTACGTTGAGGTAGATCTTGGCAAAGGACTTTCGGAGGCGATCAAGCTAAATGTGGAAAACTGGACACATATCCAATTGTTGGACTATGAACAACTGCCCTTGAAATGCAAGGTATGCCATGAATATGGTAATTTTTAAAATAGATGTCCGAAAATGATTGAGATTGTGAATTATGACAATCCTGAACCCAGTGGAAAGTCACCAAAGAAAATAAATCCTTCTCTAACTCTAAAATCGATGCTCCTCTGACATCTCATCCTTCCTCCATGTCAGCTAGCCGTAGTAACCCTTCCCCTCCTAATCCTCCATTGATCCCCTCTCAGCCTCCTCCTGAACCTTCTTTAATTTCCTCTAACCCTTTCACTAATTTGTCCTCTCTGGTGGAAGACCCCCCTCTCCACTCCTCCTACCCTTCCCCTTTTGATTTCATACCCCCATCTGGCCCACCCCCATATTCATCTGAACCTTCCTTCCCCTGAGTCATCACCAGAAATGCAGCAAAGGACTTGGGGCCTATCTTAGAAATAGCTAAAAAAATTGGACTAGGCAGGAAAACCGCCAAACACCACAGGGAATAGGCAACTCATAAGGATATAGCTCTAGGAACGCAACAACCAATAGAGAATTTTATTGGAAGACATAAGAACAAGGAAATTAGTCAGCAAGCCACAAGAGGGAAGTCTGGGTCCTTACTCTCAACCCTTAAGTAATGAAATCTCTCCCATGGAATTGTAGGGGATTAGGGCACCCCTCTAAAATAAATTACCTAAAATATATCATCAATCAAGAACATCCAAACATCATTCTCCTTCAAGAAACAAAACATGAAGAAAAAGATATGGAAGTAATCATAAATAGACACAAAAACTATACTGGCACAATGGTAGGATTCAAAGGTGCATCTGGAGGAATAGATATAAGATGGAATAAAAATACACGGCATCATAAATAAAGATTAAATAACCACCACTTGATAAATCTCAAGTTGCACAATGAGCAAAGAGACATCATGATAAAAGTCTATAACTTATATGGTCCCAACCACTATCGTGACAAAGAATTGTGCTGGAAATCTCTTCAAACTGACATGGAAGATGAAGGTGGTAGAAATTTTATCATTGGAGGTGATATGAATTTGGTTATGCATCCAAAGGAGAAAATAGGGGGTGTTTTTTCTACTGATCCTTCAAGAGATCATTTAGAGCGCATTATGAGAGACTACGATTTGGTGGACATTGCTCCCAGGAACCACAAATTCACATGGAACAACCATAGGCTTGGTCCAGGCAACATCAAGGAAATATTGGATCATTTTATTGTGGCAGTCTCTCTCATCTCCCTCTTAAACGTAGCCACCTCTACTATCCTTCCACGCTTGGCCTCGGACCACTACCCTATCACTCTGTTCCTTGGAGAGAATTATAACTTTGGGCCTGTCCCCTTGTGTTTCAACCCACTTTGGTGTGTTTTTCAGAATGCAAGAACAATCATGGAAGGCACGTGGAAAACACAGGTAGTAGGATCCCTCCTGCACAGATGGGAGACAAAATTGAAACTCGTTCTCACAAGTCTCAAATATTGGGCTAAAGATCACTACAGAGAACCGAAACTAGCCAAAAAAGACATGAAGCAAAGTCTAGAAGAAGTCCAAAGTGACATAGAGGAGCATGGTTTCACCAAGGAGAAGGAAGACCATGAAAAGGAATTGTATTGGGAAATGTACAATTCGAATAGAAAGGAGGAAGAAAAATGGAGGACCAAATCCGGAGCCTGTGGCTCTAGGCTGGGACAAGAATATCTCTTTCTTCCACAAGCAATCAAAATTCAGAACTTCTAAAAAAACCATCTCAACCATAAATGATGATTAGGGTAACACAATAAAATAGCAAACTGAGATAAAATTTGCAGTGCATCAGCATTAAAAAAGCCTTTTAATAGAGAACATGAGGATTGAGAATTATGAAGACCTTCTGCAGCACACCCCAACCATAATCACTGACTAAATGATTGCTACCTTATCCAAGGAAATTGGTGAAGACGATATTATCAAAAAAATTTGGAATCTTCATTTAGACAAAGCCCCAAGGCCTGATGGATTTTCCATCAACTTCTACCAGACCTTATCGCAGATAATCAAAAGAGATCTCAACAAAATTATTCATTGGAGCCAAAGGAAAAAAAAGATAAGTGGATTCACATACTCGACCTATCTTTCCCTGATCCTTAAAGAATCTTGCCCTTCCACCTTCTCCAAATTCTGGTCAATATCCCTATGCAGCTATTACTACAGAATCATCATTAAAATCTTGGCCACCTGCATCAAAATCTTTCTCCCCGGTCTTATCTCCACAAATCAAGGAGGTTTCTTAGCCAATCGAAAAAGCTCAGATTCTATGCTACTGGTTCAAGAAGCTATTCACTCCAGTATGAGTAGAATGGAAAATGGTTTTATTCTTAAGTTGGACCTTGCCAATGCCTTTGATAGGGCCAGAAACTATTTTCTCTACTTTGTCCTAAGGAAAATAGGCTGCAATGAAGACTTCATCTCTCTCACCCCTGAATCTCCCCCCTTGTCAATGGGAGGCCTGACCCTTTCTTCCAATCTTCTAGAGGCCTTAGGAAAGGATGCCACCTATCCCCTATCCTCTTCACCCTCATGGTTGAATTATTCAGCAGAGCCCTGGACTACAATCACAGAGTGGGCTTAATCACAAGTATCAAAATCTGTAATTGGACCAAGAACATGAACCATTCCCAGTTCGCTGATGATAGATTATTGATGGGAGGAGAAACTAGTATAGTAGCTAGAAGATTCAAAACCTTGCTCGACAAATTTATGAAATATTCAGGATGCCAAATCAATTATCTAAAAAGTTTCATATACGATTGGAATGCAACACATAACACCATACAAAACATTGCCCAAATATTTGGGGTCCCATATAAATGGAACTAGAGTCATTTAAATTATCTCAGGATTCCTGTCAGATGCGGTCCTATGAAGAATGAGGTATGGAATATTACCCTCGATAAGATGAAGAGGAAAATTCTCTAATGGGGAGCCACTTGGCTCAATATGGCAGGGTGCTTAATCCTTATAAAATATGTTCTCTCTTTCCTGCCCTTATATCAATTATCCCTTTTAAAAGCCCCAATACAACATTCAAAATAAAATGGAGACAATCCTCAGAGATTTTTTATGGAACGGAGGAAAGAAATAAAAAAGGAAGTTCAACTTGGTAAAATGGAGACAAGTTACTGATAAGTATGAGAATGGAGGCTTAGCCATTTGCATCCCTTAGCTTCTAAATCTGGATTTTGGAGGAAAAATCATATCGAGTCTCATTACAAGACAACAGTCATGGTCGAAGCAAGTTTTGGAGTGAAAATAGCTTTCAGCCCCAAGAAAATGTGCCCTGGATAAACCTATTCCCAACAGGCCATGCTCTCGCATTTGGTCTCTTTGCAAGAAAGATATTCCTTTTCTCTGTGATCACACCTCCAAAGTTCCTCTCGGGGGTCACAACACTGATCTATGGAAAGTCAAGATCATAGGTAAGCCACCTCTTGCAACTAATCCAAGACTCCTTCGCATTCAACTCCATCTCATGGGTCTTGGCATTAACTCTCTAAACCAAATCTCGTGTTGGGAAGAAAATAGTAATCACTAGGATGACTGGATATTCCCAAACCTCCCCCCTCATCTTCATAATGACATAACATCTCTTGCAAGAATTCTCAATGGCGCTGTGCCTTTAACAAGGGGTGAAGAAGATAGTTTCCGATGGGATCCCACTATTTCATCAAAGCGGGATATGAGACCCTCCTTGGTGAAACCTACCCCTTCCCTCCATGGGCTGCCTAGAAGCAAGTATGGAAGTTTGAGGCCCTGCCCAAAATAAAAATCTTTACTTGGATCTTAGCAAAGGGGAAGATACTGACTGCTGAAAATCTAGAAAAGAAAGGCATTTAGGGAGCCTCTAGATGCCCTCTATGAAATGTCGCTGAGTAATCTATTCAACTCCTTTTCATTGCTTGTTCTTTCGCCAAAAACTGCTGGAGCCATTTCTCTTCCCCTCTTTTGATGGAGATCTACACAAATTCCACAATTCTAAATTCTATAGCACAGTGGAAAAATAAAAACCCCTGTGCGAAAAAGGGAAAGAACATCGTCAAAAGAATCTGGGAAAATTTGCCTAATGTCCTCCTTTGGAACATTTGGATCGTGAGGAACAAATTCATCTTCCGTGATCAAAATCCATGCGTGAGAAATATGCAGAGTAAGACAGGGAGCCTATGTAATATTCCTAAATTAGCATGCAACTAATATGAATATTAATTTTTCTCTTAAAATCTAGTTAGATGAATAAATGGGAAAGGAGGCCCATAAGTTGCTTAAGTAGGCATAAAATACCTCATAATGTGAAAAGGGACCATGTTAATAACTAGATCAAACATCCTCATGTGTGAAAAGGTCTAATATGTATGGACAAGGTCAAGTTTGAACAACTAAACAACATTAATATGTGAGGAGTGGATCATAAATAAAGACAACTTATTGTGAATGAAGATCAATCTAGCTAGTCAGAATAAAGACACCTTAGGTGTGAATGGAGACAATGCATGGAGACTAAGTCATGGTTGAATAAATCAAACAACACTATAAATAGATGAGTGGGACTAATGGAGACATCGTATTTTTGGTGGAGGAGCCTTTGCATGGAAGCAACCTCATAATTGGGTGGGACCCATGGTGACGAAGCTCATCAACTATATAATGAAGGGAATGGCAGCCATATGGGGATGATTGAAGATTATATTTTATATGTGGTTTGTTTATACTTATTGCATTCTTTGGCTGTTTAGCTAAGTTTGCGCACTGTTTAGTGCAAGGGTTTTCTCATGTGGGAATTCCCCACTCTTTCTTGGAAATATTTGTTTGGTCAATTTAGTGTGTCCTAAATTGCTACATTAATTTGTCAATCTGGGATTCGTAAACTGACGAAGTGTGGCGCACTATATGTGCAAGATAACCTATTTCTTACTTTTTGTCGTTTTTGGGTTTTTTTATTTATATTGGGGGTTTTTATCTTGGTTGGTTTCCTAATGTGAGATGGAAATTCTAAAAGACAAGTATGGATATAAATGTTCAAGGCAATGATGTCCTTTATAATGATTTCCCAAACTTCAAACTTTAAAAGAGTTTTAAAACATGCAATGACAAAATTAATTCTTAAAAGAAAATGAAAATGTGCCACTATACTAGTCAAACAAATAGTGAACTATTGATCATGAAACCCATTACCCTTGCTGCTGTCTAAATACAAAAGAAACTGTGCTCAAAGAAATCCAAGAATTGCAAGCAAAGTAAAGCTAAAATAAAATTACATCAACTCATATTCTGACCCCTCACCATTAGTCTCGCTATGGCTTTTGGAGGTAATCATAAACAACTTGAGCAATCTGATATCTAATTTGCAGAAAAATAAACTAATATCAAATTACACACTCATACTTCAATCCCTCACCATTAGTCTTGCTATGGTTTTCGGAGGTAACTGATAATGACATGAGTAATTTAATATCTAATCTAACTAATAAAGAAAATGTACAAAACTGAAATAAATAAAACAGTGCTGGAATTAAAAGCTAAGAAAAATAAATCAGCAGAAGGACAAGACCGATTCCATGTCATTAGTCATTGTAAAACTATGTGCAAATGCCCGGGCTACCTACTGTAATCTGGAACAAAGACACTGATCAGTTAACAACAGTATAAAGCATGAAAAATTATGGACAAAAATAAAACGTTAATACCATAAGAGATGTAATATATACACGTGAATAACTATGGACGTGAATAACTATGGCATAATGAACGTAAAGAAATAAAGCATGAAAATATACAGCAATAAACAAAAACCTTGGCGTGTGTAGGGGCCCTCTGCACAATCCTAGGGCAACAGCTATCAACCACGAATTATGCTTATGAACAGAGTCTTCTCATATATTCAAAATGCATTCATAACAAGGAAATAATGTCACGGCACAGTGGGCTTTCTTTTCAGCAAAATTACATTATAGAAGCTAGCTACTATGCGTATGAGAATGAATTATTTATAACAGAGGATGACATAACTACTTTCCTACAATCTGCGCTGATAAAAGACACGTGAACAACCACGTCCAGAAATCTAGCATTATGGCTGCCGTGAAGATTAAATCTATGGAGGGTGGCCGTTGAATTCGACTTATGGAGCAGTTCACAGGTGTTGATATGTCCCCTGAGATTTAGAAACGGCCACGCAAGTCTTCACATGGTGAAAAACAGAGTTCTGTCACCGTAGGACTCTTAGGTTGACCACCGCTTGACTACCTTTGACCATGGCCTTCTTTGGTGAATTCGACTGAGCCAATAGGACTCGGTCCATATCCATGTCATTTCCAACTTGCCCATGTGGCTTGATTTGCCTGAAGACACCTGCAATATAGACTTTAACAAAATGGTTGCGGAAAGTTGAAGCAGCTGCGGAAAGTGACAAGATTCCGCAGCTCAATGAGCAAAAATCTAATTCAAACAACAGACACAAAACATAGTTAAAAACCACTTTAAATGCTCTTTTATGATTAATATGCAATGATGTTGATGACTTAGAAGGTCCAGGTAAATGGAAAAAGTCTAGAAAGGTGTATAGGAAAGATGCAAGTTTGGGACTCAACATACCCCCACTGTGAAGGTGTTGCATGTCCCCATGCAACCAAAATTTTGATCATCCTCCTTCAATTCATATGCCTTGATACCTCTGCCAGTACATCCAGTCTTCTTCTCCTCTTTCTTGGTGCTTCTAACATCCTAGGTTTCTTCATCAAGCATCTGAATTTGAGATTAATTAGTGCTCTACTTATCTTCTTGCATTTCTTCTTCAATTTCCTGTTCTTTTTGTGCCACAGTCCCAGATGTAGCATAATGTTGTCATGAATGATCTTTTCCAATCTGTTTTTCTCCTTTAATGCTTCATTTTCATTTTTAATATGTCTATTTGAAACCTCCAACTCAAAGACTTCTTGTTTCAACGATTGGACTAGAGTTTCTTGTGCTGTGTGAGGCTGAGTGGATGAAGTGCTGGGACCTGTGGCTGTTCTTTCTAAGGATTCTATGTAATCATACACCTATTGCTGCTTTGGATCTATCTCGGGTGTCGTTTTCCTTAGGCTGTCCTCAAAATGCTGTGGAGGAGAATTGACTTCAAAATCTAGCCGAAAAGGACTCATGTCATCATCTTGAGGACTAGTTTCAACGTTTGGCTGAGAATGAGGTGGACTACGGCCAACTGGAGTTTGTTCAAGTGTTTCTTCTCCCAAATCAATAAAATGGGGTCCTTTTGTTTGTGCTTTCCTCCACTTTCCTTTAAGCCTGGTGCTTCTTCTTACATGCTGTGGACTACTGTATTTTTCCTTCTGTTTTTCTTTTCCTTTCTTTTTGGCCATAGCTGACTGTTCCTGAAGGTGAACTAGTCTCTCAGACAATACTTGATGGTCTTCTTCTGAGGAAGGGGTTTGATGCACAGCCTCAATGCTTCTTTTCTCTTTTGATTTTGTTGGCTTTTTACCCTCAGTCTTTTCCTTCCTCTTTTTAGACAGTCTTTCTTCTCTACTAGTTCTTTCAACTATGTTAGTAGGAGTGCTTTGAGTTTTATCACCTGTTCTCTTTCTTCTACTTATTTTTGATGTACTGCCTTCAGGGGTTTCTTGGGGTTCTTCAAAGAAATTTCTAATTAAAAACTGCTCCCAGGTGTCCTTTTTCTCTTTTAATTGTTTTTCTATCAAGATTTTCACGAGACCATGGTGATACAAATGTGGTTCTATGTCCCCCAGATGCTTTTGGATGGTTACAGACATCTTTTTCAAACTGTTTAGTAAAAATTTTGGCAGATTGAGGGTCTGGTAGTCTAAGAAATTCATCAACAGTCGGGTATGATACATGTACATTGATCCAAAACGTCCCTCACAGGTGATAAACTTTTGAATAACCAACAGTAAATTGTCCCACTCTTCTTTTAAAGCATGAACATGAATTCCCTTTTTGAAAATGGTGACATCCATACCTGGGTTACGTAGTATCACTCTCCAGGCTTCCTCGCCAATGCTCTTATTCTTGAACCAACGTTCACCTTCTTGAGGGAGTTCTGTAGCAGCTGCTATGGATGCCTCAGTCATTGTAAATTTGAGGTCCCCAATTTCTACCTCCAGATGGTTGAAAGACCTCGCAAAAGCTTTTGTTACCTCCTTATTGTAGCCTTTAAACTTTTGAATAAATCGAAGCCATTTTTCCTTTTTCAATATGTCTTTGACTTGCGGGTATCCTTCCATAAATTTGGGTCCCTCTGGTTCTGTCCTCAACAACTGACCCATCCTTCCTTCTATTCTTTAAATCTCGTCTGCGTGAGGAGGGTTTAGCGGAGGTCAGACGACTGAATTAGCGGAAATGAACAGGGTTTATGAAGGAGACCAGTGACTGTAAGTGGATATCAGAGAATAGGTACACGGAATGAAGTAGAATAGAGAACAAAATGGGGTGAAGGCTTATGTGAACACGGTGGAAATGCAGTCGTGAGGTCAATAGAACAGTAGGGGGAGTGAAGTGCATCCGGCAGTATTTAAAATTGGGTGGCTGCAGAGTAGACGCAAGCACGTTTATGAAACAGCTACGGATTTTGTGTGGCTGAGAGAAGCCGTAGTCAAATCAACCACATTCCATAATTACAGGTGGAGTATCAAAGTATAGCCGAACACGAGTGAAGACCAGAGGCTTGATTATGAGGCCGTTTAAAAATGAATGCAAGGATTGTGGGGGAAACGTATAGAGATCGTGGAACGGTTATGGAGTTATCAACACAATCATTGCATATAATGGAGCTATGGTTTATAACTATGTAAAAATGTGCTTGAATGCCATTTGAAATAAATTTCTACTCATACCTTGGAATTCTTGCCATTTTTCATTAGTCTTCAATCAGTTGCTCCTCGTTGATGCTTTTGGATGCCTCATGTCTTCATAATATGTCATCATACTTGCATTTGATTTCATGATTGTTGAACTAACATCTGAATGTAAATTTTTGAAAAAACAGAGTGGTGGCTGCAGAAACTGCTTCTTGCTGCGGAAACTGGTGTCAGCTGCGGAAACTGACACAGCAATTATTTGGGTAAATGGAGATGGATAGATGATAACTGACTGAATGAAAATGGTCATGAAAGAAAATTTTTATTGGTGAAATGAAATGAAATAGATGAAATGGAGTGAAATGAAATGAAGTGGAGTGGAATGAAATGGTGTGGGTTGTCATAAAACTTGTGAAATGAGAGAGAGAGGGAATTTTTTTTTTTTTGGAAAATATAGGGTGTCAGGTGTTCCTGATTTTCACCCTACATTTTCTGTATAAGACTGCTAATCAGTGATTGGTTTTCAGGCTTATACAATTTTTATTTTTATTTATTTATTTATTTTGAAACTGAAAAGAACAAAGGCTAGGCTAGTGGAGAAGAAGGATTCTTCTTCACCAGCCTTATTGCAGAATTATCTTGAAACATTTTGACAAATTCCTCTTTTGAGAGTGGCTTATGATAGATCTTTAATCTGTGGCCATTCACAATAAGAGGAGTTTGAGATTCATCAATGGTCTTGATTCTTACTACTCCATTGCTAAAGATCTTGTCAATCTCATATGGCCCAAGCCAATGAGTCTGAAATTTTCCTTTAAAATATTTAAACTTGGAATCAAATAGCAATGCCCAATCTCCTTCTTGAAACTTCTTCTCTTTGATGTATTTTTCATGCCATTTAGCTCTTTGATATTGAACTAGATCAGTTCTTAGAATTGCCTCTTGTCTGATCTCATCTATCTCATTCAACTGCTCCATTCTATGCTTTTGGGCTTCTGATAGATCCATCCCCAACTGAACTGCCATTTTGAAGGTTTTGACTTGGAACTCAATGGGGAGTAGGACTTCTTTCCCATAAACAAGTTCATAGGGAGAATGTCCTGTTGTATTTCTCCATGTAGTTCTGTAGGCCCACAAGGCTTCAGGAAGCCTTTCTGCCCAATCTCTTCTGTGTAGATGAACAATTTTGGTGATGATACTTTCGAGAACTTTATTTGTAGACTCCACTTGACCATTTGCTTGCGGATGGTAAGGAGTAGATCTTTTGTGCTTGATTTTGTATTCTTCCATCAACTTCTCCACCAGGTTGGATGTGAATTGGCTTCCCTGATCTGTCACAATTTCTCTTGGAACACCAAAGCGAGTAAAAATATCCTCATAAAGAAAATTAACAACTGAATTTTCAGTAGCAGACACTAATGCTTTGGCTTCTACCCATTTAGTAACATAATCAGTACAAACGAATATATATTTATTTTGCTTAGATGGCGGATTAATAGGTCCAATGAAATCTAAAGCCCATTTTTCAAAGGGTTCGATGAGTACCTGTGGTTGCAATGGCATTTCATTTGAAAGGGTAGGTTTCCCTACTCTTTGGCAGTTGTCACACCTTTTGACATATTATTTTGCATCTTTGAAGAGGGAAGGCCAACAATATCCTAAAAAGAGGATTTTATAGGCTGTTCTTTTGTCAGCAAAGTGTCCGCTGCATGGTTCATCATGACATGCCTTGAGGATATCAGGCATTTCATCTTCCCTAACACATCTTCTGATCACAAAATCTGGCCCTGTTTTAAACAATTCGTTAGAAATCCATGAATATTTTGAACTCTCCTGAATAATCTTTCTTCTTTCACTTGGAAATAAATGTGGAGGCAGTTTCCCTGTAACCAAATAGTTAGCAATATCTGCATACCAAGGGGTCTTAGTAGTTACCGCAAACAAGTATTCATCAGGAAACTTATCCTCTACAGGAGAATCTTCTTTAGTATTCTGAATCCTAGACAAGAAATCAGCTACTGTATTTTGTTTCCCTGGTCTATCCAACACAGTAATATTGAATTCCTGCAAAAGTAGGAGCCATCTTGTCACTCTGCCATTAGTAACAAGTTTTTTCATTAGATATCTAATCGTAGAATTATCAGTATGAATAAAAGTTTCATAGCCTGTTATATAATGTCTAAACTTATTGATTGCATGAACACCAGCTAAAAACTCTTTTTCAGTTACAGTATAGTTCAACTCAGTGGGAGTCAAATTTTTACTGGTATAGTAAATGGCATAAGGGACTAAATCCTTTTGACCCAACACAACTCCTAGAGCTGTATCTGAAGCATCTGTAGAAATATGGAAAGGGAGTTTCCAATTTGGTCCTCTCAAGATAGGTGCTTCAGATATTCTTGTTTTCAAAGTTTCAAAGGCTGATTGACAATCATGATCCCATTTGAATTCACAGTCTTTTGTAAGCAATTTGAAGAGTGGAGATGCTATTTTAGTGAAGTTTTCTATAAATCTTCTATAGTAACCAGTAAATCCTAGAAAACTTCTAACATCTCTTCGACAATTTGGAATAGGCAACTTGGAGATGACTTCAACTTTTGATCTATCAACCTTAATCCCATCTCCTGAAATATGATGTCCTAAAACAATCCCTTCAGTAAACATCATAAAGCATTTTTCATAGCTTAATGAAAGGTTTGTTTCTTTACATCTTATAAGAACTTTTTCCAAATTTTCTAATGCCTCTTCAAATGAATTACCATAAACTGTAAAATCATTCATATAAACCTCTACACAATCATGGATTAGATCAGAAAAAATTCCTAGTACTGCTCTTTGGAATGTTGCGGGTGCATTACATAACCCAAAAGGAAGCACTCGATAGGCAAAAGTCCCCCATGGACAGGTTAACGTGGTCTTATCTTGATCTTCAGGTGCTACCTGAATTTGATTATAGCCACTAAAACCATCCAAAAATGAAAAGTACTTTTTGCCTGCTAATGTATCTAATACCTGATCGATAAAGGGCAAAGGAAAGTGATCCTTCAAATTTGCTTTGTTCAATTCCCTGTAATCAATGCATACCCTCCATTTACCATTTTTTTTAGGTACTATAACCAAAGGAGAAACCTATCGACTATCTGAAATTGGATAAATGAAGTTTACATTGAGTAGTTTTTGGAGCTCTTCTTTCACTATCTCCCTAAGGTTTGGATTCATCCTTCTCTGAGGTTGTCTGATTGGTCTACTGTTTTCCTCAATATAGATATGATGGATGAAAGTCTTAGGATCAATACCTTTCATATCAGTATACTCCCATGCAAATGCAGTAGAATGTTTTTGCAAGATTTTGGTTAGTTCTTCCTGTTGTGAATTTTTCAAATTTTTGTTGATATTCAATGTTTTTCCTGGAAAAATATCAATGGTAGAACTACCGAACTCTTCCATAGAGTAAAGAGACATTTGTCTTGATAATAAATATTCAATGTCAGATTCCAACTAAAATTGTGTGGGTTCATATTCTGAAGATGTCTCAAAATTTTCTAATGTGTTCAGAATTTGACTATCCTCACTAATTTCAGAAATGGTAAAGACAGGTTGTATAGTGTCCTCATCATCGACCCATTCATTGTCTCCTACTTCTGTGATTGCTTTTGTTGGAGGATACAAATTGAATTTCTTTGTCGAATTACCATTAGAAATGTACATATCCCCAGATCTACAACTAATGAAAGCATCAGCTGTGGCTAGCCAAGGTCTTCCTAAGATAAGTGGGTGCCCTCCTAGATTACTCTTGGGAGTCAAAATCATAAAATATACTGGATATTCCCAAGAATCTAAGGAGGCTGAAATATCTTTTAATACACCATCTGGTTTGATAATTGATCGATCTGCAAGTTGCAGTAAAGTAGGTGTAAAAAGAAGATTAGGAAGTTCTAGCTGCTCCATAGTCTGTCTACTCATAATGTCTTGACAATTGGACTACCTGGATCTACATACTTCTACATGGTAATTTTTCCCATCATGATATCTCCAATTTTTCCTACCAGGTGGATTCTTCTTGTATCTCTTAGTTTCCTTCCTGGTCTTTTGAGACTCAACTCCTTTATTGTTTTTGCTAGAATACGAATCTCTCTAATGGCTTGTAGCAAGGGAATATTGATACAAACATTCTTTAATTCATCTAGAAAATCATAGTTAGGCAACAAGATTTGTTTTTCCACCCCTTTATCAATTTGTAATCTTTCAGGGAAAGGAGGTGTGGATGAAGATGCGGGTTGCTCAACTATAGGAGTTGTGGGGGTTAACTTTTCTTTCTCTTTTTGAATGTTTGAGTTTTGAAGAGATGCTTCCTCAGAACCCTTATTGACTTTAAAAGAGTCCTCCTTAGAGGTATCTTGTTCTTGGACATCTATAGAATGATTTTATAAAACTCTACCAGACCTGAGTTGTACATCATTGAGAGGAACAATCAATATAGTTAGGAAATTGTTGTCCTTCTATCATGTAAGTATTCTGAGGATTTTTATTGTTAGGATTTGGCAATGGCTGAGCTGGAAGTTGATTTGTCTTTTGTTGGAATGGAAGCATGAGTTGAGGATTTGGATTTTGTTGAGAAGGTTGTTGTTGTGGAAATGGCAATGAAAGTTGTAGATTTGGGTTTGGAAGTTGTGGAGCTTGTTGATTTTGAAAAGATGGAGGATGTTGATAAAATTGAGCAAATCTCCCATAAGGATTTTGCATACCTTGTACCCATGACTGATATGAATTTTGAGGTTGGGGCCAAGGTTGTTGCCAAGGATTTCAATTTGGTGGGGGTTGAAAATTCATAGGGTTGTTAAACCCTTGAGTTTGTTGCCCCTGCCAAGGTCTTCTTGCAACAAAACAGAGAGATTCTACTGAATTTGGATCTTCTTGAAAGACAGCTTTGAGTCCGGGAATTGAAGGACAATCCTTGGTCTCATGATTCTCTGAAAAAATCATACATGTTTCTACAACTTTTGCATCCAAGGGACATTCCCTTAAAGCATGTTTCTTCCTACATTTCGGAAAAAAGATGGCTAGAGCATCTGTTTCTGCTTTCTGCTTGTTTTGAATTTTAAGGGTGTCTAGTTGTTCACTAAGGCTCCCTAAGATATCAGTTTTGAATTCATCAAGCATATTTCCAATCTCTGCCCTACTTACTGATCCAGTTGCAGATTTGTTTGCCCTGATAAGAGAAGGATCTCTAGGCCCTTTTCCCGTTTTAGATTTCCCCCTTGAGAGATGGAGACATAGTTCTGTTATGTCACGAAGTGGAAGTTGAGAAATTTCTCCCTTCCCCATCGTGTTTAAAATATCTATCCATTCATCTATGATGGATTTTAATAGAAGGGCTTTCAAATTTTTCTCATCTAAGTTGCTCATCTTTGCTCTTTTTAAGTTGTATTGAAATCTTTCAAGTAAATCCTCCAAATTTTCATCTTCTTTTTGCACCATTTTGAATACCTCATCCTTGTGATTGGTGGTCATGCAATAGTCCAGGTATCTATCCAAAAATGTTTGTTTCATATCATTCCAAGTCCTAATAGATTGGGTGACTAATCCCATGAACCATTTCAAAGCGACTCCCTTCAATGTTGAAGGAAACAGTTTGAGTTTTTGAGAGTCTTCCATATAATCATAGGTTCGGCACACGACTTCAAACTCAAACAGAAATGTTTCAGGATCCTCACTTCGCAATCCATAAAATTTGGGGAGGACAGATGGTGAGATGTTTTTCATCGTTTTATGAGTTTCCTCATCAACTATAGGGAATCCAAACGAGTTGTCTCCTTCCCTATTTCTTCCATTATTACCTCCACCTCCACCATTGTTGCCTCCATTATTTCCTCCTCCTCTACCTCTACCTCTACCTCTGAATCCATCTACTACTTCCTCTGTCATGATAGTTTCTTCAGATTCTTGAGAGTCCTCTGGTTCTTCTATCAAGGGAGGATGAGAGGGAGTTTCTTCCTTTTCTTCTTTAGGTGATTCTACTTCTTTAATTACAATATACTCTCCTGTAGAAATAAAGAAAGGGTCTTATTCTAAATGAGATTTGGTAGATGGTGTAGGAGAATCCTCTAATTCAGCTGCTCCTTGAATTCCAGGAATTTTAAGGCTAGGGGTAGATGGTGGTGAATCTTGTCTATGCCTTGAAGAAGATGGAGTTGTGAAAATCGAACTCTTGGCTCTAGCTATAAACCTTCCCCTAGAATCTCTTGCTCTATGCATGCCATTTTTATTTATTTTTAAGTTGGGCTAATAATTCTCTTTCTGATCTTCCAGGTCACACTAGGTGCAAGAAGAGAGCATACTTAAGAAATTATTGAACCAATAACTCTCTTTTCTGATCCTCTAGATCACACTAGGTGCAACAGGAGAGCATACTTCAAGAAGTTATCAATTTTTCCCTTCTTTTTATTGTTGTTTTTTTTTTTTAAAGAAATTGGCTACCTAGTTACACTTCCCCGACAATGGCGCCAAAATGTTTGGTCAATTTAGTGTGTCCTAAATTGCTACATTAATTTGTCAATCCGGGATTCGTAAATTGACGAAGTGTGGCACACTATATGTGCAAGATAACCTATTTCTTACTTTTTGTCGTTTTTGGGTTTTTTTATTTATCTTGTGGGTTTTTATCTTGGTTGGTTTCCTAATGTGAGATGGAAATTCTAAAAGACAAGTATGGATATAAATGTTCAAGGCAATGATGTCCTGTATAATGATTTCCCAAACTTCAAACTTCAAAAGAGTTTAAAAACATGCAATGACAAAATTAATTCCTAAAAGAAAATGAAAATGTGCCACTATACTAGTCAAACAAACAGTGAACTATTGATCATGAAACCCATTACCCTTGTTGCTGTCTAAATACAAAAGAAACTGTGCTCAAAGAAACCCAATAATTGCAAGCAAAGTAAAGCTAAAATCAAATTTCATCAACTCATATTCTGACCCCTCACCATTAGTCTCGCTATGGCTTTTGGAGGTAATCATAAACAAATTGAGAAATCTGATATCTAATTTGCAGAAAAAAATAAACTAATATCAAATTACACACTCATACTTCAATCCCTCACCATTAGTCTCGCTATGGTTTTCGGAGGTAACTGATAATGACATGAGTACTTTAATATCTAATCTAACTAATAAAGCAAATGTACAAAACTGAAATAAATAAAACAGTGCTGGAATTAAAAGCTAAGAAAAATAAATCAGCAGAAGGACAAGATCGATTCCATGTCATTAGTCATTGTAAAACTATGTGCAAATGCCCGGGTTGCCTACTGTAATCTGGAACAAAGACACTTGCCAGTTAACAGCAGTATAAAGCATGAAAAATTATGGACAGAAATAAAACGTTAATACTATAAGAGATGTAATATATACACGTGAATAACTATGGAATAATGAACGTAAGGAAATAAAGCATGAAACTATACAGCAATAAACAAAAACCTCGGCGTGTGCAGGGGCCCTCTACACAATCCTGGGGCAACATCTATCAACCACGAATTATGCTTATGAACAGAGTCTTCTCATGTATTCAAAATTCAGTCATAACAAGGAAATAATGTCACGGCATAGTGGGCTTTCTTTTCAGCAAAATTACATTATAGAAGCTAGCTACTATGCGTATGAGAACGCATTATTTATAACAGAGGATGACATAACTACTTTCCTACAATCTGCGCTGATAAAAGACACGCGAACAACCACGTCCAGAAATCTAGCATTATGGCTGCCGTGAAGATTAAATCTATGGAGGGTGGCCGTTGAATTCGACTTATGGAGCAGTTCACAGGTGTTGATATGTCCCCTGAGATTTAGAAACGGCCACGCAAGTCTTCACGTGGTGAAAAACAGAGTTCTGTCACCGTAGGACTCTTAGGTTGACCACCGCTTGACTACCTTTGACCACGGCCTTCTTTGGTGAATTCGACCGACCCAATAGGACTCAATCCATATCCATGTCATTTCCAACTTGCCCATGTGGCTTGATTTTCCTGAAGACACCTGCAATATAGACTTTAACAAAATGGCTGCGGAAAGTGACAAGATTCCGCAGCTCAATGAGAAAAAATCTAATTCAAACAGCAGACACAAAACATAGCTAAAAACCACTTTAAATGCTCTTTTATAATTAATATGCAATGATGTTGATGACTTAGGAGGTCCAGGTAAATGGAAAAATTCTAGAAAGGTGTATAGGAAAGATGCAAGTTTGGGACTCAATAATCTTGTTTAAGAAATCCGAGGAGAGTATTTTATGCTTTATTTCCACTATCAGGCACTTGGCCAAGAATTAATCTATAGATACAGCACATTCCCTTGGAGAAACTGCATTATTTTCAGGGTGTTGCAGTGGGAGGGGTTAAAACCCCACTTTTATGAGCTAGTTTCCCTGGAGGAGGATCAGCCTTTTCCCAGAAAAGCTAGAAAAGGGAGTTAAAACCATTTCTTTGCATGATCAGACATTTTTGAGCAGATATTAGATATACAACGTGATTCAGCCATAGATCTGCAACAAATATTTCATGTATATCATGTTTGTCAAGAAACCCTTGCCGGGTCATCTTGGATCTATGTAAAAGAGACTATATCTCTGTTTTTATGCCTCATTGATCAATATAATAGTAGATCTGATTTGTATCATTATTTCTGAGTATTAACCCTCTAAACTGCGCTGTCACTTTCTACAGTAATTTCTGTTTGTAGTAGTCTTGGGGTTTTAGTGTTTTTGGGCTGTTTTGAGCATGGGAGGCCTATTTAACTAGGAAAAAGTCATTTGTTTCTGATCTCATCTTAGATCTAAGCATTATAATAATAGATCTAATGGATCCATGGGTTTATTTTGATTTCCATAGCATATATTTCTGAAGAATGCGTTATTTATGCATGTATTGTTGCATTTTCCCATTTGGGATTCCCATTTGGGAATATTACAGTGGTATCGGAGCTCTAATTTTGGCTCAGCCTTTGCATTTCAATCCATTATGGAGTCTTCTCATGGGAAGGAGAGGATCTGCAAAAGGGATCAAGGAAAACCCTTATTTTCTAGAGGGAAGAAGTTCTCAAAATTTCTTCTACACACTTTGCATGGCATCAGTAAAGACATCAAAGAAATGAGGAGGGAGAAACATGGAGATCCCTCATCAAGATTTTGACACGAGGAAAGCTCTAATTCCTCATATTATGGGTGTGAGTATTCAACCACACCATCAGATTTAAAACGCTCTACTAGTCGTATGTTCATGACAAATGAGATGGAGAAAGGAGATGTGCCAAGGAAGGAGACTCTTGATGAATATTTGCAAGAATATGAAGCTCAATCTAAGGGGTTCAAAGATCACTTTGACTTCCAAGGGTTTTGCAAGATCAAGTAGGAAAGGAGCACAAGGAGTAAGCAACATGGTATGAGTAGATTCTTTCTATCTACTTTTCATGGCTCACCTAATTTTCCAGCTAGGGTTTGTGTGGAGGAGCTAAACACCTATGTGCAACAACATCAAGTTTCAGAAAAAGAAGCCATTAAAGTAGTAGCGCTACATTTTGAAGGTAGGGCTAATGCTTGGTGGTTATATGAATCCTTTTCCTTAAAGAATGCAAATACATCTACTTATGAAAAGTTTATTAGAAGGGTAGTGGAAAGGTTTGATGATTTTTTTTATGAAAAACCTACTATGGAGCCTATCAAACCAAATCAAACAAAACCTTTGCATGAGTTGGAAGGATCTATAAATCCAACTCCATTTCAGAAAACCATTGAAGGGGATGAAAATTTGTATACCTTGCTAAGGGAAAAGTCCCCATTGCATGATGAGCTTTCTTCTCAAAAGAAATACATGGAGATTCCTCTTCCAAGAGAATATCAAGATCTAAGGTCTCTCATTGTTGCTGAGGCATTCTCAACTATTGATGAGAAGGAAGAGAAGGTTGGTGGTAACAACACTGTCAGAGCAAGAGCACATCCAGTACCTCATGAAGAGGAAGATGGAGCACCTTCTCCAAGGAGAGAAACACTTGCACTCTTGCAAGGAGTTCCAAAGAATCTCACATGTGGAGATCATGGCACAATCCATGTGCATCATGTACCATCATTGGAAAATGGTGAGATCTTGAAGGAAGAAGGAGATGAAGGGGAGGAAAAGCATCATATGATGAGGAGAACACACCCCTCTCTATTTCAGAAGTTTGATGTAGAAACAGGAAGGAGGATTTGTGCAATAAAGGCAAGGAAAAATCAGTCCATACACATATACATCTTGCTCTATGCCTTGATGTCTCTTTGCATGGAGGCATTCCACTAGAGAGACCCCTTGATTGGAAGAAGAATAAAGTGTTCTCTCAAATATGGACAACATTTACATATTTGGCTAAGGAGGAAGCCTTGGGAGAAGCTAGCACAACACAAAAAATCTTTCATGGGTTCAAAGGTGAGGTAAGCAATTTTCTGAAATGGAAATTTCTATCTCCCACTTAGCTGTTTGCACTAGAAAGAGAGGTTTCATAAGTCTATGATGACATGGATATGATGTCAAATGGCCACTCCATATCTTTGGGGCAGCCTATGATATTTTCACACACAAAGAAGATTTCTGAACATGACAAGAGAATCTCAACACTCTTGCATGAATGGGCCAAATTAAGGAAGTTTTGGAAGACAAAAAATTTTCAAGGAGAAGTTGACTTTCATCTGCTTCAATCTTGTCTTGAGCAAGATCATCTGCAAGCAAGGCAACAAAAAAAAATTGATAGTAATCCAACATGTGACTTTGGCATCAAGCATGTCAAAGAGGAGAGCCATGTTATGACATGGGCTGCATTTTAGATTTCTACAACGCTGTCATTGTTGGGGGGTCTAGATCTATATTGGGAGTCCCAAATTTTGATGGAATATTCCAAGGACCTCTTCACATGTAAGGTTCTTGATGGACAAGTGATGGATGGGAGGTATGAAGTAGTTGAGGGAGTCATTTATTCTCATGATCAGATCTATTTGGCTAGGGAATCCAAGCTTAAGGTTAATGCAACCTATGAGATCTTGCTTTTCAAACTCACTGGTTTCATTAGAGCATACCGTACTATCTTAGATGGATTCATGTGGGAAAAATTCAAAGAAGAGATGAACTCTCACATGAGGAAGTGCATAAATAATTTGCTGGTTAAGGAGGAGCATAGCTCTTGGGAAGAGTTATCATCACCACCTCCTCATTCATTGGGTGTGAGAGGGAGCTCATCCATGAGCTACCTCACTGATTTGAGCCAAGTGTATGGTAAGACTTGTATTTTTGAGCATCATGATGTATCTACTATATGCTTGTATTTTATTAACACTCATGTACAGGGCTTTGCTCCAAGAGGGGGCCCTTTTTCTTATGGGCCTCATGGACTACTTGGGGCGATGAGCAATGGAGATGCTGAACATTCCCTAAGATATTTTGGGGAGATGTTGTATTCTTCATGGTGTGCTTCATTAGCACCAACTATCATACACCTCCTCCTAGCATACAAGAAGGATGGGACAACAAACAAGTGGTGGGAAAAACACTTGTTATATCGTATTCTATGGCAGTTAGGAGTAAAACTGTGCTGGTTACACATGAGGGACCATTGTCCTTATCCTTTACTACATATGGAAGCTAGCATGACTTTAATTATGATTCCATATGCTGAAGATGTTCTTATATTTTTTGGGAACATGATTGGAGGAGAGACACATTGGTTGGATGTGTCCTTGGGGGAATAAATTTCCCACAATTTTTGCACTACATGTTTCAAGGGGAGCATGGAAGATGATATGGCCACTATAGTAGATCACTTGTTTCTTTATGAGGTGGACCATATGATTGTTTGGAACAACAAGAAGGTTTTTCATTGTTAATAAAGTTCCCCATGATTGTCATCACTTCTATCTTGAGGAGGCCATTGAACAACAAGAAGGTTTCCGTATAGACCTTCCATTATTTTATGATGAGAACCATTTGGTTTATCCACCAAAGGCCAACTTACACATTTGGGAGGAACCATTGGGAGACAGAATTGTTGCAGAATATCCAAAGCAATGGTGGAGATAATTGGATGTGGATGTCCCAAGAGGAGGAGGGGAGATTTTGCAGCACCCTTTTAGGTGCTTGAGGACAAGCAAAATTTGGGAGGGGAAGAATGTAATATTCCTAAATTAGCGTGCAACTAATAGGAATATTAATTTTTCTCTTAAAATCTAGTTAGATGAATAAATGGGATAGGAGGCCCATAAGTTGCTTAAGTAGGCATAAAATCCCTCATAATGTGAAAAGGGATCATGTTAATAACTAGATCAAACATCATCACGTGTGAACAAGGTCTAATATATGTGGAAAAGGTCAAGTTTGACCAAGTCAACAACATTAATATGTGAGGAGTGGATCATAAATAAAGACAACTTAGTGTGAATGAAGATCAATCTAGCTAGTCAGAATAAATACACCTTGGGTGTGAATGGAGACCATGCATGTAGACTAAGTCATGTTTGACTAAATAAAACAACGCTGTAAATATATGAGTGGGACTAATGGAGATAACATAATTTTGTTGGAGGAGCCTTTGCATGGAAGCAACCTCATAATTGGGTGGAACCCATGGTGAGGAAGCTCATCAAATATATAATGAAGGGAATGGCAGCCATATGGGGATGATTGAAGATTATATTTTGTATGTGGTCTGTTTAGACTTCTTGCATTCTTTGGTTGTATAGCTAAGTTTGCTGCACTTCTTAGTGCAAGGGTTTTCTCATGCGGGAATTCCCCACTCTTGCTTGGAAATCTTGTTTAAGAAATATGAGGAGAGTATTTGTGCTTTATTTCCACTATTAGGCGCTTGGCCAAGCATTCACCTACAGCTACAATGTAGTCCCTTGGAGAAAATGCATTATTTTTAGGGTGTTGTAGTGGGAGGGGTTAAAACCCCACTTTTATGAGCTAGTTTCCCAGGAGGAGGATCAACCTTTTCCCGGAAAAGCTAGAAAAAGGAGATACAACCATTTATTTGAATGATCAGCCATTTTTAAGTAGAGCTTCAACTATACAACATGATTCAGCCATAGATCTGCAACAAATATTTCATGTATATCATGTTTGTCAAGAAACCCTTGTCGGGTCATCTAAGATCTATGTAAAAGAGACTAGATCTCTGTTTTTATGCCTCATTGATCAATATAATAGAAAATCTGATTTGTCTCATTATTTATGAGTATAAACCCTCTATAAACTGCACTGTCTCTTTCTGCAGTAATTTATGTTTGTAGTAGTCTTGGGGTTTTAGTGTTTTTGGGTTGTTTTGAGCATGGGAGGCCTGTTTAACTAAGTAACAGTTTTTTTTTTTTTTGATATCCTCTTAGATACAAGCATTATAATAATATATATAATGTATCCATGGGTTGATTTTGATTTCCATAGCATATATTTATGAATAATGCGTTATTTATTCATGTATTGCTGCATTTTCCCATTTGGGAATATTACAGCCTAATTGTGGATACCATTCTGGACAAGAACAATAGCTATTTCAACATAAATGACATGCAAGTTGAAAAAAGAAAAATATTAAAATGTGTGCTTGACCACCTCCAGAGATATCATAAACCCATTGTAAGGAAACCCTTTCATTACGAGCAATGGAAGGTTAGATTAAAAGAGAAGGAATTTTTAGAATGGCTTGATGGTTCATGTCGACCCAAGTTATTCTTTGATGGCGCCTAAAAATCAAACCCTGGTGCAGGTGGAGAAGGTGGTATCATCACAGATCAATAGGGAAATCACATTGCCTCCTTTGAATGGGGATTGGGGTAGATGGAAAAAACAAGGAAAAAGCATATGCCTTGATGCAAGGGCTACAATCAATCAAGCAGCTCAAAATAAAAAATGTTATGGTCTTTGGAGATTCCTCCATTGTCATCCGATTGATGTTGAATTCCCCAACTTCTCCCAACATTGACCTCAATAGACTCATAATCAGGAATCACAACTTGGCACAAGACGTCAGGGATATTTCATTTTACCACATCCTCAGAGCAAATAATAAAAAATACGGACTCTTTGGCCAGCTCAACCTGCTCCAAACACACTGGTCAACTTCTCTCCCAAGGAATCATGCTCCTAACCCCTATCCCTTGATCCTCCCCATGCATCTCCTCTACATGATGGTCTTCTTCTGCATTTGTGCCTCCTCGAATTTATCCGTGCACCTCTTCCATGCCCATACCTCCCCCCTCTCCTTTACCATGATCCAATCTCCCTTCCCTCTTTTTATTCTCCCCTCCCTCAACACACTTCCCGCCTCTCCCTCCTCCACTTATTTTCCTCCCCTCTCATTTGCTACTCGCATTATCCTCTCTTCCCTCGGTGCAATATCTCGTTCCACCTATCGAGTTTCCCTTCGTCTCTCTCTCCCCTCCCTTCTCAGAGCTCCTGTGTCCTCTGCCAGATTGGCTCTTTTTCCGCATTACAGAGCTCATCCCTCCCGACATCTACAAACCTCTTCTCTTCCAACCTTCCCTATGTCTTTTCCCTGTCCCTCCCCTCCCCTTTCTCCCACTGCCACAATTTTTTCCTCTTGCCTTCCTGCCAATATGATAAGCGAAGACTGCCTCCACTTCTCTCATATGCAAGCCAAAATGGAGTTGATCAAGGCGCATCTCAAGGTCACTCAGGAGAAGCACACTGTTGATGTCAACTTCCTCTACTATCAAGATCAATCCTTCTCAGAACAACTGAGAGGAGTTAATAACCATTTATCTCACATAGAAGAAGCTCTGGAAAGCCTTCACTATATGATGAAAAAAAGAGCAACCCCAAGCACCAGCTCCAACACTGAAAACAAAACTAATCCAGACAACAACCTTGTTACTCTGGAAAACACCAACGGGTAAAAAAAACAACAGAAAATAACTCCTTAGCACCATAACATGTTCATTTACTGCCATACTTTTATGTTTTATTTCTTTTAAATTTACTGTTATGTTGTTTCAGTTTGTCAGAATATACAAAAAATCCGTTTTAAAGTGTAGTAGCAATAGAAATTATCCAGGAGGTTGGGTTTTTGTCTCAACACCCCTCCTTGGTATCTATCTATGTAACTCGGATGTAATGGAGCTCTCACTCCCCAATTTTTTTGGAATATAATCAACAACCGACTTTGTCAAAAAAAAAAAAATATTAATATTGGGAAAAGGCTATCAAGAAAGTAGGATAATTGTTTCTACGATTTTCATGACTTTCCCTTGCTTGACCTTCAATGGTGTCCATGTGTGTGTGTGGGCAGTGGGTGGGGGGGTGTAGGGGAAGGCATCCTCTCCTTTAAAAATGTAGCCGCATGAATGATAAACCAAAATTCCTAGTAATCCCACTTTCCATAGAGGCCCTTTGACTTTGGGGGAAAATGCTTTGATCCCTTCAACAAATATTGAAGCAACCACAATGGTCACAACTCCAACAACGAATTATCCAAAGGGAAATGGATCTTGTTTTCCATAGGCATAAAAAATTCCTTTGTTGGAAATCCCAACAGAGAAAATAGGTGCAAAATTTGAATACATGTGGGTGCACGTTGTTATTTGCAAATTTGTGGGTGTGTTTCCTTCAAAAAAAAATCCTACTCATTCATATTCGAAATAATTAAACTCTAAAAGGGGACCTAGATCTAAAAATAGGCTACAAATATTATCTCACAACCACATTCAACAACATTGAATAAAAAGATCAAATGTTTAAAGGGGGTGCTTATTTCATGAATTATGTTGGCCTCTTCATGAAGAAATGGATTCAAAGATTCAATCCGGACAAAGAATATTTATCTTCAGCTTCTATTTGGATTCATATTTATTCCCTTCCAAAGGAATTTTGGGATCTATAAATCCTAGAGTGTATTGGAAATTCCATCAATCATTTTATCATGATCTTAGACACCACTAAGTAAGGTCATTACACATCTTATGCTCACCTCTGTGCTTACCTCGAAATATCCAAACACCTTCTAGCCAACATCCAATTGAGCAACAAAGATTAAATATGGGAGGAACCAATAGATTACGAGAAAATCCCATTTAGATGCTACAAATGTCATGAATATGGTAATCTATTCAAGGAATTCCCAACAAACCAAGTTCAACAAGCGACTCAAGAAAATAAAAATCCATATTAAGATGTCTTTGCTCGAATAAATAATAGAAGGGAAATAGCCAAAATTGGATCTTGGCACTCCACCTCAGCAGTTGGAAATAACAAAAATAGGTACACCGTATTTCTACAATTGACAGATGACATAATAGCAGGTGGAGAGAAGAGGTCGAAAATGAAAAAAAATGAGCAAACAACTCAACATGAATCCCATTAGATGGATAAAACAAAGGAAATACTAATCAATAAGGTCAACCAAGAAGATGTGGAAATGGGTGAAGATACATTGGAAATTTTCAATTGAGAAGACCTAAAGGAAATGGAGCTGCAAGACATCAATCTACAAAACCTAGCTGAAGAATGGGGAAGCAAAGATCTAGTGGCTATACTGAAGGAGAAAATTCAAACCATCGTAAGAGTTTACCTAAAGCACCAAAATCTATATTTTCATTAAGTTAAAAACTCAGAGAGCCATAACCACCTGGCCCAAAGGACACCCTTGCAGAATGAAGATTATCAAGGCACTTATGTGCAACAACATTTTATTTTTTAGTACTATTTTTATGTTATCTAGTCTATCTCTGATTTTTTATGCAATAGTCTGTTTAAATTTTTGGTTATCAGACTCTCAAGTAGAGCACAATAAAAAAAATTGTGCTTATGCTACTGGTATGGTTCCCAAAATCATAGACTAATAACAACAAACATCGATATATGCTAACGCTTTTGATTGTATTATAATTATATCGATTTTGGGGTGGTAGGAGAAGGAGGGATTCTCATTAATCTCTAAGGAATAATTGAATATAGGCATGCCCGGGGTTTGGGAAAGAATAAAAATAACCAAGCAAAGGCATATGTTGTATCTTGGTCTTACCTTAGCTCGGAAAAAGGGAATCAAGGAAATGAATATCATAGGGGGATTCCCTTTTGGTCATAAAGCACATGAACTATAGCTATGAAACTCAGAACAAAAAATTGAATCAAATACTCAAGAGAGCAGATGGCATGCTTCCTCTCTTTGTAAATCTATTTTTTTTCACATCCTAAGAGGCCAAAACAAGGACACGGATATAAAAGACAAAAAGGCCTTCCAAATAAAAGAAGGGTGCAACAAGTTCAACAAATTAGACAAATATTTTCCCATTCCCTAATTGCTTGGATCATGGATTTAATGGCATTATTAATCTTTATTGCCCCTCTTTATTACATGTTTCATGAATTTAATGCTATCGTCATTTCCTTTTGATCTGAAATAGATCTGATCTAATACGGAAGTAGAACTGATTATTTGCAAACAGTGAATTGATTATTAACTCGATCACTTAATGTGGAATATTGAAGGAAAGAAAATGATTTAATGACTTAAAACAAAACCTAAGAAGCTTATTAAACATGAAATTGCAGCAAAGAACAAAGATAAGAGACAACAAACATTGATTATGGAGTTCATCCCTGGTGGACTACGTCTCCAGGTCTGCTTTCAAGATGGACATCTATTTTATTAAGGATTGATCCAAGGGAGTATTTACACAAAAAAACACCAAACTGAATGCACTCACAGGAACCTCTAGTCATTGTCAATAGAAATCTCTCTCTCCTAGCTTTCCAACACCTGTATCCATGCCCAATTCCGCCTCCGAACGACCAAGAAACACTAAAACCAAAACTGCCTCTCTCTTCCAGAATCTGAATGCAAGCCTCCAAAAACACTATCTCTCTCCATCACGAGAAAAGGTGGTTTTATAATTACATTGAGGTCAAACCCGAGCGAAGAATGTCAATTTTTTTACAAATAAATGGTATTAGTTTTGTTGTGCTAAGTGTCTTTTCAATTTATAAACATGTGTATAATCAATTCATTAGTTTGCATAGGGATTGAGGTGTTTTTCCATGAATTGTAGATGATTTTTAGTGAATTAGAAGCATAAAAAAACTTAAATAACACTGAACAACAGTGTAAAATAGAGAAATAAGTCACCACATGAAATTTACAAAGCAGGCATGATGAAGCAGTTCACCCCTCCTGGGCTACATCTGCTGGTCCAGCTCCCAATAACATATCCATCTTTCATTATGCTCAAAATTTTGCTAATACATGTAGTTACAGTGCTCTAATGGCTGTTTTATCTACACCAATGGCTCCATAATGCTCCAATTAATAAAAAAATGACTCTTCATTCACTCAAAATGGGCGAAAATTGAGTCTCCTACTCTTTTTTCCAATTTCACCTAGAAAAGCTCCACTAAAAGTGGAGAACTCCACTTAACTGGAGTTAAACGAGCAATTTTCGCCATTAAAAATGCACCCTCCAAAATTTCTGCAGGAACTAACCATCGCATTAAAATTGATGGTTGGGGTGGCCACATGCCAACCCCAAATCGTGGATTACAAACCGCAACTGTCGGGCAGAACCTGTGGTAATAATTGTGGTTTGAAGTGTTGGATCGTGGTTGAAATTGTGGGGTAGTGGAGACCATTGCATAAACCGCACAGAGTTTTTGTTTAAAAATGGCCATGTGATAATTGTTGTGGAACGTTTGAATGTTGCGGTTAATGCTGTCAGTTAACACTTATCCACGGTTGTTGCATTTAAATGTTTTCATGTGATACACCTCTGGGGAACGCTGGCGGTTCCCAACCCCCAACTTTAATTGCAAAAAACCATAAATAAAACCCGAAACCTAATATAATTAAGAAACAAACATAGCTCGGATGATAAAGACCTGTGCGTGCCTGCGGGAGGTCTAGGGGTCGATTCCTGCGGCCTCCAACAAAATTTTATAGTGGAGTCTCGAGGACATGTGGCGGCCTCAGGGCCAACCACGTGTCACGCTATTATTGGCCCTTCAAATCCTGTACATCGAATAAAACAAAGACACTTATAAAACCCCGATTGGTTTTGAGGAAAGGAATATTCCTTAAAATATTCCCTTTTTGTTGATTGTGCATCCCAGTCAAACTTGGTCAAACTGTCGCAATTTTACTTATTTGGATTTTCGATCAGAACGTGATATCTCCCTCATACGACATCAATTTTTCAAACCGTTTGTGGCACCAGAATCAGGAAGACGAGATATAAAAAACCATCCTAGTTTCAACCCAATCCTGTAAATTTGAATTTTGAGCAAAATTTATGAACTCCTGATCATTCCTCCCCATTGGGAAGCTTTTGGACCCCAAAAGACTTGATTATCTGTTTAGTAGATGAGGGTACAAATTCCTCACCTTTCCAACCTCCATCCATTTTTCCTTGCTTGGTTTAGTGCCTTTGAGCCCAACTCGAAGGTAGTCAACACTTCCCCTCTTGGATGGTCTTTTCTTCCTCTCAAGAATTGTATCATCTTTGAGCTCATCATGAAATTCTGGCAATAAATATTTAATAGAATGTAGCTGAACATCACTTCCTTGATCATCGATCAAAGGTGGCTCATACAAGCGTAAGTTTTCAACATTAAAAAATGAATACATTTGCATATAAGAAGGCAAGTCAAGTTGGCATGCATTATTACCAACTTGTTTTAAGATCTTGAAAGGACCATAGCGAATGGGTTTGAGATTTTTTCCTTCCCCTTGCATCCTTTCTTTGATAATGTGCAACCATACCTCATCTCCCTCGTGAAACTTGTTATCAACCCGATGTTTGTCATGCCTCTCTTTGTATTTTCTTTGACTTTTCTCAAACTGTTCTTGAACTTGTTGATGTATAATCTGAATTCTCTCAATGAACTTTCGAGCCTTATCAATGTCACTATGGCCATCAATTGCAACATCATTCCAAAGATGAAGTCTAATGGTGATTTTGGAGAATACCCAAAGCATACTTAAAAAGGTGATGTTTGTGTAGAAGAGTGCTTTGCCCAGTTGTAAGCGTGATGAATGTAATGCAGTTGTTCATACCACAACTTAGGATGTTTGCTTCAATAGCCTCTCAATAGATGCACAATGGTTCTGTTCACCACCTCGGTTTGTCCATATGTTTGTGGATGAAAAGTGGTACTATTTTTCAACTTTGTGTCCATCATTCTCCATAGATTTGACCAAAAATTCCCAATGAACATGGAATCCATGTCACTAACAATACAAGTTGGCAATCCAAAATGAAGCCAAACATGTTGAAAATAAAGTTCAGCAGTTTGGTCAACAATAATTGTTTTCTTACATGGCATAAGTATAAACATTTTGTTGAATCTATCCACAACTACATAAAGATAATCATGCTGCTTTCTTGACATAGGTAGACCTCCGACAAAGTCCATGGAGACACTCTCCCATGGCTTTGATGGTACTGGTAGTGGCATGTAAAACCCAAGCTTCCTATTACTAGGCTTACTTGTTGCACTCATAGAGAAACCTATTATAAAACATGACACACATATATCATGTGAGGCCAATAGCAATACCTATGTAGATGCGCCACTATTTTGCTTACCCCAAAGTGTCCAACAATAAGAGATGAATGAGCTTCTCTCATGACACTTAGCCTTTCTCCTTGTGGAATACACAACCTTCCCAAATGAAACAACAAATTTTTATGAATGTGATAATACTTTTCTTCAAATTGATTCCCTTCAATCAAACTAGCATACACATCTTGAAAATCAATTTCATGTGCATATTTTTCTATGTAACTCTCATGTACAACATAATCATTTTTGAGTAAAGTAGATGCACTAATGATTGGTCTTGAAAGAATATCTGCAACTTTATTGAAAATACCTTTCTTGTACCTTATAACCAAGTGAAACTGTTGAAGAAATCCCATCCACCTGAAATGTCTTGATTGCTGCAACTTTTTTTGCTACTGCAAGTACTGTAATGGTTGGTGATTGGTATGTACAATAGTCTCTTTACCCATCAAGTAGTGTTTACACTTCTTGACACTTTGTACCAATGCATATAGTTATTTTTCATATGTAGGATAATTAGTCACAACACCATTAAAAGTTTCAGAATGAAAAGCGATAGGCTTACCATGCTGCAAAAGTAGTACGCCCATGGCATAATCACTAGCATCAGTTTGTATCTCGAATGGATGTCTCAAATTCGGTAATGCAAGGACTGGAGCTGAAATGATCTTGTATTTTAAAGCTTCGAAAGCTTGTTGTTGTTTGCCTCCCCATTGGAAGCCTTTCTTCACACTTGTCATTGCATGCACAGGAGCTGCGATGGAAGAAAAGTTAGCAATAAACTTTCTCCAATATTGAGCTGCACCTAAGAAAATTCTTACCTCGGTTACTTTTTTGGGTGTGGGCCAATTCACAATGGCTTCCAATTTACAAGGATCAATCTTGAATTCTCCTCATCCTACAATATGTCCCAAATATACCAAAGAAGTCTTTCCAAACTCACACTTTGACATCTTAAGAAATAATTTCTCTTTCTTCAAAATATCAAGCACTCTATTCACATGCAAGACATGATCTTCTCTTGTTTTGCTAAAAATTAAAATGTCATCTAGGCAGACAATAAAAAATTCATCAAGGAATGGTCTCGAAACACTATCCATAACTCACATGAAAGTTTCCAGTGCATTACACAAACCAAATGGCATAACTAGCCACTCAAAGAGTCCTTGTTTGGTTTTGAATGTAGTTTTTCATATATCACTTTTTGTAATTATTACTTGATGATATCCACTTCGTAAATCTAACTTAGTGAAAAAATTTTCTTCTTTCAACTGATCAAGAAAATCATCTATTCTTGGGAGTGGGTAACGATTCTTTACCGTAATCTTGTTCAAAGATCGAAAATATACACACATGCTTCAAGTCCCATCTTTCTTTGGTATCAAGACTATGGGTGAATTGCATGGTGAGGTGCTTGGCCTTATGATGCCTTTATCCAACATATTTTTGATTTGCCTCTTTATTTCAACATTCTCCATTATCGACATGCAATACATAATGATGTTTGGAAGAGGACAATCTTGCTGCAACTTAATATCATGTTGAATCTCTCTTTTTGGAGGCAATCCTGTTGGCTCCTGAAACATCTCATGATGCACATTAACTACATCATATAAATCTGATTTCAAATTAGGATCACATCCCTCAAATGATTCATGATTAATATCAGCTTTAGACTTAACCATAAGAAGAAAAAAATTCTTACTTTAATTTACAGCCTCTTTACCTGTCCAACATTTACCATAGAAATGTTTGTCTTCTTGTGATGTGCTCCAACTATGAACTCCTTGCCATCTTTAAATAAATGATACTTGTTCTCATGGTGATGTAAGATAACTTTCCTATAATACAAGTAAGGACTCCCTGATACAATACTAGTGATGTCAAGCAGAAACACATCTAATATAACCATGTCAACAAAATTTGCAGTGATTGCAAACCGCAATATACATTTATTTGAAACGTGTAGATTTGAATCCTTACAAATCCAACCCAATGGATATGGTTTTGGATGTGGTATGGTCTCAAGGTTAATTTTCTTGACCAAGTCTTCAGAGATTAAGTTTTTTTGTGACCCACTGTCAAACAATGTGTCAATATTGGTATGCTTGGATATGACCCTCACATGAAACAATTCTATTCTTTATTCTTCATTTGGAGTGTTTATGTGACAGTTTGATGTACTGGTGCTGGGTTTAGTTTCAATTTATTTTCCCTTCATGTTCTTCAATCCCATGGCTATAATTTTATATTCATCACCTGAATAAGATCCTAAATCATGTTGAGCTATAACAACATTTTTTTGTTTCCCTTTGTTATTGGATTTATTTCGCCTCAATTCATGATGTAGTTTCCAACAATGAGTTTCATCATGGCCTTATTTTTAACAATGTTTATAAAACACTTTTTCTCCCTCTTTCTTAACAGGTGCATTCTTTTTGTTTTTACCTTTTGAGGTCTTCTCCTTGGCTTTACCCTTAAAAGGTTTCTTTCTACCCTCTTCAGAAATATTCTTACCTCTAGCTTCTAGATGTGTGGCCTAAACACATACTTCATCTAGAATGGTGGGGTTAAACATGAGAATAGTATGTTTTAGGTAGCTATGTAAGCCTCCTATGTACTTGAGAAAAATATCTTGGCTCTGCAAATCTACCCCTAATAATAGAGCTCTTCTTCTAAATTATTGGGTGTATTATTGTACATTTTGTCCCTTTAATTTCCTAAAGTTCTGCTAGTTCATGATGGGTTTCTGCATATGAGCTAATGGATAAAATTGTTGTTTAATAGCAGTAATGAAATCTGACCATGATAGAATAATATTACCGTGTTTCTTAATTTCCTCCTTTGTCTTGGCTTCCCCCATACAGGTGCTGCAAATTCCATTCTCAATGAAGCTAATTGAAGTTTGGTATCATCATCTTGAAGGTTCTGGATTCTCAACTAGACCTCCAATTGTTTAATCCAATTATCAAGATTTTCTGCATTGACTTCACCATTAAACATTGGCAATTCAAACTTAACATAAATTTAAAAAAAAAAACTTTTACCAGTGTTCTTTGACTTGTGTGGCTGATGTACTAAAGAAGAAGTATATGATGATGATGATGATGATGAGGGTGAGGATGATGGATCTCCATTGCCTCCATTTCCTTCATTTCCCTTCTTTGACTTATCTTCATCATGGTGACCTCCTGAATATCCTTGTCCTTCCTTGTGAAGTTTAGATCCTTCTCCTTCCAGTCTCTCATTCCTTTCTTGATAAAGGATTCTAACCATCTCAGTCATGTCAAGAAATGCTTTCCTGAACACTCTTTCTTCCTCCTTGGGATCAACTTCTTCATGGATTTCTCCTTCCTCTTTATGCATGCCTAATGGAGCTTCTGCTTCCTTAGGAGCCGACGTAGGTGTTGGTGATTGTGGCAATCTTTCTCTCCTTTGATTTTTCTCTTCTTGAGACCCTCCTTCTTCCACCAGTTTGACTTCTCCTCTCTTGATCTTGAGCCTTGTAAGCATCTAAAAACTTGCAAATAGTTAAACAATTATTTTCACTCAACAACACAAGAGAATAAACTCTAGCTCTGATACCAATTAGATCTGAAATGACTGTATAATTTTTTTTGTGCTAAGTGTCTTTTTGGTTTATAAACATGTGCATCATCAGTTAATTAGTTTGAATAGGGATTGAGGTGTTTGACCATGAATTGTAGATTATTTTTAGTGAATTAGAAGCATAAAACAAGCTTAAATAACATTGAACATTAGTATAAAACAAAGAAATAAGTCACCACATTAAATTTACACAACATACATGATGAAGCAGTTCACCCCTCATGGGCTACATCTGTTGGTCCAGCTCCCAATGGCATGTCCATCTTTCATTATGCTCAAAATTTTGCTAATAATGTAGTTACATTTCTCTAATGGATATTTTCTTTGCACCAATGGCTCCATAATGCTCTAATTATTCAAAAATGACTCTTAATTCACTCAGAATGGGCGAAAATTGAGTCTCCTACTCTTTTTCCTAGTTTCACTTACAAAATCTCCACTAAAAGTGGAGAACTCCACTAAAAGTGGAGAACTCCACTTAACTAGAGTTAAATTAGCAATTTCCGCCATTAAAAATGCACCCTCCAAGAGTTTCGATGGAACTAATCGTCGCATTAAACGTGACGGTTGGGGTGGCCACATGCCAACCCCAAACCGCGGTACAAAACACAACCGTTAGGTGGAACTTGTGGTAATAACTGTGGTTTGAAGTGTTGGATCGTGGTTGAACTCATGGGTTAGCGGAGACCGCTGCATAAATCGAGCAGAGTTTTCGTTTAAACATGGACATGTGATTACTGTTGCGGAACATTTGAACGTTGTGGTTAATGTGTCGGTTAACATTTATTCGCGGCGGTTGCATTTAAATTTTTGCATGTGCTACACCTCTAGGGACCACTCGCGGGTTGGGACCGCCGACAGTTCCCAACCCCCAAATCTAATTGCAAAAAAACATAATTAGAACCTGATACCTTATACAGTTAAGAAAAAAATGTAGCTCGGACGGTAAATACCTGTGCGTGTTCGCGGGAGGTCTGGGGGTTGATTCCTGCAGCCTCCAACAAAATTTTATAGTGCAGTGTTGGGGACACGTGGCGGCCTCAGGGCCAGCCATGTGTCGCCCTATTATTGGCCCTTAAAATCCCCTACATTGAATAAAACAATGAAACTTTTCAAACCCCAATTTTTTCTGAGGAAAGGAATATTCCCTTTTTGCTGACTGTGCATCCCAGTCAAACTTGGTCAAACTGTTGCAATTTTACCTATTTGGCTTTTTTATCAGAACACGATATCTCCCTCATACGAAATCAGTTTTTTGAACCGTTTCCGATGCCAGAATCAGGAAGACGAGATCTATGCAACCATCCTGGTTTCAAACCAATCTTGTAACTTTTAATTTTGAGCAAAATTTATGAAATGATCAATCCACCTCGCCTTTCTCGGATTCATGCCCTTGAGTCCTACTCGAAGATATTAAACATCTCCTCGCCTGGAAGTGCGAAATTTCTTGTCCAAGATGGTAACTTCCTACAACTCATTCATATAATTAGGTGCCAAATCATCAATGGTAGGAATCTGTGTATCTTCCTCTTTATCAATGATCATCAGAGGTTCATACAACTTCAGATTTAGCTTTAGAATCATAATTCTCAATTTTTCATTCATAGAGCTTAGAATTTTTTCCAATGGAAAGTGGGGAATTAGTTAAAATTTCTTCGAATGCATTAGGTTCCACATTGACTTTGTCTTCATGTAGGACTTGATATAATATCCTTATTTCTGAATATTCTTCCCATGGCTCAACCTATGAATTCCCTTCTTGGGGGCCAAGAGGAATAATTATTTTCTTATATTACCATCTAGTTTAATTCTATATTTCTCTAGGGATATAGTAGTTTTCATTCTTCGGCCTCATGATGCCTTGAATAACACTGGGTAAGTCAGAATACCATCAACTAAGTTTATAACCACAAAATACACAAAGGTCAAACTTCCCATAATTGATTTTTAAACTTGTTGTATCATTCTAATCGATTCGAGGAACATTTGGTGAGCTAATTTGAGGTAGTTAGTCATCCTGTAAAGGGATGGTTTTCCCAAATTAATCCATGTTTCTCTAGGGATTATATTTACTTGTGATCCAAAGTTGACCACAACTTGTTTGACCATATATCCATTTATTTCCTGGTCATGATCATTTAGATGTTTTCCTTTGTGAAATTCGTCGCAAGTTTTTTCACTGATTTCTTCCTTCATTATGGTCCTTTAATAGATTTAAAAGATCGATAAGAGGAACAACTTATTGTTATTATTTTAATAATTTTATAAATTCCTTCAGTTAATATCCTTTGTTGGTTTTTGCATGTCGACTTCATTTTTTTAAAATCTACTACTTTTCCCATAGTCTCATTTTAAGCCTACATATCTGGGTAATTAGTAGTTTCTTTTGTTAGTTAAATAATTTTCTAATTCCGAGAAGTATTTTCTTGACCCATGTCGAACCTTGTAACAACATGGATATTTTTCAAATTTAGAATCTCTTGCTTTAGGACAGTCTGTAACAAATTGACAACTCTTTTATTTAATATTTTTTCAAAAAATTTAGGGAAATCCTCCAATGAGTGATCACCTAGAGCACACATATTAAAAAAACAAAATTTATTCTTGTCTTTGAATGGAAAACTAGGTGTTTTGTGTCCTTCCTATTAACATGTAAAACAATAGAATCTTCCTCAACCTCGACCATGGCCACAACCTTGACCATTATATACTCTATGTTGACCATTGTATCCTCCTATTCAATATCATCTTCATACATGTATAAGTGGTTCATTATATTGCTTTGAAGCCTGAATATGGTAAAAAACATGATAGTCGGGATTATTCTTCGCATTCAACTCGAATTATTGAGTTGAGTGGATATTATCTTTGCATATGGAACACCAGTTTAGCTTATATTTACACAAATTATATTAATGCTCCTTAGTACGGCAATTCGACGCAATTTGGCATATATCACAATATAAATCTGACTAGACTCGTTGAACATCTTGATTGGATTAGTCAAAAAATTTGCAGTTGTCCTTGATATGCACTTCACTTCTGAAATTTATACACCAAATATTGTTCTTCTGGAGAGATCATTCCAGTAACGAAGTTTTTAATTCTTTAATATTTTCTTACAATTTATTTTTATTCATCGAGTTGTTCGACTGCCCTTCATCATTTCTTTTAATGTGTTGAGCCATTTTAAGGGCTTCTTCACATGTTTTCACTTTGTGCATCCTCAATGGACCTTGGATTTTTTGTAGTAGGAAAATTACGTACCAATGAAATAGTAATGCTTCATTAATGACATATGGGATCTGGCTTAATAGATCTTTGAATCACTTATCATATTCCCTCACTATCTCATGTGGTCGTTGTTTAATCTCTTTAATTTTTTTGACCATAATATATTTAACATCTCGCACTTTAAAGAAGGAGAAAACACTCATTTTAGTATCATTTTTGTTTTTCGGATGGTTTTCTGTGATATTCATGAACAATGTCAGTGCTCTTTTCAGAAGAGTGGCTGCAAACTGGGCCATTTGTTTATATTCATCACTAATTCCATTAGCTTCCCAAAACTTCTCACAAACAAACCAATAATTTTGTGGGTCTTCATCTCCTTCATAAAGAGGAATATGATTCAACCCCATTTTTGTTTTTCAGATGGTTTTCTATGATATTCATGAACCATGTTAGTGCTCTTTTCAGAAGAGTGGCTGCAAACTGGGCCATTTGTTTATCTTCATCACTAATGCCATTAGCTTCCCAAAACTTCTCACAAAAAAACCAATGCTTATTTGGGTCTTCATCTCCTTCATAAAGAGGAATATGATTCAACCCCATTTTTGTTGATGCAAGTGTTTCTTTCTGGTTGATTGATTGGTTGGTCTTATCAATTTTGAATTTTGTTTGATGCATCAAGCTTGAACTATTTTCTTGGTTATCAAATTTAATTTTCTACAAAAGACAACTCGTCAGTTTGACACCATTTATTTATATATTCAGTGAACCGACTTATAATGGTTCATGAATCATCACTGTCGTTACTTGTATCTTCATTTCCTTCGACATATAATAATTGTGGAAGGGGGAAATGTTCATGAGATGTATAATCTGGAGAAGTATGTCTTCATTTTCTTGATTATTACCCCACGTTTAGTTTACAATAGGAACTTCAATTTCTAATCGATCACTTAAATTTCCTTGTTCATCTTTCTAGTGCCAAACAATGGGTGTTTCAGAATAAATATGTGATCATTTTTGGAGGAATTATTTAATGGTGGGACTTGATATGGATACGACTAGAACTCATGGTATTGTCACAGGAATAGAGTCATCTAATTCGATCTCATCTCATTTTCTTCTAGTACTTATTTGTAGACCATCATTCTCTAGCAAAATGGGTAGTGCTACACATCTCAACTCATGATGTTGAGCATTAGAGGAGTCTCGTTCATCTTCATTGTCACATTCCCAAGTTTGAAATTTATTCCTTTAGTATTCTTCTCCTTTTTTTCATCTCTTTTCCCATGCTAGTTTTTTAATGTTGGTTGATTGATTATATGGTCGAATTCCATTAAAGGTATTTCGTATACTATCTTCCTCTTGTCTTTTCTTAGTATTCGAATGCTTTTCTCCCATTATACATTAGTAATACTTCTCCTTTTTCTCATTTTTCCTTTTTTTTTCTTATTTATTCTTCACGAATCATTACCCCCACCCCCCCCCCCCACATGCCAAGCCAACTTAGTGTCAGTCAAAAACATCAATATAAAAATCCATTTTTTATTTGCTCAAGAAAAAATCCCACATTTCTTTCATAATTTTATAGTGAGAGTCGAGGAACTGCTCCCAGTGGATCTATTTCTATCAGTGGTTGAAATTTAATGGTTCTTGAAGAGGTGGTCGATATTCTAATATATGGATGACTCATTTATGAAGGAGAAAATTGTGAAGAAGGTCGATATAGTATAGAATAATATATCGTGAAAATCATCGAAAAACCTTACTTTAACTCGTGCAATAGAATTTCACTCTTCTATCACTTGTTCTTCACAAAATTCATCCAAGATATTTTCAACCCACTCATGTAGGTTAGTTCGTTTTCTATTTGTGAGTTTAAGTATTATTTGACTCTCATCTTCCTTTTGTCACATCAGTGATCTAGTCGAGGAGTTTCTTAATCTCAGTAGGGGAAAATTTAACAAATCCTTCATGTGCTTCCATGAAAAATGTACCCTAGCCTTTGACATTGATAGTCAGTTTTGCCTTGCATAGTTCTTTAAATAATTTTTAATATTCATCTTCCACCATTGTTGTATCTCTTTAAGAGTTAACATTTATGTTTTCTTGTTGCAAGAACTTGAGTCCAATACTATGGATAATGGAACCAATGTTGTAGCCTAGAAGATAGTGTGCATTGGTTACTAGTAGAAAGGACACAAGAACTCACATGAATATATGCAACAAAATAATAAGATAAGAGACACAAAGTAGCAAAGAATAAAAAAGATAACACTTTATATTATATTCTCTTGAGAATCCAATCAAATTCATTACATTGATACTTTCATTTCCATATATATAATCAATCGAGACAGTTACAACAGTTTAACTATCAAAACTGACTCAACCTATATGACTTAGATAATCGACTCAATTAGAGAATCAACCGAATTTACAATGTGAATTCCTCACTCGACTGGACTCCCCTCCAACACACACCCTTGATTATCTATGAAATGTCTATTGGGCGTAAGATCCTGATATCATCCATGATGTGCTCCTTGAATGGAATCTTACAAAATTTCCTCCTAATATGTCTGTTTACATTCCTAAGAAAATTGGGGTCGTGGATCACTTTATGATTGGAGCATATTTCCCTCATGATGAGATTTATATTTGCGTCACTCTTTATCCCATCATCTAAGAAATTCTTCCCCATTTTCATAAAATGATGCTTAGTATCGATTCACCGCTTCTCGCACCTTCACTTCTTAGGATCTAGTGCCATGCATCCCCCACTTGGGTCCACAATGTTATTCTTGTCATAAAACAAATGTTGTTCATCACATTTGTGTTGAATTTAGAAATTACAATTGTTTGAAGTATCTTGATCCCGATGGGTACATCATCATAGAGCCCTTCGTTAGGTTCCTTTCTCGGCCATACTATGTCTGGTTTTCTAGGCATAGTGTCATGTACATATGTATTTAGTACACTTTATTTTTACCTTTTTATGCATGCATGTCATGTTTCGGTGGACTACTGCTTATCATGTTTGGTACTTGGTTTGTAGATGCACGTATCCTCTTCGATCTATGTCATCTATGCTCATGGAAAATTTCTCGACCCACTAATGAACTTTTCAGTTTAGGGGGCACATTTCTCGGCCCTGCCACCAACAAATTTTCTAAATACAATGTTGTCATTGAACTCTTAACCGAGGCCATAGCTCTGGGCTCATGGTATCACATCTAAATCATGCCTATCATGTTTGGAATCCTATATTATTTCATCATTTCTTAAAGGTAAATATACTTGAATTTCCATTGTATTACATATTTTATCAACATGTCCCTAGCTCAAGGAAGTAGTAATTGATAGAAGAAATCAAGGAGACTAGGAAAATCATGTTGCAAATATGCAAAGGGAGTATGACTATATGATAGGTAGCATCGATCAGTAAGAAAAATAAAGAAGATGAGTAGACTTGGACATTTGTATTAGTCAAGGACTCATACAGGTCCTTTGGTGGTAATATCTTAGATATAAAATACTTGATGTTTCCCATCCTACTCGTACAGACAGTATGATGGAAATTGTATGAAAATAGGCATGTACAAGTGGAGATATTATGCATAGGGGGAGCAGGCCACCATCCCAAACAAGTTCATAGTTAGAATAAAGTACACAATCAGAAGTACAGTTAAAAAAATTAATCCAACAACCATTGGAAGAATAAATTGAGCAGTTTAAGGAAGCTGAGCAGTTCAAGGTTGGATCAAATATTTATGCAAAATAAGAATAATATGTCCCTATGAAAGGTGGAGTAGTAGATTAGAGGATTCATCGAAATGATGTAGATATGAATTCAAAAGAATATTACCATCAATAATATGTACATAGCAACAAGAAAGGTTATTGACAACAGGGATTTTGCATAACATGGAACATATAATCAAGGGGAGATTGAATTCACAAAAATATAAGGTCCACGGGAAGTTATAGGCACATTTATGTATCAATGAAAATAAGTAAGTGGTAATTCTCAATATGTCCCTTTTACATTGATGTCAAAGGGGAAGAGAAAGTAGGTATTGAACTAGTAGGAGGATTTTGGGAGCGAAATAAAATAAAGTAGAATTTTTCCCAGTAGTATGATAGGGGGATTTACCAGTAGCATTCTAGGGGGAGTTTAGTTCATTGCCATCACTGGCCATTAATTTATGGTGGTTTTTACATCAATGAAAAATTAGGCGATTGTTGGACATAGTATTTTCATTGATGACAACCAATGTCATTAATATCAAAAGGGAAGTATAAGGAATCAATAGTGCCATTAAAGATTCAAAGGAATCAGTATGATAGTTTGATCTCTTAACAAGACCTCATCAAAACGTATCTAAGTGCTTCAAATTTTATTGAGTTTTTGTTGAATTTATGATGCCCAAATGAACCTATGGAGAATATTATTGGATAGTCCTCTCTAATACCTTTCCAATTTTATATCACACTTAGAAAAAATCATCCCATATGAGAAGTTATGGAAGTTTGAAATTGGCAATGGAAAAAGGGGTAAAAATTCAAGATTCAGTTATAAAACCCCAAATTTTTTAAAGTTCACACAAGTCACAACGTTGATATTGTTTCCTTGGGAAATTGACAATGGATGGTGCTCAACATGCATGAATTTTAACACTTTAAACTTCACACATGTTTGTATGGATATGCTAAAGCCAATGGTTGGATGTTATCATGAATAATGGATGGTGCTCTAACATGCACAAGTGTTAATGACTAGTATAACCCCATAGGAATGACACATCAACCTAATGATGATGTCAGCAAATGACTTGGCCCAACAACAGTATGAATCATTAGCTTGACACGTCAACTTGATGACATGACAAGGTGACATGGTAGTATGGTTTATTTCCACATGGCAGGTACAAGTGGAATTTTGGGTATTCAATCATTGTATTTTTAAGTCACATGTGGTACCATTCAATGGACATCATGTGGCATGATTAAATCATGTTGATGTCAGCACATTATCTACTAATGACCCCCATATTCCAAGTCATATGGCACAAAGGGTAACCCCCAAGTGACCGAGGGTCATAACGTAAAGGTTAAGTTGTGATTATATGGTTAACCCCAATGCCTAATCGATTTGAAAATCTCACACACACACACACATGAGTCCTTGATAGGACATAACATATCAACTGATTTATTAATGTAATCACATATTTATAAGATGTGTTGTGGTTTACAATGGTTCATGGTTTTCATTTTTTTGTTCAAACCATCATAGACAAATTGGGGTTTACAATGGTTCACAGTTTTTGTTTTTTTTTTCAAGCATGCAAAGAGTTGTTATCATTTATAATGGTCCATGGTTCTTGTTTGTTTTTTAAAGCCTGCAGAGTGTTTTTGGGGTTTGCATTAGGTCATAGTTTTTGTTTTTTCTGATTTCAAAATAGCAAAGGATTGTGGTTTTTGTTTTGTGTCTTATGCACCTTGATCACTGGAGATGTAGTGGAACTATGGATTGAAGTTGATTGTGGTTTCCATTTAGTTTGAGTTCAAACCCACGAAGAATTGTATTTTTTGTTATGTGGCTCATACACCTTAATCATTGGCTTTGTTGTGGCTCTATGGTTTGGGGTAGTTTGTGATTTTCATTTTCCATGAGTTCAAATCCATGGAGGATTATGGTTTTCATTTGATGGCTCAAGCACCTTGATTGTTGGTTGCAATTATATGAAGAGCCTCATTTTGGCACTCATATATGGGTTTAATTTAAAATAATTTGTGTTCCACGACATAGCATGACACATTACACAATCAGATTGGTAGTTAATTTTGTTTTGTATGTAGGAGGTCTTAGGTTTGATCCCCAGAAAGCTTGCCTTATTTATTTTTAAATAGGGTTATTGGTACACCAGAAATGACCAATTTGTAGAAAAATTAAAATTATTTTGTAGAGCCCTTAAAGGGTCATTTTGTATAATGCACTCTAAAATTGATATATTGTTTAATGATTAAATTGTTTATGGTTTTATATGCTTTTTAGATTGAGATTGAAGCAAAATTGAATTCTGGAAGAGGGGAAATGACAAGAATTTAGTTGTGATATTTCGAAGGGTTATGAAGAGTCATGAGATGCATTTTTTATAATCTAATGTTATATTTCTTGTTTTGGGGCTTATGAATAGGTTTTAGGATTTATGAGTAGGTGTTATACGTATGAATAAAATGGGATCGGGAAAAGGTGTTATGGTGTTGGAAAAAATACTGAGAGGGGGGGTGAATCAATATTTATAACTTACTATAAACTTTTACTTTTCTTTTACTGATTTCTATGCATGACTTTAATGAACCCAACTAGCGTATACACGTGGCTATCTTGAATGAAACTTGTGTATGACCAGATATCTTATAATGCAGATAAATATTTAGGTAGATAAGTGCATCATTCATTCATCAGATGTTTAGTAAGCAGTAAGCATGTGCAGTAAGAACAAAATAAATCATCACACATAAGAAACACACATGAACATCAGGATTTAAGATGGAAACCCAAGTCGAGAGAAAACCATTGTTGTTGTCGTCTTTGTATTCAATATTAGAAAACTGCTTACAATCTTGCACTGGCGCAGAATCATACCAACACGCAGGCATATACCTGCAGAAGGCTGCAACCTTCTCTCGTTCTCCAGCTGCTACTAGAAGGGAGCTCCAACCCACTGATATCTTTTACCAACCACTAATGGAAGGGAGCTACAACCCCCTGATCAGAACACCAACTTCTACTAGAAGGAAGCTTCTACTTCCACACTAAAGGCTTCAACCCTCAGACCCACTACAAACCATGTTTCATAAATTTTCACACTGGATCCAACAGCTCCAACACAACACAACTTGCAGGCCTCTTTTCATCAGATTTTCAGACTGGACCCACTCCACTCTTTTAAGCCCAAAGAACATACATCAAACTAAAACTCATAACTGTATCAAATCATTCACTGAATCATCAATCAACCAATCACTCGAATACTGAACCAACTATTGAAGGAAATAGTCACTTAATCAATTACCACCTCAATTCACAATGATATCAATATAACCAGAATATTAAAAATGAACCCAAACTACTGCATCAACACACTAAATCAACTAAAACCCTGATCATTCATACAACAAAATGTATACGCTACTTCACTTACTGCAACCTGCATATATACGCGCTTTCTTGTAAACCAACTTGCATATAGATCTATGAATACTGAATTCCCATAATTTGATTAGACTTAGAAATAGATCTGAGGCATTCAGTCATACATCTTTTCATATTTGGAGACCCCTTATTCAGTCAGCATCATCAATCATATTTAATCACTCATTTATCATATTTGTACATAGTTAACTAGTAGCATATACAATATTCAAACAACCCAGATCTACATGAAGACTTCATTGATAGATAACATAAATATAACAACAATAAACAGATAACCTCTCCATCAAGCTTCAGAAAACTCCGACTTCCATATGTGCTTTTGATTAAACAAACCTGCGTATATACACACTTTTACAGAGACGAACCTGCATAAAGATCTGCAACTATTTCAGGGTTGCGCAACTCTTCAGAATAAATGATTGGCTCAGAACTTACCCTTTATTTCAGCAAAAATTCGCCAGATCACATATCTAAACATTTCATAAAAAAATCTAGCAAATACATAGTCATTTTAGGTCTAGAAATCATGATCCCTCATTGTATTCATAGGTGCATCATAATTTCATATCTATCAATAAAATGTAATCCATTCCATGCAGATATACTTCAGAGTGAAGTATTCAGTAAAAACCCGTACACTTGCACACATTTCACTATGATCTTCTTCTCCTTATATAGTTTGAGCCTTTCTCAATACCATGAGCCAAAACTATACAAGTGTTGATGGTATTCTTGGACGGAAATCAAATATACGACACAACGCTCAATATTGTGGGTTAATACCATGGTAAGGGCCCTTGGTATTATAAAGTGAGTGCATAAGTACATACGCGACTTGGCTTCTTCGAACCCGCGTGTATACGCAACTTCTCTTCATCAAAACTGTGTATACACTAATTCTGGATGTACACACGGGTTGTCTTCATCAAACCTACGTATGTACATGGGTTGCCTTCATCAAACCTGCGTATACATTGTGAAATATTACTTTTATCATTTCTTTGTTACTGACTAGAATTTTGTTTTCAGTCACATCTGAACGAACCTGTAGATATGGCATTTTTACATCTTTAACAAATAGGTTGTTAAAAGGCAACTCATCAAGTAGGTTTCCATCAAGGACAACTCATCGAGTAGGTTGCCATGAAGGACAACATATTACATCATAATGCCAATAATCTCCCCCTTTGAACTTGATGACAACCATGTTGGTGTTTGATCACCACAACTGATAGATACATAAATCATACATAATATTCAAACATCAAGTTACTCTCCCCCTTTGACATCAAGGGCAAAGGGAGGATCAATACCAAAACAAAGTTTCTCTTTCCTTGTAGAATGAAGAGCATTGTAGATATGATCTGCACTGACCATGCTCTCCCTGAGCATATGTTGAATCTTTAGAAATATTTTTTCAATGAAGTAAATGAATCTATACCTCAACTGAGTATGACCTTTCCTATCACCAAGGACTCATATTTACATCAATGATCCAACCAAAAGGAATTACATATTTGGCTCAACTACCCAACCAAGTGGGTTTCCAAATTTCAAAAAGTCCATACATGACTGAATATGACAATGTTTACACTGTAGGTCTCAACATGACCCTTACATCAAATTACATATATGAACTTCTATAATCAAGACCCAAGGATCTCAAGAGAGATATCATAATTCTACAATCAACATAATGCCAAAAATTCATTATTCTTAGCAAGGCTAATGCTCCCCCTAAACTTGTGCATCCTGAACATTTTTTAACAACCAACTCATCAAAGCATCTTCATCAAACAAATAAATATCAAATAAGAAAATTCAGCTTGAAAACCATAATCGCAGTTATACCCATCAGCGCCAAACCATGTCTGTCGATCAAAAACATGTGTAAAGTTCAATATCATCAACCTGTGACCAGGTCTACAATTTCAACATCATAATATCTTTCCATATAAATTAGCTATCAACTCAATCTCTTGTCTTCATCAAGGTGAACTTGCCATTTCCCCTTTGTAGAAACATATGTGGGAATCATCATGAAATAGGATAGAGTAGTGAGGCATAATATAGCATGAGAAACCACCATAGACGTGTATCAACAATATATGAGAGAATAAATATAATACAATGTAGTCATGTCTTCAAGTATCATCCAATAGTTGTAGCATAAGCACATCAATAACCAAGTCTTCAGGATCTTTGCAACAACATCATATTCTTGCACATCAATAATCAATATGTATCAACTAATCATCCATGTGATCTGTTATCACCAAGGTCTTCATGTTTTATATTTACTTCATAATCATGATGTAACAGGTGAAGGAATCAAGTACACTAGGCCTCATTCATGAAAAAATTCATCAACAACAAAATTTGCATGTTCTGCCCTCATATCTAAATCATTAGACTTGCATCAAATCCACGTGTGGAAAAAATGTAATCTTCTGCAAAAAGCGATCAGGGCTCATCCATAATCTCATGATAAGTAATCCATATATGATGATAACATCATTTGAACATGAGCATCACAAGAGTTAAATAATAAGAAAACATAATCCCAACAATGCAACATTAGTAGTTAGGCTAATGCTCCCCCTGAACCTGTGCTTCCTATTCATAGTCAACACTAACCATATCAAATCCTTCATCATATTAGCATATTGTAACCATCAACATCCGACCAAGACAATAAAATTATAATTGACAGCAACATATCAGAATCTGTTCTTAAGACTGAATGATTGTTTTTCTAACGGAGAAAAAAGATGTGCAACTGTATCCAATAGAACTCGCGAGTATATGCGACTTTAGTTTATGAAACCTGCGTACAGAAAGTGAAATACATAAAATTTCACAACTCCATCTCCCCCTGTACTTATACATTTTGTACTTGTCTTATGTTTTCACATCAGATTCACTTTTAGAAATATAAATAACCAGAATTACTAAACCATCCTTTATACATTGCAGTTGATGATATTATTCTTTCAAGAATGATGGACTACAATGGGAATTGTCTTCTTTCAGTCTGAGTCTGAATCCTCCTCACATCTGCGATAGGTCAGATCTTTAAACACATAATTTATCAACATTTTTGTTTCCCCTTGCTATGACTTCTCCAATTTCTTCATCCATAACCTTGCATTTTGTTGAAATGAACACAATTATATTTCATTTATCTGCCATTTTACCTACACTTAATAAGTTTTGTTTTAGGCCTTGAACTAATAAGGTATCAACTACCCTTCTATTTTTGTTAATTATGACTCTACATTTTCCCAAAATATTTGTTGGAGCATCATTTGAAAGAATAACCTTACCATCTTGACTTTTCTTGAGAGACTCCATCTTACTCGTATCACTAGTCATGTGATGAGAAAATTCGTTGTCGATGTACCATTCATCCTTATCTTTAATTTCACAAAGATAAAGACAACATCTCATATCTTCTTCTTTATGCTTTTTAACATTAAAGTTGGTGGATCCAACTTTCTTTGGTCTTACGATATCATTTGTTTGACTTTCATGTTGTCTTTGATGATTTATTGATATGTTCCTGCATTCCTTTTCTACATGCCCAAACTTGTTACAAGCATAACATCTTATGTGACTACAAAAGAGAGCAAAGGCATCATAATAAGTTTTCCTCTTGTTCCTTGTATTTCAATCGATAACTTTATGTCCAAATTTGTTGCATGAAAAACAATAACCCTTAAAGAAACCTAAGTACCTAGGAGTTGTCGATATTTCCGTGTAGAGTCTATTTGTCTATGACTGAAACAATCTGCTTCTGCAATTGGCTACAACATGTCCATAATTATGATATACAAAGCATTCAACATTATTGATCAAAGGATAAAATCGATTGATACTTATATAGTTAGGAGCGAATGATTTCCTTTGAGAATTCATGGTTGTCGGTTGACCTTTTGCCTCTTTAAACACTTCAGGTTTTGCATTGATATCCTTTGAATCTTTAACATTTTCTTGTGAACTAGATTCTCCTTTAATAGTTTCATGAAATCCAAGACCAAATTTAATAGAAGGAGACCTTTGACTACTAAGAATACTATCCAAAATCTTAGTACTATCTTGAAACCTCAAGTGTTTATCCTTTTCTTCTAATTTATCTTTTAAAATGTTTACCTCAACCTCCAATCTTTGGCACTTCTTCTTCATATTTTCCTCAACCCTTCTTCCTTATTCTACTTGTTCATTCAATTTTAGAATCTCTTATTTCAACCCATTTTCTTGTTCTTCAAATGTTTGTAGAAGTTCTTCATTCTTCTTATTTGATTTTTCCAGATCTACTTTGAGAGAGATGATTTCTACTTCAAGTCCTTCACTGTGATTGGCTACTTCATTCTGCAGCTTTTAACACTAATCTATATGTTCTTTGTTTATTTGTTCAATTAACTTTCTTTCTTGTAACTATTCATTCAATCTAGAAATCATATCTTTGAAGATACATTACCGTTCATTAAATAGAATCTATTGATCCTCAACTTCATTCTTGAGATTAGAAATTTCTGCTTCTAGATCCATAATATTACTTTTACTTTCGTATTCACTATGTTCAACATTGCATGCACAAGGAAGTGAATCACAAGAACAACAATAAATACATGTTTCATCTTCTTCCTTTTCATCTACACACGTTTTCTGAAAAATCTTCTTTCTTTGATTAGCCTTCTTCTTTTGCTTCCTTCCCATTGTAACAGATGTCCTTCAAGCGATCAAGCTTCTTCAGAAGGACCTGTTATGATACCAATTGTTGGGAAAAATATTGAGAGGGAGGAGTGAATCAGTATTTATAACTTACTATAAACTTTTACTTTTCTTTTATTGATTTTTATATGTGACTTTAATGAACCCAACTAGCGTATACACGCGGTTATCTTTAATGAAACTTGCATATGACCAAAGATCTTATTATGCAGATAAATATTTACTTATATCAGTGCATCATTCATTCATTAGATGTTTAGTAAGCAGTAAGCATGTGCAGTAAGAACATAATAAATCATCACACATAAGCAACACACATGAACATTAGGATTTAAGGTGGAAAGCCAAGTTAGGAGAAAACCACCGTTGATGTCATCTCTATCTTCAATATTTATTATAAATAAAACTAATTACAATCTTGTACTGGCGCAGACCCATACTAGCACGGAGGCATCTACCTACAGAAGGTTTCAACCTTCTCTCGTTCTCCAGCTGCTACTAGAAGGGAGCTCTAACCCCCTGATCTCTTTTACCAACCACTACTGGAAGGGAGCTACAACCCCCTCATCAGAACACCAACTTCTACTGGCAGGAATATTCTACTTTCACACTGAAGGCTTCAACCCTTAGACCCATTGCAGACCACGTTTCATAAATTTTCAGACTAGATCCAACAGCTTCAACACAACACAACTTGTAGGCCTCTTTTCATCATATTTTCAGACTGGACCCATTCCACTCTTTTAAGCCCAAAGAACATACATCAAACTAAAACTCATAATTGTATCAAATCATTCACTGAATCATCAATCAACCAATCACTCGAATACTGAACTAACTATTGAAGAAAACAGTCACTTAATCAATTACCACCTCAATTCATAGTGATATCACTATAACCAAAATATCAGAATTGAACCCAGAATATTGCATCAACACACTTAATCAACTGCAACCCTGATCATTCATACAACAAAATGTATAAGCTACTTCACTTACTACAACCTGTGTATATACGCGCTTTCTTGTACACCAACCTATGTATAAATCTGTGAATATTAAATTTCGAGAATTTGATCAGACTCAGAAACAGATCGGAGGCTTTCAGTCATACATCCTTTCAGATTTGCAAACCCCTTATTCAGTCAACATCATAAATCATATTTAATCACCCATTGATCATATTTGTACATAGTCAACTAGCAGCATATACAGTATTCAAACAACCCAGATCTACATGAAGACTTCATTGACAGACAATAGAAATATAACAGCAACAAACAGATAACCTCTCCATCAAGCTTTAGAAAACCCAGACTTCCATACGCGATTTTTATGAAACAAACCTGTGTATATACGCGCTTTTACATAGACGAACCTGCGTATAGATCTGCAACTATTTTAGGACTGCGCAACTCTTCAGAATAAATAATTAGCTCAGATCTTACCCTTTCCTTTAGCAAACATTCGCCAGATCACAGATCTAAACATTTCATAAATAGATCTAGAAAATACATAGTCATTTCAGGTCTAGAGATCATGATCCATCATTGTATTCATAGGTGCATCATAATTTCAGATCTATCAATAAACTGTAATCCATTCCATGCAGATATTCTTTAGAGTGAAGTATTCAATCAAAACCCATACACTTTCACACATTACACTATGATCTTCTTCTCCTTATATAGTTTGAGTCTTTCTCAATACCATGAGCCAAAACTACACAAGTGTCGATGGTATTCTTGGACAAAAATCAAATATCCGACACAATGCTCAATATTGTGGGCTAATACCATGGTAAGGGCCCTTGGTATTATAAAGTGAGTGCATAAGTACATACACGACTGAGCTTCTTCGAACCTGCATGTATACATGACTTTTCTTCATAAAAAATGCATATACACTAATTATGGATGTATACACGGGTTGCCTTCATCAAACCTGTGTATGTACGCGGGTTGCCTTCATCAAACCTGCGTATGTACGTGGGTTGCCTTCATCAAACCTGCGTATACATTGTGAAATATTACTTTTAACATTTCTCTGTCATTGACTGGAATTCATTTTTTCTGTCACATCTAAACTGACTTGTAGATACATCATTTTTACATTTTTAACAAATAGGTTGTTAAAAGGCAACTCATCAAGTAGTTTGCCATCAAGGACAACTCATCAAGTAGGTTGCCATCAAGGACAACATATTACATCATAATGCCAACATATGGTACCAGATTGTGAATAATTCGATGTGATGAATAGGTTATGATAGATTAATGAACAAGGTTGTGACAACAATGGTATGATAAGTTTCTAATGACTTATGTTATATGGTGCTTGTGGATCCAATTTGAAATATTGTTAAAATTGGTCCACAACAAGTCGGGGAAGGAGGTGGGTGCCTCCACAGAGGTTGGAGCCTCAATTGGGTTGAAGGCTATTGCAAGTTGGTACTTGCAGATTGTTGAGGTTGGTGCCTCAATCAGGTTGTAGCGTATTGCAAGTCAACGCTTGGACATTTTAGGGTTTGGTGCCTCTAAAAGGTTGGTTCCTACAAATATATGTAATCAAATTGAAGAAAACAAAATAATTTGTGGTTTTCTCTCGCAACGGTTTCCATGTAAAAGTTGGTGTTCTCATGTGCTGAAGTGATGTTTGTTACTTGATGCACAAATTTATTCTCTATTGTGATGTATGTTATTTATTGATGCACTGCTATATATTCAGTTATTAATGAAATGGTTTTGAGATGTTGGAATTTATAATTCACACCCTCATCTTAGTGTAATCATTAGTATAACAAAAGATACATGTTTTTTCTTAGCAAGAGAGCTTGTTGTTGATGTCAAATAGTTTGGCTAACTTTGATGCTTTCCCTCTTGCGAATGTCCTACAATGTTAGTATGGGGGGTTTTCTTGATAAATATACCAAGTTGGTCTTGCATTAATGGTATGGTCGAGGAGTTTCTTAACCTTACTAGGGGTTTCTTCAACAAATCATTTGTGTGTTTCTATGAAAAAATGTGGTCTAACCTCTATGATTTAATGTTGATTTTTCCTTGCGTAGTTCTTGTTGGATATCATCAAAATGTATAGAAGGCTCGAGACGAAGCTTGGCATGATTACTGCATCAAATAGAATAAATTTCAACTAGGAGACCTAGTGTTGCTTTATGATAGTAAATTCGTGAAGCACCCTGGAAAGCTTCAAATGCATTGGTTGGGTCCCTATAATATTAGGACTGTGACTGACATAGGCGCAGAACAACTCGAAATGTTGGATGAACCATGTAAAGGGCATGTAAATGGGAGCCAAATAAAATTGTAGGACAGCCAGTCTTCCGTGCAAAAGTAGATGGGGGCCTTTGCAATATTTTTGTATATATATATATATATATATATATATATATATATATATATATAAATAAGTCATAGCATTGTTAATTTTTAGTTGTGTTGCAGGATAGACCACTTTAGCTCTTGAATGTAGAAACTAGTTTCCAAATGTATCCAGATTGCGTAAAGATTTTTTGTCGCACATGAAGGACATGGATGACACAATCTTATCATAATGGGAGAAACACAGTCTTAGGGGAAGGCCCCGTGATGGAATCCACATGCTAATACATTAAACGGTTAAGGATGGGGCATTCAAGTGAAATGATTATTCATTTTCATAGTTTGATATCGATGTCGACAACAATATAGAGAGGTGATATGGGAGATTGGGTGGCTCAGATTAACACACATGCCCGTCAACAACACGTCAACTTATCAGCACTTCGAATAATGGAGAGAGAAATTGGAGGTTTTTCATACAGTTGGACAGTTTTGAGGTGAGGTAGGACCATTACCACGAATAGGCATGCACCCACCATCTCCTCCCTTGGTGCCATGGAAGTTTAGTGGTAAGTCATATCTATGAGTCAGCGATTCACATCATAATGCAGAGAGAGAGAGGGAGATTTCTCGTGACTAGAAGATTTAGGGGTTGAAGTGTAATGAATTAGTTATACAAGGAGAAGAGACAGAGTTATTCGTTTAGTGTAATAATGAGAACGGAGAAAGGATTCTGTAGGAAGAGAGTTTAGGTTATGGGGAGATGTAGTGTTAGGCATCGTTGGATGTTTAGGAAGATTAAAGCTAAGTTACAGGGAAAGGAGATGTCAGGATTTATGATCGAGTGTCGAGTGGGTTTTCAAGAGTATATGGCACTGTGGGATACGAGTGAAAATGCTCTGAGAAATATTATCAAGGGGGATGTATGGTTGGGTTAGGTTATCTATCACAACATTTCCTGCGATGTATATCTACAAGAAGAATCTGAATGGTACTGTCGAAGTGGTTACTTATGGGTGCACCACAACATCCAAAAAGAGTTGGAATTAACCATTAAATTGACACGCAGTGTAGGCAAATTCAACCCATTGCAACGAAATCTTAAAAAGCAACCATGTAATTGCCACACTATGGGGCAAATTTGATCCATTATAACAAAAACTTTAAAAACAATTATCAAATTGATAAATAATGAGATCAGATTACACAGAACCTACATAAAATAATTAAAATAAAACAAAATAATAAATAAATTTAAAATAAAAACAAAAAACAAAACAAAAAAAGACAAAAATTAAAAATGTGAAAAAATTTAAAACTAAATTACAACCAAAAAATTAAAATTAAAAAAATAATAACTAATAAATGAATAACTGCATTTAAAAATAAATAAATAAAACAAATATTACTTTAAAAAAATCAATTATATATATATATATATATATATATATATATTAAAAACACAAAAAGAACCCATAAAAAAAAAATGTTAAAAAAACAAAATTGAACCCAAAAAAACAAAAAAACAAAATTAAAATCAAATTGAATGATTAAAAAATAAACAAATAAAAAAACAAGAAAATTAAATACAATTAAAAACCATTTAAAAAAAATACTTAAATTATGATAAATATCAATTTAAAAACAAATAAAAGGAAATATTAAAAACATTTTAAAATGAGCTAAATAAAAAAATTTAAAAATAAAAATAAAAAAACATTTACAAATACAAGTATTAAAAAAAATTAAAATAAAAATTTGTAAAAAAAACATTATAACAAATTTAAAAATTAAAAAAAAAATGGTCCTTAGGCCCTTTAATCGAGGCTCGCTTCGCAAGCCTTTAGGCCCCTAGTTGTCAAAGGTCGATCCCCAGAAACAACCTCCGCTCTGTCAGCTCTTGCGGTGACTGTTGGGCCCTTGGCTTGCGGAGACCGATCTACCAATCCCCACAATCAGCTTCACCAGCCAGGGGCCCAAGGGTCGCAGCAAGGATCGGTAGAGCAGGCCTCAACGCCCCTCTGCTGACTCTTGTGGCGACAGTTGTGCCCCCGACTGGCGGAGGCTAATTTCTAGAATCAATCACTTCCAACCAAGGGCCAGGGAGGCAAAATTTATTTATTTAAATTTTTTTTTGTTGTTTTTTTAATGTTTCATTGTTGTTTTATTTTTTTATTGTGCTTTTTTCAATATTTTCCTTTTTTTATTTTTATTTTAATATATATTTTTTTATTTTTTTCAATTTTCTTTTATTTATGTTTTAATTTTTATTTTTTTTGTATTTTTGTATTTTTGTATTTTTATTTTAATATATATATTTTTATTTTTTTCAATTTTCTTTTATTTATGTTTTAATTTTTATTTTTTTGTATTTTGTATTTTTTAGTTATTATATTTTTGTATTGAGGGGTTTCTGCAGTGCATTTTATTAATCATTTTTTGGGATTCAACTACATTAAGAAAGTCATTCAACTATGACCATTTCCATGAGAGGTAGTCGTAATTGACTAATTTATAATGATTTTTGAATAGTCCACTTAGCACTCATTGCATCGAGTAGTGCTCACAAGGGTGAAGAAGTGGGATTGAAACTAGTGAAATGAATCACATAGCTTCAATCATCACTTTCGATACTTTCACCCGGTAACCAGGACTTCCCGGGTGGTCACCCATCCCAGAACTCCTCTAGCTCAAGTGCGCTTAAATGTGGAGTTTTCCCCACAGTCAAGCCCACTTAGCTTGCTACCCCATTTGCAAAACCTTAGCAAGTATTGTGCTTCATGAACCATTCAGGTAGAGCTCCCTTTACTCTTTTTTATTTAAGTATTGAGGGGTTTCCGTAGTGCATTATATTAATCAGTTTTTGGGATTCAACTGCGTTAAGAAAGTCATTCAACTATGACCATTCCATGAGAGGTAGTCGTAACTGACCAATTTCTCATGATTTTTGAATAGTCCACTTAGCACTCATTACATCAGGTGATGCTCACAAGAGTGAAGAAGTGGGATTGAAACTAGTGAAATGAATCACATAGCGTCAATCATCACTTCTGGGACTTTCACCCGGTAACCAGGACTTCCCGGGTGGTCACCCATCACAAAACTCTTCTAGCTCAAGCGCGCATAATTATGGAGTTTTCCCCACAATCAAGTCCACTTAGGTTGCTACCCATTTTGCAAAACCTTAGCAAGTATTGTGCTTCATGAGCCATTCAGGTAGAGCTCCCTTTACTCTTTTTTATTTAAGTATTGAGGGGTTTCTGCAGTGCATTATATTAATCATTTTTTGGGAATCAACTGTGTTAATAAATTCATTCAACTATGACCATTTCCATGAGAGGTAGTCATAACTGACTAATTTCTCATTATTTTTTAAGTCCACTTAGCACTCATTGCATCGGGTGATGCTCACAAGGGTGAAGAAGTGGGATTGAAACAAGCGAAATGAATCACATAGCATCAATCATCACTTCAAAGAATTTCACCTGGTAACCAGGACTTCCCGAGTGGTCACCCATCCCAAAACTCCTCTGACTCAAGTGTGCTTAATTGTGCAGCTTTCCCCACAATCAAGCCCACTTAGCTTGCTACTCCATTTGCAAAACCTTAGCAAGTATTGTGCCTCATGAACCATTCAGGTAGAGCTCCCTTTACTCTTTTTTATTTAAAAGAAATTAGTCAATTATGACTACCCTTCATGAAAATGGTCATAGTTGAATGACTTTCTTAACACATTTGAATCCCAAAAAATGATTAATATTATATTTTGGTTTTTTTTTTTTTGATGTTTTAATTTTTTTAATATTTTCTTTTTGTTATTTTTAAGCGAACTATTATTTTTTGGAAATATATATATATATATATATATATATATATATATATATATATATATATAAAATGGATATAAAGTTCATAAAATTTATTATCAATTTTTCCATAAAAATTGTCTATTTAACATGTCATTTTTAATGAAAATGTCTTGAAATACGTATTTTTTAATTATGTTTATATGAAAGATGTGTATTTTTTGTCGAGTATTTAAAATTATTATTTTTAGTGAGTTATTTTATGTGTATTGACGTATTAATTAATGATATATAAATATATAAAAAGTTTTAACTTCAAAATATTATTTTTATTTTTTTTTAAACTATGCAAAAATTATTAAAAATTTCTTTATAGAAAAGACATTGTAAAAAAAACACAAAAAACATGAGTTTGAAAAACTATTAAAAAACAAACGTCTTAGGACTAAAAATAAGAAGAGGAATAAGACAACTTGAAAAATGGTTAAATAATCAACATTTTAAAAAAAATGTGCATACTTACGACATAAGAAAATTTAACGTGTTAAAAATATGCCTTAAAAAAAACGTTGACGCTACTTTCAAAATCTGCATGAAAATCACCAAGATTTAAAAAATATATATCCATACTTAATATAGAAGAAGAAGAAGTTATTTTAATGTGAACGAGGCTAAAGATAACCTATGGGAAAGATTGCTTCTCTATTTGGCTCTTGTATTCGGTTATTTTACTGTGAAGTTTCACAATAAACTCTCTCAGCTTCTCGAAAAACCCCTCGCTGAATAGATTATCCCAAGAGCTCGCTACCAAAATATCTACATAATTTTTTATGTTGTCTTTGAAAGCCTCACATTCAAAAATGAAATGCTTTTCTGTTTCCACTTTTCTAGAAGAGCAAAAAATACGTACTCTTTCCTCCCACACTTCTTTTGGCCTTTTCCAATGCCTTGTTTCACAACATAGTTGATGAGAATTAGTCCTTAATTGAGCAATAAGATTTTCGGCTCTCCAAGAAATATTGACCCCTATGTACACTTTTTGTTGATAATTATGAGTGGGGTTAAACTCTACAATACAATACTTTTTTTTCTCCCTAGCTCCTTCTTCCAAGTACATTTTTGGAACTTATCCATAGCAAAAGATTTTTATCTCTTTACTGTTTGTGGGACACATGCTCAAGCAAATGCCCCATTTGCTAAACCATTTGTTATTTTGTCGCATCGAAGTCTTCTTTCTTTTGCACAATATGTCATTAAACACAACCTTAAGCCATTTGCCCAAAATATGCCCAAAATAAGGGATTGATGTTGCATCAACACTTTTCAAAATTGACATGAAAATCACTAACATTTAAAAAAAAAAAAATCATACTTAATATATAAAAAAATTTGAAGTGTAAAAAATATCCTCCAATAAAGAGTGTATTCTGAATTAGCACTTTTTAAAATCGGACGGTTTTTTTCTACCACAAAAAAAATGAAAACTCGGCACAGTTCTCGTTTGATAGTTTACTTTGTTAAAAGGATAAAGCCAAGAAATTGAAAAAGTGATATCCTCACAACAAAGAAATCAAGGGTCTCAAATCTCTTTGACTAACTCATGTTCCAATGGTGATAAACATTAGAGAAATTTTGAGATCTAAACTGAGCCTCCTAAGAAATATTATAAATTAATAGTGGAAATAATAAAATAATATTAGATTACATCATCAAATTTTAGAGGAAAAAAGGAAAAAACTATTTTTTCAACTCATATTTTTAACTTATCTCCCTACTCTTTTACTCAAATTTCGAAGAGGATCACTCATTGGATGCATAATTTAATTTGTCATCCAATGAGTATCTATTTGTGTACTTTCGACGGACCCTGTTACACAGAAAATAAGAAATATATGAGAAAATATTATTGCAATCATGTTTTCTCATTTTCGGTGTAGCAGTGTTCATCGAAAGTACGCAACATGCGCACTCCTTGGATAAGGTATTAAATTTTTATCCAATGAGTGTTCTTGCTCAAAATTTGAGTAAAATCATAAGGAGATAAACTGAAAAAAAATATTTTTTTTTTTTTAAACTCCCAAAATGGTGAATCATCCCCCATAGTTGTCATCATCATATTCGATTCTATTGGTTCTTATAAAGTTGATTTTGGTTGTACATTTTTGTTTTGAGGCTCATTTTTTACCTCAAAATTTCTCTAGTTGGAACCTAATGAAAAAACAAAAATTTTGGGAGGCATTGTAATTTTCATGGAAAATTTCGTAATTCAGAGTGTAAATGTTTCAAAAAGATGGAAGCCTTAGAAACAACAATAAAAAATCACAACAACAATCTTAATTCTTCTTCTCATTTTTCTCATGGACATGCACCTTTTATTTATGGTTTTTTCTTCGATGCAAAATAAAAATTCTATGCAAGTTATGCTTTTAGTTTTAGTTCCCTACTTGTATGTTCGGCTTATAAGAAGCAACATGCCCTTGCTCTTTCTTCATCTTACGCAGAGTATCGAGCCTCGTGTCTTCAAAAATCCTTTCAAATTTTATATTGCAATAACAACATCAAACCACACTATATTGACAATCAGAGTGTCATCCAACATGCCTAATATCTAATTTAGCATTGGTGCAATAAACTATCAAGTTGTAAATATTTTCATGAAGTCTCTTATAAAAATGAAGTTTTCCAAACTTCGATTTATGTTAAGAGCTTATGAAATTGACATTAAGAGGGGATAAGCTCTAATGTCAAATTCCTTCTCAAATTGTGTCACCTTTATAAATCATTTAACCTATTCCAAGTCATTTGTAAGGGAGGACATTAGAATATTTAAACATTTAGGAGTTAGTTAAGATCAACTTGGTCTAATGTGTCTTTACGGAAAATGTGTTTCTTTGATGCGTATTGTAATCATCTATCTAATGGTCATGATTGTATTCTAAACATAAAGTGATCCAACAATTCATCTTCTTCTCAATACTAATGACTATATCGATATGTGGCTTGACATACAATTGGTCCATGATCACTATTTAAAAAATATGCAAATCATTTGCTAATGCACAATTTTGGGAAACTCATACATAAATTATTTTTCTTTTGAATTAATATAGTGCCTCAAGTGGTCATATTGGCTAGGGTTCTGAACTGTTTCCTTGTGAGAGTTCAACCATGTAATGCATTAGTGTATTGATCTTTGAGTTGTTTGTGTAAATGATTTCCTTAAGATGTTTGCCTTGTGTAGATATACCATATTTATCAAACAAGTTGCATGCTTAGATGGCCTTCTCTAGGGAATTGGAGTTCTCTTAACATTGGAGACACCTTCATGGTGGTCACATGGAGAGATTCACTTGTGCAGAGAACACCCTGCCGTGGAGAGTTGTGCAGCTTGAGGGCATCAAGCCCTATATAACATGGGGTAGCTTGGATTCCTATATGGAGGCTTGAAGTTGTCTTGAGGATATCTAGGTTGCAACCATGTTCATGTAAGAGGAGTGGTCCCAATGGAGTACATGACTTAGGGGTAGTGTATGGTGTTGTAACAAAGGGATGTGGACACACTTTGTTTAGCTACATTGTTTTGAATTCCTTATTGTGTACAACATCACCTTTGGATCATAAAATGTATAGTTTTGAAGTGGTGTGCTTCAGTTTTGTTAGCCTAAATGTTCTTTTTATAGGTTGCTTCTAAGGGATTGGGTCCACATTATGTTGTTAGCTTCTCTTACCTACCATATCATAGAGGAAGGAGAGTCATTTCAATCATCATCATTATCCTACTCTCATCTTTGTACCTATCTTGTTGGAGTGATTCACAAGTATTCATGAGGAAACCCCAAGAGAAGTTGTGGAAGGGAAAGAGAAGGTCTAGTTTGATTCTTTTGAGATATTAGGACTTAATCTTGTGAAGAAGACATTGATGACAATCACTCTTCTTTCTCTTTTGGATCCCTTGAAGAATTGAGACTTGGGCTTTGAGAAGAAACCCTTTGTGTATTTGGTAAAGAAAAACAAAAGAAAATGTATTGTCTTGGACAACTCAATTCATTGATTTATGCATGTTGAAGCTCCTTGGTTGAGTTAGGGCTTTTCATTATTTTCCTTGACTAGATTTTTTGGAGAGCTAGTGATAATAAGGTCGTGGTATGTACAATAACTTCATTGTATGCTAATGAATGAAGTTTTTTGTTGTCTTATGTAAATACCAAATTCGATGTTCAATTGTTTATGTTCTTCATGATTCGTAAGTTATAGCAATATACATATTAATAATTTGACATAAGTAGAAGGCAATTATGTTAAGTGGCTATAAATTGTAGTTGAAAAAGATAGGAGTTGTTTTGATGTTGTAAAATTGAATTTTCAGATCTGGTTTATGCATGATAAGATAGTGCTAAACAGTTGAAACTTGTTAAGACACTTGAGTATCTTCTCACCCTAGATTGCTTAGAAGATTGAGTTAAAGATTGATATACTATAATCTTCCATTGTTGTTTTGTTCTATATTTCATAACAGATCTAAGGTCGAATTCATAGGGTTACAATATAGGAAACTTCTAGCTAAAGAGGTTAAATTTGTGTTTTGCATCAAAACCTTAAGTTTGCACAAATTTCCACATGGTATTAGAGAATTTTGGAAATTTCACAAGCCCTGCAACTGAGGTCTTTCACATATACAATAGCAATTTCAACACACTCATATAGCTTTTTGACTAGTATTCTTGATATCAATGTTGTTCGTGTGATGTGATTTTGATTGTATTTTTGAGAAAATGTAAGCAACATTTCAAGAAAAAAAAGGAAGAATATATATATATATATATATATATATATATATATATATATATATATCCTATCTATATTATTAACAACCTTGCTGAATTTGTAGCTATGGTCGTTTTCATAATGTATATTTGGCCACTTATGCATTTGTATTTATTATTGTAAAGCATATTTTAAAAGCTCGAGTCAAAAGAAGATTTATTTTGAGTCAAAGTCCCATTGCAACTCTTAAAAGAAAAAAAATTGAATTTTGAAATTGAAATTTTTGGCTCCAAGTTTGTCAAGTCAGCCTCTGTCCAAGTCAAGTCGGCTCAGGCCAAAGGGCGCACCCCTTCGACGCAACAAAACATTATATAAAGGCAACTCGACCTCCTCCACAAAGGCAAATTCACATCTCATCTCATAAGCATCTTCTACGCAAGCAAGTGAAGGATAAGAAGAACAAGGAGGACAAAAAGGACAAGTTCATCTCTTCTCTCTCTCTATTTTAGCTTCCACATGAGGAACAAGAAGTGTGCATTTGTAACGGGAAGTTTGCATGAGGAAGAAGTAGTGCACATGTGTAACAGGCAGTGCGCATGTGTATAGGAAGCCTGTGTGAGGAACACAAAGTGTGCATGTGTAATAGGAAGTCCACATGAGAAACAAGAAGTGTGCATGTGTAACAAGAAGTCTGCATGGGTAACAAGAAGTAAGCATGAGTCAAAAAAAATTCACACGATTTGTAGGGGGACAAAATTTTGGTTCAGATTGGGAGGCTTGACTTGGAGGGGTTGACTAGGTTTGACCATAGGTCAAAGTATGTCTCTTGTTGAACAGAAAGAATTCCCTATGGAAAAGGTTGTTGGGATTTTCCTCCAGGTGGGTTTTCCCAGGGTAAATCTTGTCTTCTCTTTGTACATTGTGATCTCTAATGTTCTATTGTTTGAATTTCATAAATATAATTGTTGAATGATATATTGGAATAATCTAAAAGAAAATCAACATCAAAAGTGATTATTAGTATTGCAGAAATATTGTGCTAGTCCATATTGCACTTAGAAAATCAACACTTGCCCCTCCTTTAGAATGCTGGTTATTTTATATTAAAGGAGAACTAGTATAGAATTAATTGCTCAATAATTTCTTCAATTACAGCATTCTTGCTAACTGCAATATCATTTCATTATCAAAATTGCCAAATGCTAAAAGGTAATGGTTCTAAACCCCCATATGCTCTAAAGTTTTATAGAAAACAAATTATATTATTAGGCACAGCTGAAATTACCATGAAAGTGCCACATTTTGCAGCTGTAGACACTTTTCTTTAATTTGAAATGAACATGATACTGAGCTTCCAATAGGTATATATGTACCTAACTGCAATGCATTTGGACATGTTTCATGCAATATAAACTTCAATCTTTGAATACAGGTTTATGTAACTCATTCCAAATACACTGAATTGTTCGATTGCTGATCAAGTGTTTCTGCCTTTATTAAGTTGCTGAATTGCTTCTTCCAATCTATCAAGTTTCTGTTATTTCGGTTCAACATACCTACACACCTCTATTTCAGATTGTATAACTGTAGTCTGTATCTTTGATTAATCTAAGAAAATCAGTTTGCTGAGGTGTCATTGTCCGTTTCAGAAATGATGCTGTATGGTTGGTTTTATCACCATATAGACTACAAACCCCTGCACATCTACATTCTGGAATCTGCATCATCATTTAATGATCAGGGTGCTCGGATCTACTAACCTGTCAAACAAAACCTATGTGATGCAAAAGGAAAATCAACGCAGGTAAGGGGGGCCTAGTTGCTGCATAGCCCTAGTCTATTAATGCACAATTCTGCAAGAAACCATCTTCCACACAAAAAATTAAATGTCTAAACTTTGCAATAGTTGAAAAACATAAGTTGTTCTCTGCTAAATTTATATGTCAACAGGAACTTTCTTTCATCGTGACACTAAAATAAAACCCAAATCAAGTAACTCATAACTTTTTAGATATGCGACTCTCCTTGAATTACCCTGAGAAACTAAACCATCCGTCTGCATTTCCATGGGGCTACAGTTTGAACCCGTAATATCTTCTAGAGCAAGTAACAGCAAAGGATCCTTTCTGTTTGGTGATTTGTTTTATTCTCGAGTTCTAAATATAGGAATCGGAACCCACATGGACCATCAATATTCAATCCAAAATGATGATATATATGTATCAAAACCTTTTCACACTTCAGGAAAAAGCATATTACAGTCCTAAGAATAATTCAGTCCATCAAGAACAGAGGTGTCAAAGAAATATTGACAACAAAATGATCGCTATATTTCTTTAAAAAAAATAATTAATTAATTAATTAAAAAAACCACGTTTGACACACTAAAAGACATGACAAAAGAACAATAAAAATGGAAGCAATGAAGGCAAGGCAATGAACGGACTCATATCAAGGGATTTTATTTATTTATTTAGTTTTAAATAATACGAACCAGTAAATCTTGATAAATAGTAACTGTATTGAATAAAATTATAAAACTCAACACGGTCCAGCAAGAGGCATAAAATTTACCTTACAAATTACTGTACCACAAGAGCAGGATTACTCAAACCTCTTTGAGTTCCACCCAAAATTGCAAGGAAACAACTGTAATCGTTCTTAGAAAAAAACTTGAGATTTGTTAATTCCCTATATAAATAGTAGCTGTATGAAATAAAATTATAAAACTCAACACAGTCCAGCAAGAGGCATAATATTTACCTTACAGAGTACTGTAACATAAGAACAGGATTACTCAAACCTCTTTTTGTTCCACCCAAAATTGCAAGGAAACAATTGTACTCGTTTTTAGAAAGAAAAACATGAGATTTGTTGATTCTCCATATAAACCTTTTTTCCCAAAATTTACACCCTAACCAAGCTCATAGCAATGAGCATTCTTCTCATCATGAATATCATCTAATATGACCGTGACAATTTCAATAGCTGGTAGACAACCAATAAACCATTCGATGAGTAAACTAATGTTGCCATCAAATAGACAAACCTTGAAAAGCAGCCAAGGGTTGCAACTGCCATTGCCAACCATGTAACATTACTCATAAGAAATGGCTTCAGCAAAGGGTGCTTAACACACTTCACTGCAGTGGCTTCATTAACTTAACCCAGCAACATACGCCACAACTATAGAAACAACTCTTTCCTTCAATGGAGAAAAATAGAAAAATAGAAAAATCTGGGCCTCATAAATTAGCTTCAGTCTATGAAATTTGTAATCTTGTATCAGCACATCTCTATTGTACTTTCAGTTTCAACATGATTTCTAAATGTGTATACAAAGTTGTTTAACATTTAACCCCATGCAATGTGCACACTGCAGACCATAGTCTCCAACTCCTAAATTTCATTAATCCAAGGAAAATAAACGGTTATGAAATTGTTTGTCATTGCACAGGGAAATCCCTGAATAACTTATTTAACAGCATCACAAGACAAATAAATAGCAGTAGATAAATATAGACATGATTATAACTGAAAGTATAAAACATACAAATCGTCAATTTATTATAATTATCTTTTTCAAATATAGTCTGACCGCACCATAAAAACTTCCAGGGAGCCTGAGATGTTCTGAAAGGTAACAAAGATTTTTTAGTATTTACAAGACTTGTGCAGTGCTTCTCCCACTGTGGATCCCTGGTTTGTCCAGTCTGACCATTGTCGATGTGAAATGGTTCACTCAGAATAAGCATATGATTTTTATTTCCAGCAAGAAATGAAAAGTAACATGATATATTATGGATATCTTTTCATGAAGCCAACCTAATATGGCCCTCACTTCACCTGGAGAGAGAGAAATAAGCATATGATTTTTATTTGCAGCAAGAAATGAACAGTAACATGATATATTATGGATCTCATTTCATGAAGCCAACCTAATATGGGCCCTTGCTTCACCTGGAGAGAGAAATAAGCATGTGATTTTATTTCCAGCAAGAAATGAAAAGTAACATGATATATTATGGATCTCATTTCATGAAGCCAACCTAATATGGGACCTTGCTTCACCTGGAGAGAGAGAGGGAGAGAGACTGCACAAACAGAATAAGGTCAGCCTTTATGCAGAATTATATTGTGTCTCTGAAACACCTGCAAATTCACAAATCTGAATATATGAAAGTTGGGCTTTACTCCACCTTGCAAGTCTTCTGTTCAGAAAGAGCCTCGATAAAGATCAACCAGTACAGACGAGACCTTAACTTGGAGAAGTTAGATATTTGCACCAAAGTGCAACACAGAAAAACAGAATAAAGTGCTCATATGTGCAAATATATATTTTGGATAAATTGAACTGAATTTAAAATTCTTATGTATATATGAATACCTGGCCTTACTCAAGTATGCCAGTGTGCTGTTAGATATTCACATGAGATGAAATCAGCTCCCTATTATGAGCTTTGTTGAGAGATGCAAGTTCAGAGCCAACTGGAACTACAGGTTGAATACCCCCAGGATTCAGTGGGAAAAGGACTCGATAATATCCATCCAGAATCGCCTGAAGATCACAAGTTGTAGCAACCCTAGGCATCTGCCCATACAGGAATTTTCAGAAACAGAAAAAATAACTGGCGTTAAAAATAAATCAATTGAAAAACATTTGTAACCTATGGAGCTTAGCAATTTCCATACATGGAAGAAAGCAACAACAGGCAATGATCGTGTATATAGCCCGTGGAAAGAACCATTCTTAGTAGAAAATTTGCTTCGGAGAATCAAATACAGGATATATGTAGTAAAAAAATATAAAATACCACTTGATTCTGCACGTAATGAAACTTCTTAAGCAGAGACATCAAGGTTGACCGAAAAAGAAAACAATCTATACAATGTCCACCAAACCCAGACTGATAGATGCAAGAAGAGGATATGTACCTAGAAAAAATGTTCAGTTAAGACCAAAACTATGATTATATTGAATCACTTGAATAGTGAACTTCACTAATTTTCTAAGAACAAGCAGATATAACAATCTATCAATCTAACTTGGTGCCTCAGACGTCGAACACATTTCCTTGTACATTTTAACTTGGAACACTGGTGTTTATATCTTACCTTAGATTGAAAGAAAAATGAAACATTTCATAGTTTTCAATGTTTGGAATGTTTTTGCTGAGTTGTACTGCTTTTTCCGAAGTTTTTTCCAGACTACAATTTTTTTACCCTCGCCAAGTGATTCCCAAGTCCGAGTTTTGCAACATTACTCACAAGTATGGTTTCTATGATAGCAAGTCTAGATAATTACTCTATAACTATGACAAGTTCTATTGTCTCCATCATTGACAAAGCTCTATTGTTTCCATCATTGACAAAGCTCTATTGTTCCTTGTTTCAACCTTGCATGGAATATAATGAAGACGTAAAAATGGTATATATGGGTGTGCCCAATTACGACAACTGTGTTTTCCCTGAAGCAGATCAATTCCTTGTGCTGGTATGAATGTGATTCCAACAAATACGGCAAGAATTTCATCCCCAAGTTAAAACTGAAGGTTGTGGTTTTGGGGTTACCTTGTGTATAAATAAGAGAAGTGCTTATGGTGGTTGGCTTGTCTTATGTGATCTTGTTGGAAATGTCCCTTTCGCAATTATTGAAAAATAAAATGGATGGCTGGAAAGAGGTAACAAAATGGGAGTTTCATATGACATGAGTTTATTTGGTAGAAGAAGTGACTAAAAGAATTCAACCCAGGTGTCCCTTTATGGCATTAATTCATTTTTTTGACTTCATTGTTGGCCTGGTTGACCCTGATGGGCCACCTTCTATATCTTAAGACCTCTAATGGAAATCCAGATGCCTAAGAATGCAAGAGTTATTGTCAAAAACATCAAGGCTGCAAATGGTAGAAGTGGTGAAGGTTCCACCAAAGGCAACCTAGATGTTTGTGCTGAAGGTCTACCACGAGCTAATTCCAATCTTGATCCTGATGTTACTACTGATATTCCAGTTGATCAGTGTGATTCTGCATGAAATGCATATTGGGAGGAAACTCTCTTAAGAGTATTTTGTAGGGTGTGTCCCATCAAAAGTTGTCATTTGTAGCTATGTCTGGGAAGTGTGGGAGCCAAATGGTTGGCACTACTTGCAAACCCAAAGCCTTACCATGGGATTTTCCTCTTCCAATTTTCTAAGAAGGCCCAACTCACAGAGATTTTGTGACAAGGCCAACGATTTGCAAAAATACACTGGTCGTGTTCTCTTCCTAGACAGGGTTTTTTTAGTTGATCAAACTGCCTAGTAGTCCTACCTAGTTTGGGTGGGAATTCCCTAGTCTCCTGATGCAACTTTTAGTTGATCAAGCTGTTTAGTCGTCCTACCTAGTTTGGGTGGAATCCCCTAGTCTTCTGATGTAACTATGGTCCTTTTTAGAGCAGATTGTAGCTCCAAAAGGGTCCACGAGTCTGATCGGGCTTTTGACCCTAGATCCCAACATAGGGTTTGCATTGAATGAACCACTACGAAATGTAGTGCATCAACCAACTCCCATTTTGAATGAACCAACTCCAAAGCATCATTTCTGGGATTGTCTCGTGATGAACCAAATCAACCCCAAGCGAGCCCCACCCACACAGACCTGACAAGGTCCTTCTACTTCTCGGACGCCTCATACAAAGGAAGGATAGACTAAAGCAGTGTTTATAAACAAAAGCAATAGGCCTCCAAAATACCAGGCACAAAAGGTAGCCACGCCAGCTGGACCATCTAAGCCCCGAAGTTGCTCCAAAGCTCTAGTCCTTCAACAGGGAGGGACTCAGAAAGCTCACTCCCCCCTACTAGTGTTACACTCGCAGGAGAAGAAATTTGCCAAAACTTGATAAAAAATCCACCAACTATTGTAGAAATTTCTTATCTAGGGCAATTAATGCAAATCTGAAATTCCACCTCATTTACTTGAGGTTAACCAGATCTAATCCCTATAAGCTTTCAGACTTAGGTCTGATCTGAAGTATTCAACAACAACAACAAATACTTCACTTTAATTCAACCCAAATCAGTCAGCATCCCAAGAGAATAAATACCATACAATTGCACTTCGATGCCAACAAGGTACAGCCCTTGGGGCCACTCTTTGAAGCATATAACAGATCTGAAATAGCTTTGTTGAAACAAATTTTTACTGCAAAAAATATTGTATTTTATCTTGTGTATGTTAATTCACTTGACAATTTCAACCATATAATATGTCAAGACTCAAATCAGCATGAAGAGCAACAGCTGAAGTCAACCCAATAAAGAAAAAAACAAACACTGAAAATCAAATTTGCAAGTACACACTATATAGACAACTGGAAAAATTATATATAAATGAAGTACAAGCACATACCGCGGTTTTATAAGAACATTGATACCAGTCAAGATCTCCAAACCTAACTCAGGAAACATGAAAACCATAGCCAGGAATCACTCCTGAGTCCTAACCAAAGCTGCTCACTCCACCAATGATCCTCAACAAGCTAGCATCATCCTTGATGAGTCCTTGGCACATGCAAAACGTCTCTTTCTCTTCTCCTCAACAACCATAACAAGTAGCACTAGTGTTTCCAAATGTCACAAAACCCTACTCTTCTAATACAAGAACTACAAGATGCACAAGATGCAATGCTTCTTTTACCCTTATAGACTTTATGACTTATTTCCCTAATCCTAACCCTAGATTTCCCTTGAACTTCCTCCAAGAACCTAGCACCCCAAGACATAAAATGATAATACAATGAAGAGCACAAATATAAAGAGAGAGAAAGACAAGCATGCTCCACACCTCACACTCTAATACAATTTTGTGATGAATGAAGGAATGAAAGGACTTCCTCCTTCCTCTATTTTAATTTATATAACAGGTAAGTGTGGCCTACAATATGAAGAAAATCTAGTCCACTACAAGCAACCTAACTCTACACAAGGAGGCTCACATGTCAAGTGCTCCCTTTATAAGTGACACATGTCAAACTCCAAGGTGAACATGTCTAACAAGCAACGCTCCAAAGACTGAACCATCCACAAGATGTCTCCAATGTTCTTCCTCCTTAAGCCCTAAATCTCCAACACTCGTGTCCTCCTAAGCCATGTGCTCTTCCAGATCCACCCCACCTATGTGATCATTCCATTGATTCAAGCATCCTCGACTCAAACGCAAGTCTCTATGAAAGCAAAAACATTTTCCCATACCATCTAGTGCTCAACACCCTCCTCCAAGATGCCCAATGTTCCTCTTCCAAGGCAAATTGTTCTCCAAAGCCACCAACCAACCTCCATCTACACATCACATGAAGAGGTTACCAAATTGTCTAGGTCTATAATGCTCCAAGGAAGATTGACACACAAACATCTGTACAAGGTCAAGCAATTAATGAGCAAGTCAACTCTATCGTGTATGTCCATCATGGCACAACTAAGACTCATCCATACACCATGCACCCCACATTATACATAGCACCCCCAACCATGGTGCAAACACTTTTAGAGTAACCCAAAAAGATAACAAAGCCTTTTAACAAGGAAAATGTCTTCACCAACTATAATCTTCTCCCTTGACATCTCAAACTTCCCTTTGGCTAAGGGCTTCATCAAAATGTTCACAACCTGCAACTCTATAGAAATATAATCAAGGGCTACGACACCATTTTGTGCCATGTCTCTCAAGAAAAGGTATAAGTAGTCAACATGTTTAGAGCAGCCATGAAACACGGGATTCCTAGAGAGTTTGATACAACTTTGATCGTCACAATAAACAACTATTAGCTCCATCTACATAACTCCAAGCTCAACAACCGATTTGTGAAACATTCTAGCTCATAACTCATTGAATATGTTGCTATATACTCTGCCTCTACTAAACATAGTGCAATTAATGTTATTTCTTATTGAACTAGGATATCAACCCTAAGCCCAAGTTGAAACAAAATTTGAAGTGTTCTTTCAAGTATCAACACCTTCACAACAGTTTGAATCACAAAATCCATTGAGTAGTATTCCACCATGTCCTGCATACTCGATGCCATAATGAACTACGCCTCTGAGATACCTGAGCACATGCTATGCAGCCACCCAATGTGTCTCCTACAAAGCAACCATAAATTAACTCAGTGTGTTTAGAACATATCAAATATCTGACTTGGTATTCACAAGATACGTCAAAGATCCAATCAATTGCTTGTAAAATTAAGGGTCAATCATATCAACGCCATCAACACAAGAGAGCTTCAACTTTGAGATCATGGATGTGGCCAATAGTTTACAATTGTGCATTTTAAATCCTTCAAAAATCTAAAAATTATACATCCCTTGCCCAAGAAAGACTTCTCATCAACATTGTCAAACCTCCAACTCAAGAAAATAATGCAATAGACCAATATACATCATGTCAAATTCACATGGAAACTTCTACTTGCACCACATAATGAGCTTCTATAAACTACCTATAATGATCAAACCATCCACATATAGACCCAAGACAACCAAATCAATTTGAACATATAATTAATAAAGATTCAGATTAGCCACAATGTTGGTGAACCCCAAGTTTCGAAAGGAACTCACCAACCCTCAAGTACCAAGTTTAATGTGTTTGCTTCAACCCATAAAGGGATTTCTTCAGCCTACAAACATGAGTATCACACCCATGCAGTGCAAAACCTCTAGGTTGATTCACATATATTTTTTATTCAATCATACCATTCAAGAAGGTGATCTTCACATCCATCTGATACAACCCCCATCCAAAATATGCTACTAAGGAAAGAATGATACAGATAGAGGTATACCTAGAAATTAGAGAAAATTTCTCATCATAATCAAGTCTTTATTTCTGTGAGAACCCTCTTGCCACAAACCTTGCCTTGGATTTATCAACACTCCATCAATTTCATGTTTGACTTTGTATAGCCACCTAGAATCAATCATTGATTTCCCCTCTAGTCTCAATACAATCTCCCAAACATCATTCTTCAGGTTGGATTTATTCTCCTTAGTCATGGCCCCTCATCACTCCTCCCTTTCATAGGCCTTCTCAAAGCTAAAAGCCTCATTCAATATCTCACTAGAATGTACTAGTGCCACAGGATCAACAAACAACTTGTAAAGGTAGCCCTCAAGCACACCTCTAGCCAAAGTCCTTAGACTTGATAGACTAGAATCACTTATAATGCATTGTTTCCTTCAAATATGACTCTACACTAATGATCTGTCATACAACAAATTGAAAGAAGATTTATCTTCAACCTAGGAACCTAAGTCACCTGATACGGGGATACGGGGATACGAGGATACCGGGATTCTAAGTATCGGATACGGGTACGATGACCCCGGAACAGGATACTTCTGGGATACGTTATGTTATATATTATTTTATTAAAAATATATATATATTTATATATTAAAAATTAGATATTTTTTGCACAAATTCATACAAAATTCATTGATTCTGTAGAAATTTGCTGAATAATGAAGTTTATTCTCTGCGATTAACCTGATCATACATCAATTTGAATTGCATGCATAACACATAATCGCTTCTACCATTAATCATCACATGCGGAATAAAAAACAAAGCGACAGAACATCAATTCACACACATAGAACGCAGCATGTATGGGGAAAGCTTATAGCTGAAAACCCCCAGCTATATGTATCATATAATGAATGAGAATCATGTAGTTTTACACAATAGAATACTCCTCACAAGTACACAGTACTGTCTCCAAAAACTACACACAAAACTAGCTCAGTTTGAACCAATCACGGGTTCAAAACTCCTCCTCTAGTTTGCCTGCCTCTACTGCGCAATCCAAAGCGTGAATGTAGCTGAACCAAGTTCGAATTCACCTTGATTGAACAGCGCAATCATCACTGGCACTCTCATCCCACTGATTGTGCAAATCTCATGCACAACTTATGTACAACTGTTGTCGATCTCACCCTTTCATCTACCTCTTCCACTTGTCTTCACTGAACTGTCCATGCACTGAGTTAAACTGATGTGTTCTTTAGTTGAATAATGAGTTAATATCAGTGAATTAAATAATATTTAATTCACCCAACTCATCTCTAGTGTGATCGTCAGTTAAACTGATCACAACTAGTTCAACTAGTTAACCGGAACACCATCTCCATCAACTCCTCAAGCAACTCCACCAAAACTCTGCCACATGAGTCTAACTGAAGTCAATCACGCATTAGCTCAACCAAACACATGGGAATAGCGTAAATCCTCATGTCAGCTGCATGCCCCACCTCCGGAGGTCAAACTGAAGTGCCGCAAGAGAGTAAACTGAAGTTTAGAGTCCAAATATTATTAAGGGTAAATAATATTTGACTATTCTATTTTTAGCTCGGTAGTCTAAAAATAGAAACCACCTGAAAGTCTAAAAATAGAGGTCCATCTATTTTTACCAACTCGAACAATCATCCAAGAATAACATACTGCAACCCCTGGACCATGCTCCATATGTCTAAAAATAGACATAGTCTAAAAATAGACTTTGCGCCAAAAATAGCCTGCGGGCCCACCTAGTGAAGGCGACTTCTTTTCACTAGGTTCCATCATCTTGCTGCATTTTCAACACTCCCTCTCAGCAAGATATGGATTGTCTGCAACCCCTATCCTGCCTCTGTGGAACTCGAATTTTCTCCTGGTGAGCGCCTTCGTCAGAATGTCAGCATCCTGATCCTCCGTCGGAATGTAGGACAACAACATGATCCTCCGCTGAACACAGTCTCGGATGTGATGGTACCTGATGTCAATGTGTTTGGACCTATCATGAAAAACTGGATTAACCGAGAGCTTGATGCAGCTCTGGTTATCACAGTAAATCACTGTAGGCTCCAACTGCAACCCGAACAAGCCGACCAGGATCTTCCTCATCCAAATCGCCTCACATGCAGCCAAGCTTGCTGCCATGTACTCGGCCTCTGCTGAACTGAGTGCTACGGATCTCTGCTTCCTGCTGTACCAGGAAACTGCTGTCGACCCAATGCTGAAGATCCCTCCAGATGTGCTCTTTCGGTCCGTTGGGCTCCCTGCCCAATCTGCATCTGTGAAGCCACAAAGCTTCACTCCATCCTCCTGTCTGTACCAAAGTCCATATCCCGTTGTGCCACTGATATAACGCAACACATGCTTGCCAGCCTTCCAAAAGAGCTTGGTAGGCCTAACCATAGCTTGCGAAAGCTGGTTAACTGCATAGCATATGTCGGGTCGAGTATTGACCAGATACATCAACGACCCCACCAACTGTCGAAAGACAGTGGCATCCACTACCTCCTCCGAAGTAGCATCTCCCTTCCTCCATCCACCAGGAAGAGGGGTATCAACAGGCTTGCAGCCTTGCATGTTGAACCTCTCCAGAATCTCCCGGGCATACTTGCCCTGAGAAACAAACAGTCCTCCACTGCGCTGCCAAATCTCCAATCCCAGGAAATAATGAAGGATGCCCAGGTCCTTCATCTCAAACTCTAGTGCAAGATCCTCCTTGCATGAAAGTATCAACTGCTCGTCGCCAGTCAAAATCAGATCATCTACATACAGTACGATGATCAACAGCTTCCCCTCCACCACAATCTGGTACAGGTTTGGATCCGCCTCACTCTTGGAGAATCCAAGCCGGGTGAAGTAGCTGTCTATCCGAGTGTACCAAGCACGAGGTGCTTGCTTCAGCCCGTACAGTGCTCTCTTGAGTCGGCACACATGCGACTCCCTGCTGAAGATCTCGAAACCTTCAGGCTGCTCTATGTACACCTCTTCCTCAATAACTCCATTGAGGAACGCAGTCTTCACATCCATCTGATGGATGTGCCACCCCATCTGCGCTGAGAGAGCAAGGATCGTCCGTATGGAGGAATACCTTGCGACAGGTTCAAAGGTCTCCTCATAGTCGACTCCCTCTATCTGTGAGAAGCCTCGAGCAACAAATATCGCCTTGTACTTCTCCACACTCCCGTCAGCCGCCTGCTTCACTTTGTAGATCCATCGCGAACCTACCACTGACTTCTCCTTCGGTCTTGGGACAATCTCCCATGCACTGTTTCTGATGATCGAATCATATTCTTCGATCATGGCATCAACCCATGCGGGTTCCTCCACCGCTTCCTCGAAAGAGGAAGGCTCCATCACGACACATTTGCTCACAAGAGCCATGTATCCAGTGTACCGATCCGGTGACTGTCTCTGTCTGCGCTGAGCTGTAGGTGGTCCTACAACCCTCTCGCATCTTGAGCCGGTCGCTCGGCTCACCGCGGGTGCGCTTGCGCCCTGCGGTGGTTGGCCCCGCAGGTGGTCTCTTCCACTCCACGAACCTCCTCTTGTGGTGATCCACATCAGGACTCCTCCTTGGGGGCTAACGGCTCCTCCTGCGCGTACGGTGTGGCTCCTCTCAAGCGAACACGCATGGCTTTCTCCTCGAGAAATTTTGTATCATTCGAACAACGGTCTTGCGGCCCCGTACGCTTTGCACGATAGTTGTGGGGGCGTATCAGTGTATGTGGGGCGTATCGATGTACCCCACAAGTATTCCCGCTTCCTGCGGTCGGATCAGCTTCCCCTTCTTGCATCCTTCGTCACATGCATGTGAACAGAAGGGAGCAAAGATTCTCCAAATGGGAAATATCAGGCCTCTTTCCAGAATAAGCCTCCTCTGGTGTACTCATGCCAAGAACCTTGTGAGGACAACGGTTACGCACATACACTGCTGTATTGCATGCCTCAGCCCACAAGTGAAGGGGTAGGCCCTGATCATGCAACATCGCCCGTGCGGCACCCACGATCGTTCTTTTCTTCCGCTCAGCCACCCAGATTATGGCACAACGGGTTGTGGGGGTGCGATGAGCTCTCTCGAATCCCTCAACGTTGCCGAAATTCCCGCCCAGGTCGGTGAGATGGTCCCACCACCATTGTCGCTCTAAGAGCCTTGCCTTCTTCCCGAAGCTCGCTTCTCGATCGGTGCTTTAAACTCACGAAACTTCGCGAATGTATATGTCTCGCTCTTCTTACGCATGAGAAGATCCCGGCCTTTCGACCTCAATCATCAACAAAGATCCGTGTGCTTGTGCTTTGTTGTCGAAGCAACTGATAAAGGACCACACACGTCTGTGTGAACTCTCTCAAGGATCGTCGTGGCGCGACTATCCTTCTCGTGAAAGGTGGCTTTCACATACTTCCCCAAGGTACACCCCTTGCACTGATCTGACTGCGCAAGAGTGCCATTTGGAAGTCCCGTAGAAATCTGCTGCAGTATCTTCAAGGCTCCATGGTGAAGGTGGCCCAATCTCCAGTGCCACAGTTCGCCCTCATCATCCCAGCTCACCACTTCTCCCGCCTTGCATGTCATTGCTGTGCAGCCATCTACTTGCAACTGATACAGGTTCTTGACTCGAACCCCTATCATCCGGGTCTCTCCAGTAGCCTTACTGCGCAGGAAAGCTTTTCCTTCGCTGAAGACCACATCATACCCCTTATCTTCCAGCACCGCCACAGAAACCAGGTTCTTCTTCAATCCGGGCACATGCATGACATCCTTTAACATGAAGGGTTTACCAGACTCCCTCTTAAAGGAAATGGTACCGATACCAGTTGCACTGTATCTACCATCATCGCCCATCTCGATGTGCATGCCCAGATCTTTGTCTTCCAGATTTGAAAACAACTCCCGATCTCCAGTCATGTGGAATGATGCGCCACTGTCCAAGAACCACACCGATCCCATCACACTTGAAACCAAGCATGCGATCAGTGAAAAGTCAAGCTCGAACTGCGAGGCCAATGCCTCTCCAGATGCAGATCCGCCAGCCTTCTTGTTTTTCTTCTTTTGCGGACAGTTCGTGGCATAATGTCCATGCTGGTGACAGTGGAAGCACTTCACCTTGGACATGTCTTGCTTCTGCTTACCCTTAGCACCGGATTGAGAAGACTTCTTCTTCCCCTTCTTTGCTTTGGCAGCCAAAGTGCAGTTTTCTTCATCAGCTCCCTTTGATGAAGCTCCATCTCTGGTATTCCGCCGGATCTCCTCTTGCACGAGATCAGACCACAGTCTTTCCCATCCCGACAACTTTTCCCGACCATTGACACTATCTTGATATGCATGCCAACTCTTCGGCAAACCAAGAAGCGCCAAACTCACCAGATCCTCATCCTCCACCGTCACACCAACACTTCCCAGCTCATCCCGACATTGGGTGAACCTCGTGAGGTACTTGGGGATGCTTTCTCCTCTCTCCATCTTGATGTTTCTCAGTCTATCTTTGAGCGCCAGTTTCCTTTGGTCGCTCTTGCTCTGGTACAGATCTTTCAGCGCTTTCCACATTAAATATGGAGTAGCTTTACCATGCAGGCTGGATACAATATGATCCTTAACGCCCTCCAACAAGATCCTTCGACATTTCGCCTGTTTCTTTTGCCATGCTTCCACAACAGCAGCATCAGTAGAGGTAGGCTTTGGAACATCTTTCTCCACGAATTCCAAAAGCCCATTATCATCCAATACAGCCTCCATGCGGTCCTTCCATGCAACATAATTCGAACTGCCTTCAAGAGCATATTCGAGTCGCAAACCGTTGAAGGACATTTTCGCCGCGGCACCAAGAACACAAATCTGCAAATTCGAATTTCACCAAGAGCTGATAAACTTGATCGCTTCCGATCTACACTTGAGAGCTAATTATTTCCAAATCAGAGATTGACTGCACGGGCATTCACCAGATCTTTCACCTTACAAGGAAGGATGAATATTCCGGAGGCTACCTGGCCAGCATGCAGGCTCTGTCCGAGGAAATAATAAACAATCACCGTAATAGATCTCGACGATTAATTTTGCTCCGATACCATGTAGAAATTTGCTGAATAATGAAGTTTATTCTCTGCGATTAACCTGATCATACATCAATTCGAATTGCATGCATAACACATAATCGCTTCTACCATTAATCGTCACATGCGGAATAAAAAACAAAGCGACAGAACATCAATTTACACACATAGAACGCAGTATGTATGGGGAAAGCTTATAGCTGAAAAACTCCAGCTATATGTATCATATAATGGATGAGAATCATGTAGTTTTACACAATAGAATAATCCTCACAAGTACACAGTACTGTCTCCAAAAACTACACACAAAACTAGCTCAGTTTGAACCGATCACGGGTTCAAAACTCCTCCTCTAGTCTGCCTGCCTCTACTGCGCAATCCAAAGTGTGAATGTAGCTGAACCAAGTTCGAATTCACCTTGATTGAACAACGCAACCATCACTGGCACTCTCATCCCACTGATTGTGCAAATCTCATGCACAACTTATGTACAACTGTTGTCGATCTCACACTTTCATCTACCTCTTCCACTTGTCTTCACTGAACTGTCCATGCACTGAGTTAAACTGATGTGTTCTTTAGTTGAATAACGAGTTAATATCAGTGAATTAAATAATATTTAATTCACCCAACTCATCTCTAGTGTGATCGTCAGTTAAACTGATCACAACTAGTTCAACTAGTTAACCGGAACACAATCTCCATCAACTCCTCAATCAACTCCACCAAAACTCTGCCACATGAGTCTAACTGAAGTCAATCACGCATTAGCTCAACCAAACACATGGGAATAGCATAAATCCTCATGTCAGCTGCATGCCCCACCTCCGGGGGTAAAACTGAAGTGCCGCAAGAGAGTAAACTGAAGTTTAGAGTCCAAATATTATTAAGGGTAAATAATATTTGACTATTCTATTTTTAGCTCGGCGGTCTAAAAATAGAAACCACCTGAAAGTCTAAAAATAGAGGTCCATCTATTTTTAACAACTCGACCAATCATCCAAGAATAACATACTTCAACCCCTGGACCATGCTCCATATGTCTAAAAATAGACATAGTCTAAAAATAGACTTTGCGCCAAAAATAGCCTGCGGGCCCACCTAGTGAAGGCGACTTCTTTTCACTAGGCTCCATCATCTTGCTGCATTTTCAACAGATTCAAACATAGATATTAGATACTCATGAGTCATACATCATCATTGATACTATAATACAAATTACAATGATACATTGATACACCATACATGATACAATCATCAAATTTACTCAGAAAGACAAGATTGAAGATAGTAAGATACTGTAGTTTTTTCATTAAGTCATTAGAATCAAAATGTGTTACATAAGAACACTGCCAATGGCAAATAGAAATAGAAAATACAAAATCAACTACAGTCTACAAGACTACAAGCCTGAAGCCTCAATGAGTCAGAGTCATCAATCCTCATAATCAGCATCATTGTCCAAATCTTGATCATCATGCTCACCACTGCTCTCCGCTGCATCCTCCTCCTCTATCATCTCTGCATCTGCTGGTGTGGAGGATGACCCCTCTAATCCATCATCAAATCTGACAGGCTCTAGCACTAGCGCATTGAGATCCAAGTTGGCCAATGCCAACTCAACACTGCTGTCCAGACCCATATCATCAGAAAAGACATCCCACATCTTTGTCTTTCCCTTCAACCACTCCTCCCTCTGCCTGTAGATGAGACGAAGGTTGGTGTGCACATACACCATTGTCTCTGCCCTGGACTGCTCAAGCCTGCTCCTCTTCACACTATACAAATTCCCATATGTGCTCCAATTCCTCTTGCAACAAGAGGATGAAGTCACCTGAGAGAGGAGCCTCATGGCTAACTGCTGTAGAGGGCTTGCTGCCCCATGAGTTGCCCACCAAGAATGGGGCTTCTTAGCCCCCCTGTCTCGAATCAAATCATAGCCTCCAAATCGCCCCTTGCCAGTGGAAAAATCTGCAAAGGCATCCTCCACCTCATCAAGGGATGCCCTATCCTGAAAAATCTTCCTCAACGCATCTTTCCTCCCCTATGAGATTTCAGCGTCCATGTGAGGAGGGAATCTGCGGGAAGGTCCACCATTCAGCCACTCATGGCTGTAGTATTTTGGGTTCAAGGAGTGAGCCAAACAATGTAAAGGTGTGCAATTCTTGTCCCATCTGCTGACAAGAATATCCTGTATGACGGTGAAGAAGGCCTCGGGTGATGTCTCATACTTTGGGCACTCACTCTGTAAAATAATGGTCCTCACAGACTCAATCATGGAATCCCATCCCTCATAAACCTCTCCTAGGATGGGTTGGTCTGTATCTGCAAATCTGAGCAAGGAAATGATAGGCTCCATGATCTGAATAATTAGATCTACCTTCTCCCACCATATATCATCCAACACTATGTCCTTCACCTTCTTTGAGGCCGCTTGATCCATCTTTCTCCAAAAAGACCAAAACTCTGAAATAACCATAGACCCAAGAGCGGTCTTGACCTCCCTCAACCTCTTCAACATGATGAATGAAGAGGCAAACTGTGTATCTGCAATCTTCAACAATGATAGATTGTTGTACTCCTTGTAGATAGTGAGGACATTTGTATGGTTTGTTACAAAGTTGCGGATATGTCGCGCATCCTCAATAGTGGCTCCAATCCAAAGTACATCAGAAGCAATAGATTTTAGTGCCAAGTTCAATGAATGGACAATGCAAGGTGTCCAAAATACTTGTGGATATTTTGCTTCCACAATCATGCCAGCAGCCTTGCAAACAGGTGCATTATCTGTAATGATTTGCACACAACAATCCACACCTACACTTTCAATAACTTTGAGAAATAACTCACCCATATATTGTGCATCCTTGTACTCTCCAAGTGCATCCACTGCTTTCAAGAAAACTACACCATTCGTGGATGACACCATGAAGTTAATGAGTGGGTGGCGTGCTGGATCTATCCATCTATCAGAAACAATGCTAACCCCAGATGTTGGCCATGCTGATTTAATAGGCTCAAGCATTTTGTCCACCTCTTTCTTTGCCTTTGTCAACAATGTGGTTCTGAGCTTCTCTGACCCAGGAGGCACATACCTTAATGGAGCCCCATGACAAAGAGCTCGACACATCTCAATAAATAGAGGTGACCGTGCAACATTAAAGGATATGAAGTTCTGATAGAAAAAAAATGCAATGGTGAGGTCAAGCTCTTCCCTTTTCTCTTTTTTGAAAATCTTGTCCATTGGACCAACTGCAGTTGCCTTTCTCTTTGCTAATTCTCCCCTGCTAGAAGTCTCAAAAGGGAACTTGCTGCTGCTTTTCCTCAAGAATGAAAGGGGGTCATCAGTCTTGGATTTTTTTGATTTTGCTACCACATTTGCCTCACCAATACTCTGCTCTTTCTCCATTTTCTTCCTATCTGGCGATTCAATTGTTGTACAACATTTAACGCCACAACCTGGAATACCCAACAAATGAGATTTCACACGGAAATATGTGCCATTGAAATGGCCATTGCAAAAATTGCATTTCCATGAACAATTTCCTCCTCCCTTTTTTGCTGCCCCCTCCTCTCTTGTCGCATATTTCCACAATGGGTATTTGGGGTCAACAATTTGTTTTCTCTGCACATTTGAAGCTATTGTTGCAGCCCCACTTCCAATGGATGGAATACTTGCAGACCCTGATGAAAGAGGGACAGGAGGGGCATCTCCAATGGAGACATTCTTCCCCTTACTTTGCCCCTGTCTTGCTACCTTTGATTGAGCCATGAATACTGTAAAAAATAAAAAAAAACAACTAAATATATAAAACATATGCACATGCAAACACTAACAACAAACTAAATGCAAAATATAGAGGGACAATGCACTTACCGGATGCTCGAATCTCTTCGAAAGAACTCCCTTTCTCCTTGCTCACACTTGCTCCTTACTCACACTAGCTCTCCTTCTCACTTCACAAATGAAATGGATGAGAAAATAGAGAAGAAAAACTGCATTTTATAAAAAAAATAGCGCGATTTTGCTTGCCGCGGGCCCGGCTGTACGGGATACGGCGTATCCGACGGGGTACGGTCGGGATACGGCGTATCCCTTTTCGGACACGCCGTATCCCGACCGTACCCCGTACGGATACGCCGTATCCTTTGAATTGGGGCCGAATCCGGTACGGGTAGGTGTCCGATACGGGGATTCGGGGATTCGATGACATTTTAGGAGTATCCGGTGACTTAGCTAGGAACAAACAAAACATCATTCACTTCAAGAACATCACTTGATGGCATCTGGAAGGAAATGGGGCCCATTCCTGTCATAGGACATGTAGTATCATCACCCAACTCCACACACACCTCTCCCTCTTGTTATTGAAGCCTACAAAAGAGCTTCCTATCATAAATCATGTGTCTCTAGGCCCCACTATCCACATACCATCCAACATTTCACATAGTGTTAGAAGATAAATAGGAGACCATGGAGAAGGCAAATTTCAAATTGGGATGATCCTCACCACTCCTACGACAATACCAATTGCAAGTCATTTTGCCTTCTTCTTCTCCAAACATTGGTAGGCATAATGTCCCAACTAGTGACACCTAAAACATTTCACCTTACTCAACTCTTTCTTTCTTAGAAAATCTTCCTTATTACCATTCTTGTTTGCTTTCATGCATCTTTTTTTCTTTCTTTCAACGAAGGATATTTCTTTTACTTCAATTTGTTCTGTTGAACATGACCCCAACCTAACCTCTTCCTACACAAGGTCATCCCAAAGCATTGTGAAGGTAGGCAACTTCTCACGAGCATAAGCACCCTAGACAAAAGGGCTCCAAGATGGAACAAGTCCATTCAAGGCAATGGGCACCAACTCCTTATCTTCCAACATTGTCCCTAACCTCTTCCTACACAAGGTCATCTCGAAGCTTTGTGAAGGTAACTTCTCATGAGAATAAGCAACCTAGACAAAAGGCCTCCAAGATGGAACAAGTCCGTTCAAGGCAATGGGCACCAACTCCTTATCTTCCAACATTGTCCCTACATTAGCCAAGTGATCTCTCAACTTTGTGATCCTAGGCAGGTAGCTCACCATTGTGTCTATCTTGCTCATGTATATGGCAGAGAGCTTCTTTTGCAAGAGAATCTATCTAGAGAGAAAAGAACTTTGAAATAAACCAACCAAAGCATCAAAAAATTTCTTATCTGGCGACTTATCTACAATGTGAAGGATGAAGTGATCATTTGCCAAATCAAGAATGATTCTCTTTGCCTTAGCCTCCTTAACATGGGTGGCCAATTTCTTTGGATCATAAGGTGCAACTATCTCTTTCTCAACTTCCTCCATAAGCATCTATACCATGCACTATCAATGTATGAAATTGGAAGCACCATCCAATTTATCACACACCTTAAGACCAAGAGTTATCATCCTACCAATCTAAAGCACACCTCAAGGCATAGAAAAACAATAAATGAAGTACAATGCTTCTAGGGTTCAAGAGCTTTTCCCAAGTAACCTAAGGTTTCACACCAATCAACCTCTACTAGGTCAAGTACCACTTTCCAACTCCCTCTTCACTGAGAGAGCAATCTCACTGAAAATAGATCTGATGCCATATATAAATTTCTGATATGATATAGAGCAAAGAATGAAATTCAGAAACTTCAAATCATTTACTTGAGTTTTCCCAGATCTAATCCATGTGAACTTTCAACATTAAGGCTGATCTGAAGTATTCAATTAGAGCAGCACATACTTCACTTTATTTCAATCCGAATCACTTGGCAGCTCAATAGAATAAATACAATACAAGTGTACTTCAATTGCAACAAGGTACAACCCTTAAGGCACATTTTCAATGCATATAAAAGAAATGAAATACCTTTATTACAGCAAAAAATCTGATCATTTATCTTCCGTATGTGTGTTAAATTACCTAACAAAATTTCAGCTATATAAAATGTCAAATCAGAGTGAACAGACCACTGGAATCCACCCTATCAAGAAGATAACAAAGGCTGAAACCAAATCAGCAAGTACACAATATTTGGACAGCTGATAATTTCATATATATATGAATGTGTGTGTGTGTGTGTGTGTGAGAGAGAGAGAGAGAGAGAGAGAGAGAAATAAAATACAAGTACATACCTGCATTATCATAAAACTAGTACAAGTTAAGCTCTTGAAACCCTATCTAGGGAAACTACGAAAACCCTAGTCATCCTAGTTAGAAATCACTTCTAACCAAAGCTAGTCACTCCACCAAGAATTCTCAAAAAACTAGTATCATCATCAGCAAGTCCTCCTTGGCACATGCAAAACGTCTCATTCTCTTCTCCTCGATAAGCATAACAAATAAATACAATTTCCAAATGTCAAAAATCCCTAGTCTTCTTTCCTCACAAAAGCTACAAGATACAATGCTTCTTTTACCCTTATAGGATTTATGACAAACCCTAACTTCTTTGCCTCCCTAAATAAAATCCTAACCCTAGATTACTTGAAATTTCCCCAAGAACATAGTGCTCCAAGACAAAGATAATAAAATGAATATTACAAAGAGAGAGATAGTGAAAATTGCACTTCACTCCTCATATCGCTAATATAGATGTGAGATGAAGGAAAAAATGAAAGGAATCTCTTGTTTCTCTATTGACATGAGAGGAATCCAATTGCATAAAGTGGGCACTCAACCTAACTCTACACAAATAGGCTCACGTGGAATATTCTCTCAATATGTGGCATCTTAAGCTCCAAGGTTAAAGCGTCCAACAGGCAAGGCTCCAAGGCATAAACACTCCATGAGATGTGTCCAATGCTCCACCTCCTCAAACCCCAAAGCTCCAACACTCCTCCTAAGCCATCTACTCCTTTAGGTCCACCCTACCTACATGATCACTCCCTTAACCCAAGCATCCTCAACTCAAGCACAATCCTCCATGCAAGTAACCAAGTGTGGCCATGCCATCTAGGGCTCAACAAGCTCCTCCAAGATGCCAAACACTCCTCCAAAGGAAGTTGTTCTCCTTAGCAAGCAACAAACATCCATGTGTGCACTGCACGAAGAAGTCACCAAATTGTCTAGGTCTCGTAAACTTGGAGGAAGAATGCCATATAAGTATCCATAAAGCGTCAAGCAATCACACCATCTACCACGTATTTTACCGACAATTAGCAGGGTCAATTTACTATAATTGCAAGAAGTTAAATTGATTAGATTCGTGTTGGGAAAAACCTTTGTTATTACATGGCCAAGCTCAACAATGATTGTGTATGTATATATTGAATACAAGGGATGGTTTTCCATCCTCATCTCCCCCCACCAATGCATTTGGGGCAATATATGATTGGGGATCAGACCCCTCACAAATATTTATTTGGATATTGCTTAATTTGTATTACATCAATAATGTATTATATGCTTCAAATGATGTTGGGGAGTGCATTGTGCACTTGTGATGGTTGGCAGATGCACTACCAAACACCTCCAAGACTAGTCTGTGAGGACTTCAACATAGTGGAGGATCAAGAACAAAGTAGGGTGCCCTTTCAACCAAAATACCATGTGGGAAAAAACAACCTAATTAATTTTTAGAGACCAAGATGCCTTTACATCCCAAACATTTATAGGCACCACGATAGTTCTGGACAAGGTTGCTGGGAAGCGTCCCTCCGCCTTCTAGTTATGGTCGTGGTACTCCTGAGAGTACTAGAAGACCACCATTGCCTCGTGGTTCTCACAAGTTAGACATTTCTTGTGGGCGTGGCAAGGGGCCAGCCAATAGATAAAATAGATTTACAATTTAATAGTCTTTTCTATTTTCTAGTAGTTTTTAACTTTATAACTGTTGAACAGTTGAAACTTGACTCTTTCATATTTATTATGATATATTGAATATATGACAATTTAAGTTTGAAGTTTGAATTTGAAAGGTGAAACTTTGAAGTTGGCATTTATAAGTTTATAAGTCATTATGAATTATGAATATGATGCTTCATGAAAGTTGAAAGTTGTTTCACTTCGTTTCATTTTATAACATTTCATTTCATGTTAAATATTCTTTGTTGTAATGGTTATTGGTTACACTTAGCTTACAAGTAGAACTATGGTGATCAATGAATCAATGATGATAAATGTTATATATTGAATTTTGAAATCAATGAATCAATGATGATAAATGTTATATATTGAATTTTGAAATCAATGAATCAATGATGATAAATGATATATATCAATGATGATAAATGTTATATATTGAAATTTGAAATCAACGAATCAATGATAATAAATGTTATATATCAATGATGATAAATGTTATATATTGAATTTTGAAGGCTTGAAACTTTAAGATTGATGAATCATGAGACTCAAGAGTCAATATGTTGTATGTTTCCAACTTGTGGGCGTGGTTGATGAAGATTATACCTTCTATATGATTGATGTTATATGGTTCAATCTATGTTTTTTATGTTTTTTATGTCTAATTCATCATACTACATGCTTTTGTTGGCATATATGCATCAAAATATAAAAATATATATATTTAAAAAAAACGCTCTCGGACCGGGAGCTTTTGAAAATGGCACTCCCGCTCCCAAGTAACCATGGTTCTGGAGTTACGGTTCACTTGGAACAACTTCTACAAAGGTCAAGAACACATCTTACAAATGCTAGATAGAGATACGCTCTCAAGGTAAGAATCCTTTTTCTTTGATGCTTTAAGTGGAAAGTTGGATTCTAAGCACAATCGTGAAATCTAAGTGTTAAAAAAAATACTAGATAAAAGAAAAAGAAAAAAGAGAAATATAACCTTTGAGAAATTGAATATTGAACCAAGGAGAAAATTCGAATTACTTATAAAATATGATGTTGTATTATTGACGAACATGAATACAATATATAGAATCTCCAAGAGGAAGAACCAATTTGAATTAGGTTGGGATTCCATGTGCATGCATTTAGTATAACTGAAAAGCACTTTTTCCTAGTTGGAAAGTCAATTAAATTGGGATAACCAAAATTAGCAAAATATCCTAGAATGGAATGAACTTGGAGTAAGTGGAATTAGAAATTAGATAGAACTGATTAATAACTCACATGCAAAGAATAGGACTAAAATTCAACTAACATGTGGTAGGTGAGATAAGTTAGGTGGCAATTGCTAGATATGTGGGAGGAAATGTGTGAAAATTTCTGAACCTAAGTTACAGAAACCCTACTGCAGTTTTCAGATTTACTTCTCCTATTTGTTCTGTTAAATTAAGAAATTATTTTTTTGAATTATCCAACAAAAATATCAAAGTAAACACTATTGCAGCCTACATATACATACAAATCATTTACTGAAGCATAACGCACACATGACAAAGGACAATATTTTTTGGACAATGTCCCCGTAAAAACCCAATGCAGGAAAACTAGTGCAGCGGCTCTTAGAGGGTTTGTTTATTAGGCAGAATATCTGAATACAATCAAGGGCACCAACAATGGTTTGCCTAACAGAGAAATCACGGCAAATGTACCTCTATCACTCGAAGATAGAAAATATGGTTGATTCCGCTGAGGCTTCACACCCTCTGAATAATGATGAATACAAGCCCTTTCTAGCCCACTGGAAATCCCAGCGCTACCTCTCCCGGCATGGCGGCAGCTCTACGTAGCTACTAGAGCCTTTGCGCAGCTAGGGCTGATTCGACAGCAGTTGGTGGAGGATTTCCGGGAGGGAAATCACTCCTCAGAGGGTGCATATTCTCTAGAGGGTTTCTAGCGCTAAGAAACACAGATTTGAGTCTTTTGCTGAGGACAACAACAGAAGAAGGGAGAAGAGTATTCTCTTCGACATCTTTTGAGTAGAGATGGCCGCAAATGGATTGAGGGATCAGGACAGGTTGGATGGAGCATCCAACTTCGTCGTCAGGAAGGCCAAAATCCTGTTGATTCTTGATGAATATCGCATCAAAGATCATGCCGAGAAGGTTGTGGATGTCCCTGTTGACGTTGATCCGTTGAAGAAGTATGAAGAACTGCAAGCAAGGGCAAACGATCATGTGGTCACACACATTGTTGAAAAGAACACAACAAATGAGATGTGGACGACGTTGACCTCATTGAATCAGGCGACTTCTGTCTAGAGGAGAATGCTTCTGGAGAATCAAATTCGGATATTTCATATGCATAATGGAGAGGAAATCGACCCCTTCCTCATTAGATTGAAGGCGACTCATGATTAGTTGGTTGTTATGGGGGGCACTCCTGATGAGGGTATACTGGTCAGGACTGCCCTAAATGCAATGTCTGAAGAGTGGGAGACCTTTGTCCAAGGCATTTTGGGCAAAGCGACACTTCCAAATTGGGAAGACAAGTGGGCAGCTCTTTGACAAGAAGAGATCAGGAGGATGACCAAGGCGGGCAACAACTACAGAGGAATCAATATCAAGAAGGAGGAGGAAGATGCGGCTCTCGCATATAAGGGACAATAGGGGCAGGAAGGGAAGAAGAAGAAAGACCTTTCAAAGGTCAAGTGCTTCAGATGTGGTGAACTAGGACATTTAGCCACACAATGCCCTTAGAAAAAGAAGGGGAAGGAAGATTTTGATTCAAAGGTTGCATCAGCTAAAGGTGATGATGGGAGTGATGATGATGTGACCATGAGTGCTCACGTGCCTCAGGGGAAGAGGTGGGGCGACATTGATCTATAGCTCTTTCGAACTGCCGTGATTGGGGCAGGATCTTTAAACTCTTGGATCACATACGAGCTACGGGAGCCCTTAATAACAGTAGCAGGATGACTGGAGTCAGTTGGTGCGAAGGATTATGGAGGCACATAGGCAGAGCTAGGACGTTGAAGACTTGAAAAGCGCAGAGCAAAGGCAGCAACAGCGTGGTAGTAGCGCAGAGGCTGATGGGATTTCAGCAACTCAGAGGCAGTGCTTACACAGTGTAGAGTAGCAGCAGCACAGAGCGCAGTTTAGCAGCAGAAGGTGCTTCATTATCAAGTGCATCCAGACTGACTTGTCTGTTAGGATTTTCGGTGATGTCCTTTAGTTGCTTACTTCTCAGCAACTGAGTTGCAGTGCAGCAGTTATCAATGGTAGTACTATGGGCAACATGATGCAGCATTTGAGAGGGAGCTACAGTACAGATGAGGCAGTGACTGTGGCAGAGTCATGGGCAGCAGTACAGAAAGCAACAATGCAGTGGATGTAGGGTAGCAGTCGAGCATCAACAGCATAGAGGACCGATGTCGTGGATCAGGGTCATGCTTCAGGTTGAAGTATTGCTAGAGCACATTCCTCGCTAAGAGGAAGTGTTGATTTTTGGGTAGTATCAGATGTGCTCTAGCTCTGAAACTTTGTGGATGGGCTAGAACACATGAGACCTCTAAGACCCAGAAATCGTTTGGAGAAATTCCACGCGGAGCTTAAGTTATTCAAATAATTAATTATTTTAATGGAGACCCTAAGTCTAACTTAGGGAAATTAAATAGTTAAAGTGAATTAATTTAACATGTGGGTGAGAATGTTCTAAGTGACAAGGATCAAGTCTTTTCTAATCTTAGTCGTCGATTAGAGATTAGATCACAGTCGTTGAATGTTCAACAAGAAAAGTATTAAAGGAAGGCTTGGGGCCAGTTGGAGAACACACACATAATGGCAGCACTTGAGCTAAGTCGAAATTCTGGTGCACAGTTTGCTGATAATTTTCGAGTGAGCTTGTAATGCAGCAAGGGGCAGTTCGGCAGTGGGATTTCTAATCTAAGGCCGAGAATACAATAGCAGAGAGTCAGATAAGCACCAAAGGAGCAGCGTAGGTCCAGGAGGGGTGACGCAGCCCAACCAGGCTCACGCAGGCCCAAAGACGTGACGCGGGCCTAGAGGAGCTGACACAGAGCCTAAAGGGGCAACGTTGGGGTTTCAGTGGGCCAGATCGGGCTCATATTCAACAAATCGGAAAAGATGACGCAGCCACACTGAAGGGTGACGCAGTCTCAGCACAGAGCTTGCTGGAGACTGCATAGGCACTTGTGGCGTTCCTCATTCTGGGCTGAATCAACCATAATATCTGTCTCCAGAGATAGAGGTACTTCTGCCATGATTTTCTCTGTTGGGTAAATCACTACTGGTACCCTAATTTTTATTCAGAAATCTACATAATAATAAAACCCTCAAGAGTTATTGCACCAATTTCCCGCATTGGGTTTTTCCGGGGACATTTTTCCGAAAACTCTTGTGTGTCCTTTGTCGAATGTGCTTATTTCTTCAGTACTTGAATTGTATATTTATGTAGGCAGCAGCATATATACTTCGATGTTTTTCTTGTATTATTTAGAAAAATAACTTGTCAAGTTAATCAAACAAGTAGGAGAAGTAAATTAGATTACTGTTGTAGGATTTTTGTTTAGTAAATTCATAAATTTTCACATTACGCATTTTAGAGGAGCAGCAGTTCTACGCTAAATTGTCCAAGTGCGAGTTTCGGTTGACAGAGATGCTCTTTTTGGGGCATATTATTAGGGAGGATGGCATGAGGGTGCATGAGGATAAGATTAGGGCCATCCGGGATTGGCCAGTACCTTGGAATGTGACTGAGTTGAGGGGCTTCGCGGGCATATGCACCTATTACCAGAAGTTTGTGAAGGGCTTCTCACAGTTTCCAGCTCCCCTCACAGATCTGACCAAGAAGGGGGCCTTCGCATGAACAGATAGAACACAAACAGCATTTGAGCGCCTCAAGGAGGTGATGAGCAGTTGTCCAATATTGGCACTCCCTGATTTCACTCAGCCATTCACCTTGGAGTGCGATGCATCAGGTGAAGGAGTTGGCACAGTTTTTTCACAGGATGGCCACCCCATCGCTTTTGATAGTTGAAAACTCCTTTCGCATGAGAGGTCGTATTCTATTTATGACAAGGAGATGTTGGCCATTATGCACGCATTGGCCAAATTCCGGCAGTACTTAGTGGGCAACAGGTTTAGAGTGAAGACTGGCCACAATAGTTTTCGCCATTTTCTGGGGCAACAGGGCCTCAATGACAGGCAGTAGAAGTGGGTCAACAGGTTTCAGGCCTACGATTTTGATATTGAGTATGTCAAAGGGCAAACACAATGCAGTAGCAGATGCATTATCGAGGAGGCCTGCGAGGCGCGACACTTTCACCCATGAGCATCTGCCATGATTGGAAGGCACAGTTGTTGGTAGGGTACTCCAAAGATCGACGGGCATGAGAAATCTTGGAGGGCGCGAGATCTTGGAGGGTACACAAGCTTATGAGCGTTACAGGGTGATGCCTGACGTCATCTACTACAAAGGACGCATATTCTTCGTGTCGGGTTCACAGTTGAGGGAAAAGATACTCCATGCAGCCCATGACTCCCCATTGTCAGGACACCAGGGGTTCCTAAAAACGTATAGGACGGTCAGAGAACGCTTCACGTGTAAGGGCCTCAAGGGAGATGTGTTGAGGTATGTGTAGGAGTGTGAGCCTTGTCAGAGGAACAAGGGGGAGTTGACCCACCCAGTCGGGTTGTTGCAGCCATTTCCCATTCTTGACGAGAAATAGGAAAGTATCTTTATGGATTTTAAATTTTTATCACAAGGCTTCCCATGGTGCAAGGCAGAGACTATATATATGTGGTGGTGGATCAGTTGACCAAATATGCACACCTCTTTGCTATTCCAGCCCGGTATTTTGCTTCGCAATTAGCGGAGCTGTTTTTTAGAGAGGTCTTCCACTTGCATGGTCTTCCCAAGACCATAGTCAATGACAGGGATAGTCGCTTCATGGGGGCATTCTAGCAAGAGCTTTTTCGGTTAGTGGGCACTAAGCTCACCCCCAGCACTAGCTACCACCCACAAACGGATGGCCAAACCAAGAGAGACAACAAATGGTTGGAGGGCTACCTACGAAACTATGTGACCGGGTAGCAGAGAGAATGGATCCAGTGGTTGCAATTGGGAGACTACTACTACAACACCATCCATCACATGTCCATCGGTATGTCACCTTTTTGTGCCTTGTATGGTTATGACACTTTGTCTTTTGCTGACATTGTTTTTGGATACAGTCGGGCACCAAAGGCCAAAGATTGGATCTAATAGAGCCAAGATATCCTCAAGGCTCTCAAGGACAACCTACTAACAGCCCAAAATCAAAAGAAAGTGTATGCAGACAGGTACGGGATCGAGAGGCAGTTTGAGGAGGGGGACTTGGTCTTCTCGCGGCTACAGCCATAAAGACAGTCCATGCTGAAGCAGAAGGGTGTTGAAAAGCTACAGCCTCATTTTTATGGGTCATATCGGGTGATTGGAGAGTTGGAGAGGTGGCCTATGAGCTAGAGCTTCCACTCGGAAGCAAGATCCACAATGTTTTTCATGTCTCATGCCTCAAAAAGGTGTTGGGACAGCAGGTGACAGCAGCCACAAAGTTACCTCCACTAGATGATGAGGGACATCTTGTGTTAGAGCCGGAGGCCATTTTGGAGACTCAAGAAAGGAAGTTGAGCAAAACTATCTGGGAATATTTGGTACGTTGGAGGAACTTACCGGAAGAGGATTTCACTTAAGCATCCAGCACTATAATGTTCCTTCCTAGAATAATTTCCCTAAATCTAATTTCACAATTTTGCCATTTTTGAATATGATGGGGGCCCACGAAATTTTGGGTTAAGACATAAAAGACGAGAGCCAAAATAATTTTACTAGTGCAATGTGGGGACCACACCCACATGAAATACGCATTTCCTTGGAAGAAAAATCGAAATGCTAAGGTGGGAGGTCGAAAATATTGATGGAGGGGCCCACATGGGAAGGAAAATCAAAATTATAAATAGAAGGAGCCTAGCAGCTATTGGGGTCTTTTGTCAACCTAATAATTCTCTTATCCCTCAAGTTGTTTAGTTGGATCACATCGCTGTTCAGCATAGAGTTTTCCAAGGGGAGATTTCACCCTTCTTTCGATGGACTTCAAGTGCCACCCTAGGAAGGTAAGATTGTTGGTACATTGGAGGGAGATTTGTGGAGTTCAGGGTGCATCGTGCAGTCATTTCCCTCTTTCAATTCGTGGTCCAGGAGGATGCAGTAGCGAATCACGTGCCACTCATTTCAATTGTTTTCCAGGCAATGTTAGCCAAGAGAAATTTTGCATAGCTACTCCAGGGGAAGACCAAGCCTTGTGAGGAGTTTTGGGGCCAAAGATTGTTGCCTTGAGGCAAGTCGAATTTCTCTTACCCAGGGCCTGTGCAGGAGCCAAATTTCGGGCACACATGGGAGGTTGAGGAAAGGAGTTGGGGAGTTGGGTTGTGCCAGGAATTTGAGGAAGTCATCCAAGGAGTAAAGTTTAGCATGTTTGGAGTGATTAGAGGGTTGCTACATGAATTTCCAAACACGTCGTATTTTCCAGCCAGTTGAGGTGGACGTGGTATTTGAGGGTCAATTTTCGGAGCTCAGAACTAGACCAAACCCTTTTTGGGTTTTGGTGGGTTTATTGAGAGAAGCCCAAGGCTAGTTTTGCATAATTTTCTTAGCATCGAAGGTGGCTATTTTAGCAATTTCTTTCCAGTAGACAGTGCAGTTTCCCCAGGGTAGCACGGGGTATATTTGGTGCAGCTCATTCTCTCATTTGGGTGTTGTATTTTCCAACCTGGGGCTTGTCTAGCTTGCCATTGAGGCAAGCCCAAGTGTACTGCTTTCATACCCCATTGTACTATTGCCCCAAATATATAATAAAATGGCTCAGTTGGATGGTGTTCTTGCAGATTTCATGGGTGTTTACTTATATTTCTGAATTTTGTGTATGCATGTCAATTTTTGCTTTGTTTATCACTTTTCGTCCTAATTAGGAATATTACAAGCAAGGAATTATCAATATTGCATGAGAACAATCTACACCAAATGTAAATAATCTCATAGCAATTCTAGCACATCAAGCAAAGAAGTATTTCCACACCACACCAAAATGGATCTCCAAATAGTGGTCAGTTGGATTCTCAATGAACATTGAAAGCAGTTTCTAGTATCATTCAAAAAGCCATTCCCCAATTCCATTTATCTTATTTATACAATAGAGACAGAGACAGGTTGATTCTTTTGTTTCATCCACTTGGCTAACCATTCCCTTTCTTGGCTCTTCAAATTCTCTATTCAACTATCTATTTCTTCCACCTCAAAGTTAGATTTTTTTTAACAGTTCAAATTCCTTTGTTCAATTTTGAAACTTTTATCTTGGCTATTCAGTTTCACCATTCATTTATCCTTTTGTCCTATCTGTAGGGATTAATTCAAATTTCCTATCCTTCCATGGCACTTAGGGGTTTTGATTCATTTTCTCAATTCGAACTTTCTTGCAACCGTGAGGTCTCCTTCTCGGTTTGAACACTTTTCGTTACTATTTAAACTCCTTTTTGGAATGTTGACTCCCCTTGTCTAGAGAGATGCTCCACATGTAAAAGTACTTGCAAGCTGGTAAGCCTATAACAAGGTGCACATCATACCTAAGCATATCTCTGACATATAATGGTTTATGGGATTGCTGTACAATTGCAGCTGTGGATATCCTGACTCGGCCCTCAACATCAGATATCTCTTCAATTCCTTTGCTAACGAAATATTATTTTCCTTATCTATTTAAAGTTTAGACCCTTGTAAATTTGTGTAGATGTTCTATGCTTGATGCAACTTTACTTTTCTTCAATATTAGATAGCAATCACATAAACCATAAAGTAAAATGTTGTTAGAACATACTAGTAGATCAATAGAAGACAAACCAGAAACAGATAAGAGTGGTGGTGCGTTACGGCGGTCAACAGGATGCTTCAACCAGCGAAGTCTCAATATGGTCGACTAACCAGTAATGTCACACAACCCTCAGAACAGCCAAACGGTCAACTCAAAAGTCAACCCCAGAAAAAGTCAATGTTGTCAGTCAACGGTCAATGCACAGCACCAGCACCAGCGATAGCAACAAGTAAAAGTCAACGCAGCACGGTCTACGGTCAACCTTTGACCTCGGTTCTTATGCCAAAATGTATGGACTTCAGAAATCGAAGTCTATGCCAAAAATCAACTCCTTTGGACCATGCGTTGACCAAAGTCAATGCTGGTCAAACCTGCAGTGGAAACCCTAGCTGCAACAGAAATATCTTTGACCTTCTTTCCCATGTGTGAACCAAAAACTACCTCCAAGCAGCTTGAACGAATCAGAAGAGGAGAGAGAATGTGTGAGGATGAGATGAGTGAAATGTCCTCCAACGTTGACTCTATTTATATCAATCACTGAGGGTGTGTGACACCTCTGCTAGGGTACAAAACCTTAAGGTCAACCTGCACATATTTGAATGTATTAAAAAATAAACTCAAAATAAATGTTCTGTTCATCGGATTAAGATGATTTGTAGATCGATCTTACAGCTCTCCGAAAGAGGAACCCAATAAAAATATTGGTATCTTCATCTGAGCATCACAACATGGAGTTTGGACCTAGTTGTCCAATTTTAACACTCCCTCTCAACTAGGGAGAACTCCATCCACATGTGCAACCCAAACATCGTGTGTCATCCCACCGTAACTTGCTTTGCTGGCCTCTTTATTTCAGAACAGAGATGGGTCAGTCACAAAGACATCATTCTCGGCTAACAGATTCAGCCCAGAGGTCTGAAACCTCTATAGGACTCACAAAGAGTCTCATACCAACCCAAAGTTGGTTTATCTGACCCGAAGTCAGTAGGAGCTCTGAAACCTCACTTGGACTCAAGAGAGTCATATATACTAACCCGATGTTAGTCTCACTGACCCGAAGTCAGTTGGAGGTCCGAAACCTCACATGGACTCAAAGAGTCTCATACCAACTTGAAGTTGGTTTATCTGACCCGAAGTCAGTAGGAGGTCTGAAACCTCACTAGACTTGATCCCAAATCAAGTGGTTGGACACATGTCATCCTAGATAGAGAGTATGGCAATCTCTAATGCGTCCATCAATCTTTGCTACTAGTCTCTAGCTTTTCCCACCTCATTGGCCAAATAAGAGGTACTTCCCATGAGTCTGGAACTCAAATGGGTAGGATGCATACAAGGCACAGATCATGAGAGGCGAACCAACTCAATCATCATAACGGTGGGCAGAAGCACCACAAGGTTCGGCAAGCCTAGCCCCGTGTGTGCTTATAGCTCCGAGAAGCTATCCCCAGAGCCCCCCCAGAGCCTCAAGAGCTCATCGTCCAACAGGACCCTCAGAATAGGGTCATTCCACGATTCCAAGATTCTCACGGAAGGTTAGAAACATGACCTTCCCCAGGGGCATAGTGAGAATATCCGCGACCTGCTCATCAGTTCCTATGATCGAGCCTTACGGCGCCTCGCTGTACCATATCCTGGATAAAGTGGTACCAGCCATCAACATGCTTGGATCGATCGTGGAACACGAGATTCTATGACAAACGAATCCCCCTTTGGTTATCACAAAAGATAACGGTGGCATCTAGCACATGCTCGAACAGCGCTCTTAAGAGCTTTCGCAACCAAGTGACTTCACAACAGGCCATACATGTTGCAATGTATTCGGTCTCAATGGTGCTCAAGGCTACCAACTTCAGTTTCCTACCCGAAGCAGATCTATGTGTGAAGCAGCATCCTAATGTGCTCTTGCGATCCACCACATTGCCAGCCCAATCGGCATTAGTATATCCATGGAGTGTCATACTCTCGGTGGTGTATCTCAGCCCATGGTCTATCGTGCCTCAGAGATATCTCAAGAGTTTCTTGGCACCATCCCAATGAATGTGATGAGGATCAACCATATGTTGACTCAAAGTGTTCACTGCAAAACATACGTCTGGACGGGTGTTCACTAAGAACATCAAGGCCCCTACGAGTTGACGATACTCAATAGGATTTTCTAACACAGGCCCATAAGTGTTGCCACTCAACTTCTTAAAGTTGAGCTCCATTGGTGTCGACACGGACTTACAGTCCATCATACTAAATCTTTCCAAAAGCTTCACAATGTATTTTCCTTGAGAAAGGAAAATCTCGCCAGTCTTTGCCAGACCTCCAGGCCTAAGAAGTAGTGCATCAGTCCTAGGTCCTTCATCTCGAACTCAACAGCAAGCTCCCTCTTGCACTGATGAATGAGAGGGACAACACCTGTCATGAAGAGGTCATCCACATACAACACCAGAATGAGAGGCTTCTCTCTATCAACCTTGAAGTAAAGGTTCGGATCAGCATTACTACGAGTGAAGCCTGGCTTCATCAGGTAGCTATCTATCCTCTCGTACCAAGCTCTGGGTGCTTCCTTTAGCCCATAGAGGGCTTTCTTCAACATTCAGACATGGGTGTCCCGATCCTGGACTTTGAACCCCAGAGGTTACTCTACATACACCTCTTCCTTTATCGCACCATGCAGAAATGCGGTCTTCACATCCATCTGATGAAGACTCCATCCTTGCGTAGCAGCAAGGGCTATGATAGATCGAATGGTGGTATATCGTGCCACAGGTGCAAATATGTCATCATAGTCTATGCCTTCCTTTTGAGAGAAGCCACGGGCAATGAATCTTGCCTTGAACTTTTTCGTACTTCCATCAGATCCATGCTTGATCTTGTAGAGCTATTTCGAGGTGACAACTGCTTTGTCCTCCAGTCTTGGAACCACATCCCAGACATCATTCTTCATTATGGACTCATACTCTTCGTGCATAGCATCCTTCCAGACTTGATGCTTTACGGCTTCCTCAAAATATCTAGGCTCAGATTGTACAATAGTACTCATGGCTGCTAGATACCCTTGGTATTTACTCGGCTTCTTGCTTTCACAGAATGTCCCCGTTGGGGCCATATGTCCCTCAACATCCTCAAGAGTGTCCCTGAGCCATGATAGTCTCTTCCCCAATGAAGGAGGTGGATTAATCGGGTCCATCGGTCCTTCAATATCAGGCATCGTCTTATCCTTCGGTTCTTCTTGATTTCCAGGCCTTGCTTCATGATCTTCCTCAGATCTCGGAAGATTGACTACTTTCTTCAGAGAAGCATCTTCATCAAAAGTGACATCGTGGCATATCTCCACTTCCCTTTGACCAAGCACATAGAATCTATAGGCCTTTGAAGTTTCGCTATAGCCCACAAACATTGTGGTCTCCCTCTTGATGCTAGCTCCTCTGCAAAAGTTCTTAACCTTGTTCGTCTCATATAATAAGAACATCCTCCCAAGGATGTCACGGGTAGCATATCAGACATATCAGAATGTATCAATGCAAGACATCAGATGTCTTTGTGACACTTGAGGGGAAAGGTCCCCTTGAGTGTTTTCCTTCGACACAACCTTGTCATACACCTTCATGATTATTTGAGAACTCGGACATCCCCATCACCACTTTCCTTGCTTCAGGAAGGGATTTGTAGTGAAGGTGTCCAAACCTCCGGTGCCATAGTATCACATGTCAACGCTCCTAGTGAACTCCCTCCAACATGGTAGAGTGTATCCACTCTAAAACCAATCGTGATAGCTTCCTGAAGCTCTTCTTCCACATGCGCACCTTTCCATCAATGAATGCCACATTGAAACCTTTGTCTTCCATGGCCAATATAGACACGAGGTTCTTCTTCAAATTTGGTGCATAGAGTACATCCTGCAACTGGAGGACTTGTCTTTGAGACAAGTGGAGGGTCACAGTCCTTGTCCCTTTCACGGGATATGTGGCATTATCTCCAAGGATAATTTCCAGATTAGTATCCTTCTCAACCATATTAGAAAGTGCTTCTTTGAACCCAGTGATGTGCCTTGAGGCACCACTATCTATCACCCAGACATCCATAGTGTCGGGTGGAGATGCAACAGAGAGGGCAGATACAAGAATGAATTCATTTCCTTTATCAACAACATTTGATTCCTCATACTTGGAGTTTCTTGACCTTTTGAAAGGTTGACCATTACCACCGGAGGGAGCCTTCCTCTTTCCCTTGAACATGTTGTTCCTTGGATTGCCATTCCTCCGGTTGTTGCTGTTGTCATCATCATCGGAAGAATACTTCTTGAAAGGACATTCTCTAGCATAGTGACCTGGCCTATGACAAGTGTAACACTTGCCCTTCTTTCCTTGGGCCCCTGCTCTTTCTTTGTTCTTTGGACCACCAAAGTTCTTCTTTCTAGAATGAGCAGCGTAGGCAACATTTCCTTCATTTTCATACTCCCTCATTCTTGATTCTTCTTGAACGCATCTCGACAGTACTTCATCAACGTCAGGTATCACATTATTATTTAGAATGGTAGTGTTGAACACATGCCATTCGGATGGGAGCCCTCCAACTGCGGTGAGTACCATCTCTCGATCAGCGATTGTCTCCCCAATAGCCAGTGATTGTTCTTGATCTCGGTCAGCTTCAAAAAGTATGATTGAACAAACTCATCCCTGCCTTTCTTCAAATTCTTCAATTGATGCTTGAAGAATAGTACTTGATTTGCATTGTTGGCCTTGAACATGTGGATCAATTTATCATAAATCTCTTTGGATGTGCCTAGCTCAGAGATGTAGGCCACCAGACTCTTAAGAATAGATTCCCTAATCATCAGCTTTGCTTTGATCTCCCCCTTCTTGTACTTTGTTTTGGCAGCAGTAGTAGCAGTGGATGGAGGTTCTTGGATTTTACCCTGAACATAGTCCATGACATCTTGGTCTTCCAATTTAAGATCCAATATCATCTTCCAAGCATAGAAGTCATCATTCCCAGTCAATTTGTCATCCTCCTTGAAGCTATAGTTTGTGGAACCCATTTTATTCTTCAATGATTGCTACAAATTAGGGCTTGTCTTCACCTCAGCTCTGATACCATGTAAATTTTTGTAGATGTTCTATGCTTGATGCAACTTTACTTTTCTTCAATATTAGATAGCAATCACATAAACCATAAAGTAAAATGCTGATAGAACATACCAGTAGATCGATAGAAGACAAACCAGAAACAGATAAGAGTGGTGGTGCGTTACGGCAGTCAACAGGATGCTTCAACTAGCAAAGTCTCAATATGGTCGGCTAACCAGCAATGTCACACAACCCTCATAAAGCGAAACGGTCAACTCAAAAGTCAACCCCAGAAAAAGTCAACGTTGTCAGTGAACAGTCAACGCACAGCAGCAGTAGCAACAACAACACCAGCAACAAAAGCAAGTAAAAGTCAACGCAGCATGGTCTACGGTCAACCTTTGACCTCGGTTCTTGTGCCAAAATGTATGGACTTCAGAATTCGAAATCTTTGCCAAAAATCAGCTCCTTTCGACCATGCGTTGACCAAAGTCAACGCTAGTCAAAACTGCGGTGGAAACCCTAGCTGCAACAGAAATATCTTCGACCTTCTTTCCCACGTGTGAACTGAAAAATGCCTCCAAGGAGCTCGAACTAATCAGAAGAGGAGAGAGAATGTGTGAGGATGAGATGAGTGAAATGTCCTCCAACGTTGACTCTATTTATATCAATCATTGAGGATGTGTGACACATTTGCTGGGGTACAAAACCTTAAAGCCAACCTACACATATTTGAATGTATTAGAAAATAAATTCAAAATAAATGTTCTACTCATCGGATTAAGATGATCTTTAGATTGATCTTACACCTCTCTGAAAGAGGAACCCAATAAAAATATTGGTATCTTCATCTGAGCATCACAACATGGAGTTTGGACCTAGTTATCCAATTTCAACAACCCTTCATGAATAGGTTTTATCCACAAGAAGCGCATTGTGATATCCCAAACGGGAAAATGACAGTAATATAAACCGGCAATAGACTAAAAACTACAGCAAATAAAATCTGTAATATTCCAAATTAGTGGTCAGCTAATTGGAATATTAATTTTTTTTAGACTTTTCCTTTTCTAAAGTTAAAAGGAAATAAAGTGGGTAAGGGGACCCACAAAGAAACTATAAAGTCAGTTCACTCTCCTAAAGTCCCAAAAACAAATATTAGAGCTGGAATGGGGCCCATGATGCCAGCCACATGAAGAAGTGTTAAAATTGGACAACTAGGTCCAAACTCCATGTTGTGATGCTCAAATTAAGACTCTGATATTTTTGTTGGATTCCTCTTTCGGAGAGGTGTAAAATCCATATAAAATATATCTTAATCCGATGAGCAGAACATTTATTTTGAATTTATTATTTATAATAAATTATATGTGCAGGTCGGCCTTAATGTTTTGCACCCCCAGCGGATGTGTCACACACCTCAATGATGGATATAAATACAGTCAAAGTTGGAGAGCATTTCACACCAACTCACACACATCTTCTTCTCTTCTCTGATTTAGTACGATCTCCTTGGAGGACGATTTCAGCTCACACGTGGGAGGAAGGACGAATCTGTGCAGCCAAGAGGAAGGACGAAATTGCTGCAGCTAGGGTTTCCAAGGAAGTTTGACCAGCGTTGACTTTGGTCAACGCATGGTCCAAAAGCGCTGAAATTTGTTGGAGACTTCGATTTTAGGAGGCCGTACACATTGGCACAAAAATCGAGGTCAAAAGGTTGATAGAACTTGGAGCTGCGTTGACTTTTATGTTGCTGCCCTGCGTTGACTTTTCTGGAGTTGACTTGTGTTCACTCAGTGACTGATTTGAGGATTGTTGTGACACATTCTGGGTTGGCTGATCAAGGAGACTTTGCTGGTTGAAGCATCCTGTTGACCGCCGTAATGCACCATCACATTCTTCTGTTTTCGGTTTGTCTTCTATAGATCCACTGATATGTTCTATCATCATTTTACTTAACTGTTTGGGTGATTGTTGTAATAAAAGTAAAGTTGCATCAAGCATAGAACATCTACAAAAATTTACATGGTATCAGAGCTGAGGTGAAGACAAGCCCTAACTCTTAGCAATCACCGTCTAAGGAAAATGGGTTCCACAAGTTATGGCTTCAAGGAGAATGACAACAACAACAAGTCCAAAAGAAAGGCTCCCTCTGATGGAAACAATCAAACTTTCAAGAGGTCTAGAAACTCCAGGTATGAGGAGTCTAATGCTATTGATAAAAGAAATGAATATATTCTTGTATCTGCTCTCTCTGCTGCATCTCCGCCCGACACTATGGATGTCTGGCTGATAGATAGTGGTGCCTCAAGACACATCACTGGGTTCAAGGAAGCACTCTCTGACATGGTTGAGAAGGATACTAATTTGGAAATTATCCTTGGAGATAATGGCACATATCCCTTGAAAGGGACAGGGACTGTGATCCTCCACTTGTCTCAAGGACAAGTCCTACATTTGCAAGATGTACTCTATGTACCAAAATTGAAGAAGAACCTTGTGTCTATATCAGCAATTGAAGACAAAGGCTTCAATGTGGCATTCATTGATGGAAAAGTACGCATGTGGAAGAAGAATCTCAAGGAAGCTATCGTGATTGGTTTTAGAGTTGGAACACTCTATCAAGTTGAAGGAAGTCCTCTAGGAGCTATGACATGTGATACTATCCGACAAACCGAACTATGGCACCGAAGGTTTGGACACCTTCATTACAAGGCCCTTCCCGAAGCAAGGAAGGTGGTGACAGGGATGCCCGACTTTGGAAATAATCGTGAAGGTGTATGTAAGGGCTGTGCCGAAGGAAAGCATACAAGGGGACCTTTCCCCTCAAGTGTCACAAAGACATCTGATATTTTGCAACTGGTCCATTCTGATCTATCTTGTATGCTACCCGTGACATCCCTGGGAGGATGTTCTTACTATATGACATTCACTGATGACTTCTCCCGCAAAACCTGGATATACTTCTTGAAGAAGAAGGATGAGGCTTTCATGTGGTTCCGTACCTTCAAAGCCTTGGTGGAAAATATGACAGGAAAGAAGATCAAGATTTTGAGGACCGACAATGGCACTGAATATGAGTCAAATGAGTTCAAGGACTTTTGTAGAGAAGCTGACATTAAGAGGGAGACTACTACTGCCTACACTCCTGATCAGAATGGTGTTGCTGAACGAAAGAACAGGAATATTGTGGAAGCTGCCCGTGCCATGCTATGTGACCAGGGTCTACCGAAGTTTCTGTGGGGAGAAGCTGCAAATACTGCTGTATACATTCAAAACCGATGCCCTCATTCTGCTCTGGACTCCAAAACTCCCAAAGAGGTTTTCACTGGTAAGAAACCCGATGTCTCACACTTTAGAATTTTTGGATGTCCTGTTTATTTTCATGTGCCAAAAGAAAAGAGAAGTAAGCTGGATGCTTCTGGGAAGAAAGGAATGTTTGTGGGCTACAGTGAAACTTCTAAGGCCTATAGAGTCTATGTACCTAGTCAAAGGGAAGTAGAGATATGCCATGATGTCACTTTTGACGAAGATGCTTCCCTGAAGAAAGTAGTAGATCTTCCAAGATCTGAGGAAAATCATGAAGAAAGGCCTAGAAATCAAGAAGAACCGCAGGATGAGACTATGCCTGATGTTGAAGGACCAATGGACCCTATCGATCCATCTCCTTCACTGGGAAAGAGACCATCATGGCTCAGGGACACCCTCGAAGATGCTGAGGGACATGCTGCCCCAAGGGGGACATTCCGAGAAAGCAAGAAGCTGTGTAGATACCAAGGGTATCTAGCTGCCATGAGTACTATTGTACAATCTGAACCTGGATCTTTTGAGGAAGCCGTAAAGCATCAAGTCTGGAAGGATGCTATGCACGAAGAATATGAGTCCATAATGAAGAATGATGTCTGGGATGTGGTTCCGAGACCAAAGGACAAATCAGTTGTCACCGCGAAATGGCTCTACAAGATCAAGCATGGTGCTGATGGAAGTGTTGAAAAGTTCAAGGCAAGATTTGTTGCCCGTGGCTTCTCTCAAAAGGAAGGAATAGATTATGATGACATATTTGCACCTGTGGCATGATATACCACCATTCGATCAATCATAGCCCTTGCTGCTACGCAAGGATGGAGTCTTCATCAAATGGATGTCAAGACCGCTTTTCTGCATGGTGCAATAAAAGAAGAGGTGTATGTAGAACAACCTCTGGGATTTGAAGTTCAGGATCGAGACACTCATGTCTGCAAGTTGAAGAAAGCCCTCTATGGGTTAAAGCAAGCACCCAGAGCTTGGTACGAGAGGATGGATAGTTACTTGATGAAGTTGGGCTTCACTCGAAGTAATGTTGATCCGAACCTTTACTTCAAGGTTGTACAAGGGAAGCCTCTCATTCTAGTGCTATATGTGGATGACCTCTTCCTGACAGGTGCTGACCCTCTCATTCATCAATGTAAGAGGGAGCTCGCTGCTGAGTTCGAGATGAAGGACCTAGGACTGATGCACTACTTCCTAGGCCTGGAGGTCTGGCAGAGACCTGAAGAGATTTTCCTTTCTCAAGGAAAATACATTGTGAAGCTTCTGGAAAGATTTGGAATGGTGGACTGTAAGTCCGTGTCGACACCGATGGAACTCAACTTTAAGAAGTTGAGTGGCAGCGCTGCTGGGCCTATCTTGGCCAATCCTACCGAGTATCGTCAACTCATAGGAGCTTTGATGTTCTTAGTGAACACCCGACCGGATATATGTTTTGCAGTGAACACTTTGAGTCAACAGATGGTTGAGCCTCATCACTTTCACTGGGTTGGTGCCAAGAATCTTCTGAGATATCTTAGGGGCACGATAAACCATGGGCTGAGATACACTGCCGAGAGTGTGACACTCCGTGGATATACTGATGTCGATTGGGCTGGCAGTGTGGTGGATCGTAAGAGCACATCGGGATGTTGTTTCAATCTTGGTTCTGCTTCGATTTCATGGATGAGCAGAAGGTGGTTATCATGGTTTAGCACCACCGAGGCCAAACACACTAACAGTAGGCCTCGCGCAGCGCTTTGTTGCGGAAGCTCTTTAGTGAGCAGTTTGGACATGTGCTAGATACCACTGTGATACTCTGTGATAATCAGAGTGGGATTCGTATGACTGAGAATCCTGTGTTCCACGACCGATCCAAGCATATTGATATAAGGTACCACTTTATCCGGGATATGGTACAGCGAGGCGCCGTAAGGCTCGATCATATAGGAACTGATGAGCAGGTCGCGGATATTCTCACTAAGCCCTTGGGGAAGGTCAAGTTCCTAACCTTCCGTGAGAATCTTGGTATCATGGAACGACCCTATGATGTGGGTCCTGTTGGACGATGAGCTCTGGGAGCTCTGGGGGGCTTTGGGGAGAGCTTCTCGGAGCTATAGGCAACCACAAGGCTAGGCTTGCCAAACCTTGTTGGTGTGCTTGGACCCCACCGTTGTGATTTTGAGTTGGTTCACCTCTCATTATCTGTGCCCCGTATGCATCCTACCCATTGAGTTCAGGGCTCATGGGAAGTACCTCTCATTTGGCCAATGAGGTGGGAAAGGCTAGAGACTAGTAGCAAAGACCGATGGACGCATCAGAGATTGCCGTACTCTCTATCTAGGATGGCACGGTCCAACCACTTGATCTGGGATCAAGTATAGTGAGGTTTCGGACCTTCGCCTGACTTCGGGTCAGATGAACCAACTTCGGGTTGGTTGGAGACTCTGTAGAGTCCTTATGGTGAGGTTTCTGACCTCCGCCCTGACTTCAACGATGAAACCAACTTCGGTTGGTTGGAGACTCCGTGAGTCCGATAGCTGTTTTGACTGGCTGGATTTGTCAGCCGGGGGATGATGTCTTTGTGACTGACCCACTTCTGTTCTGAAATAAAGAGGCCAACAAAGCAAGTTACGGCGGGATGACGCACGATGTTTGATTGCACTGATGGATGGAGTTCTCCCTAGTTAAGAGAGAGTGTTAAAATTGGACAACTAGGTCCAAACTCCATGTTGTGATGCTCAGATTAAGACTCCGATATTTTTGTTGGATTCCTCTTTCGGAGAGGTGTAAAATCCATATAAAATATATCTTAATCCGATGAGCAGAACATTTATTTTGAATTTATTATTTATAATAAATTAGATGTGCAGGTCGGCCTTAATGTTTTGCACCCCCAGCAGATGTGTCACACACCTCAATGATGGATATAAATACAGTCAAAGTTGGAGAGCATTTCACACCAACTCACACACATCTTCTTCTCTTCTCTGATTTAGTACGATCTCCTTGGAGGACGATTTCAGCTCACACGTGGGAGGAAGGACGAATCTGTACAGCCAAGAGGAAGGACGAAATTGCTGCAGCTAGGGTTTCCAAGGAAGTTTGACCAGCGTTGACTTTGGTCAACGCATGGTCCAAAAGGGCTGAAATTTGCTGGAGACTTCGATTTTAGGAGGCCGTACACATTGGCACAAAAACCGAGGTCAAAAGGTTGACCGAACTTGGAGCTGCGTTGACTTTTATGTTGCTGCCCTGCGTTGACTTTTCTGGACAACGTTGACTTTTCTGGAGTTGACTTGTGTTGACTCAGTGACTGATTTGAGGATTGTTGTGACACATTCTGGGTTGGCTGATCAAGGAGACTTTGCTAGTTGAAGCATCCTGTTGACCGCCGTAACGCACCATCACATTCTTCTGTTTTTGGTTTGTCTTCTATAGATCCACTGATATGTTCTATCAACATTTTACTTAACTGTTTGGGTGATTGCTGTAATAAAAGTAAAGTTGCATCAAGCATAGAACATCTACAAAAATTTACAAGAAGACAGTATCCCAGTGGCAGCAGCGTAAGCAATGCAGTGACAGCGTGGGAGAGGCAGTGGCGCAATGATTGGTTAGCAAAGGTGGCAGTGCAGTCCAGTGGGGCCAAAGGAAACATTGGGGCTCAGCAACGTAAAAGAGGATGAGAGCAGCACATTCCTCATCCATTCATCCACTATTTTTTATGTCTGATAGACTAAAAGTACGCTTGAGCTGTTTAGCCGAGTCTGCCCGTGTTGTTTAACATAGAGATTTCCGAGAGGAGATCTCAACCTCATACTCGGGGGACTTCGAGTGCCCGCTAAGGAGAGGGGTCTCATCCATTTTCGAGAGAGGAACCACAAACACACATTCAGGCATACGCAATCCCTCCAGGACAGTGCAAAGGCCACGCAGGTAGCAGGAGAATTACGCAGTCCGGTTGAGGAGCATCCTTGGGAGAGAAGGAAGAGCAGATTGCAGCCGGGAGTTTGAGGGGAGGTTAGCCACTTCCTAGCAAGGTTCTTGGGCAGATTTTTGGTAGCTTATTCCACCAGTTCAGCCAGAAAACCAGAGTGCCCAGCAGAACAGCGTGCCAAGCCCAAAGGGGCGAATTTCCAGGGTCAGGATTTCTGGAAACCCTTCGCGGGTTTTTTTGGGTTTGTTGAGGAGAGTCTAGTCACTAGTGTCTAATTCCCAGAATTTTCTGAGTAGCAGAGCAGCCTCAACACAAAGTCCCTTTTTAGCCAGCAGCAATAGTTCAGCCAAGACAACATAGAGGAGGCACGCAGAGTAGCAGAGATTTTTGAGCAGGGTTGAGGGGTCATTTTAGCCTACCTTGTGCAGGCCAAGGTGCCATCTTTCTAAGCACCTCCTTGTACCTTTTTCCCATCAGAGATTTAATAAAATGGCTCAGATGTTTTTGGCTCTATCATGATTTTTTATGGTTATTTTCTGTTTGTTGTAGTTGTAGTCTTTGCATGCTTTATATTACTGTTTATTCCCAATTTGGGATATTACAGTGGTATCAGAGCTCATAGACTTGGCTCAGACTATGGAGCATGCAGTCTATGACACTGGACGATAGGCAAACATCACATACCGAAGGCAACGGTACAAAAGCATGGAAAGGAGGCTTGAAATCACGCCAGACCAAGTAGACAGCATTTCGGAGGAAGAGCATAAGGGAAAAGCACCAATGGCAGAGGAAAGAGACGATGGAAAGGAGTTTGCTAACCTCCTTCGAAAGTCGATGCAAGAGCTCACGAAGAGGATAGAGGAGATTGGGCAAAAGATTTTCGGAGATAACAAGCAGCAGGAAATTCCAAGGGAATTCTAGATCAGAGAAGGATCTGGCACTTCCCATCACCCACCTGAGCCTAACATTGCACAGCGGGTGGTGCCACACACTCCATGTTGGGAAAAATACTAAGAGGGGGGGTGAATCAGTATTTAGGGCTGAACAATTTTTCTTTTCTTTCTCTTAAAACCATATGTTACAGTACTGCATCCAACATGTATGTCCAGATATCTTATTATGTCTTTACTTAGAGCATTGCATCAGATAAGCATTAAGCATGAACAGAAATAACAGATCAAACCATCAAACATAAACAACACATATGAACACCAGGATTTAAGGTGGAAACCCAATTTGGGAGAAAACCACCGCTGCTGTAATCTCAGTCTTCAATATTTATTATAGAGAAAACTTCTTACAATATATGCTGGTGCAGACTTATACCAGCACGCAGGCACCCACCTGCAGAAGGCTACAAACTTCTCTCGTTTACCAGCCTCTCCTGGAAGGGAGCTACTACCCTCTGCTCTTGTTTACTAGCCTCTCCTGGAAGGGAGCTACTACTGATCCAGGTGGATATCGGTGGCCACCCACCTATTCCATTTGGACCAGCACCATCAATTCTTGTAGATTTTCACATTCAGCACAACTTACTATTTTTAGCAGGTTTTCGGGTCCTCCACTCTCGGAGCCGTTTTGGGGGCTTAATGATCCAGGTGGATATTGGTGGCCACCCACCTATTCCATTTGAACCCCCATCTTCAATTCTTTCAATTTTCAAGTTGCAACAAAACTTACTATTTTTAGCAGTTTTTCGGGTCCTGAACTTCCGGAGCCGTTTTGAGGCCCTAAACAACATTTTTTGGGAAAACGGAGAGCAACATGGGTCCATGGAATGATGTTGCTCGTTCAAAAATTGAAGTCCTCGGATAGATCTTTCTAACGAGCTATTGAATGCGTCAAACGGAGATCGGGTGCCAAAGTTATGCCCCCGGGAAGTTGAACCACCAATTTACCCAAACGGGCGCCCACAGTTTTGACGCCTCATCTCCTACAGTTAGGTTTTTGGACGTTTCAGATTCTACATTGTTTCTCAACAATAAATAGGCCCTCGAGCCTCATTGTAACACAGTTCAGAGGTCTGTAGCCATCACATCTCTTCTCAGAGATTCGCTACCAGCACCCTAGCTATTTTATTTCCATTATGCCTGTAAGCATAAATCTGTTATTTGATATTAATGAAATGAAGCATTATTTCCGCTGCATCTATATGTTCATGGTTATTTCTGTATTCTGTTGCGTTCCTGCATAAAATCCGGATCAACTACCCCCTGCTCTCGTTTACCAGCTACCACTGGAAGGGAGCTACAACCCCCTCTCTGAAGGCTTCGACCCTTAGCACCACTGCGGACCACATTTCATCAATTTTCATACTGGATCCACCAGTGTCCATACGACATACCTTACCGGTCACCAGATTTATTTATTTTTTGTATACTCACACCAGTTCTTCATGATTTCGTCCGTCATTCAAACCAGAGATTCATCATCGTCGATCATTATATTCATGGGTGCATCGTAGTTTCGCATTTATCGCTTAAGAAACAGTAGCTCGCCCATACGAGATATTCTTTTGAGAAATTTTTTATTCACACCCCTTACAATGCACACACCGTTCTCTATTTTTTTCTTCTCCTTATATAGTTTTGCCTTTATTAAAACCATGAGTCAAAAACACGAACCGTTATTGGTATTCCTCTGTCAAGTATTCTTTTTAGTTTATCCCACGGGGATTTTGATCTCTTTTTTAATTTTTATTTATCAATTTTAAAGAAATTGACAAATAAATATATTTACAACTTTTGAATTCCCAAGCCTTATGTCTAAAGTTTTAACCCTTCGGACTTTATAGAAATATCCAATGCTTCCAAATTAATCTTACGATAAACCTTTGACCCCAGGCCCACATACATAATCAATAGCCAATCCAATACGCCCATCATACCACGAAAGAACTTCGCGCAAGTCCAACGCTCGATCACCATTAGATTAGCAAGCTTCCGGATCAACGACGTATATACATATCGCTCGACCTCCGATGCCGAACGTTAACGTGCCATGGTCCCCCCGTACTCGTGTTAATCTTCGCACATCTTCAACAAATGACGATCGTCCGATGACCCCTTCCCGCATCAACGACGCTCAACGATATCGCCGGGCATCTTGGGTCGAACTATAACGCGCGATGAAAAGTGGTTTTGTGAAGTCGTATAGGGACGCGTGTCGAGCACTCTATGGAATCGCTCCTCAACCAGGAAATACCGCTACTCCGCATAGGTGGTGCGATGAAAACCGTAAACCACCTTCACTATTCACTCGGTCATGGTTCCGCTCTTCCACTCAAGGTTCCGTCATCTTTTAAATGTAATATTATAATTAAGTTGCGCTCTAAGGTTTTGCCTTTCTACTAGTAGTTCCATCCAACTTTGCGTTCCGCCGTCACCAAGTGTTCCGCTACTCCATTAATCTACGCCATCTCCCATCAACTCCTTCATCGGATACAGAGTATCATTCAAGCCTTCCAATTACACAGACATCATTCGACTCCATTACGAGAGATTATTCACACGAGAGGTTCGAGAGATTCCACACAAGAATTACATCACCAATACACATATAATACACATATCCCTAACTCTCGCAACAATGATTTCATTCCTCTCCGGCACCGTAGGTATCCTCTCGCCCATTATGAAATTGATCACACAGTCATATATATTCCGCATTTACTCAACCATACTTAACACAATTCCACAGCTCTTCATTAACATATACAAATCTTGGCCGATATTCAATTTGTCCTTCAATCTATTACCTTGTCTCTTCCTAGAAGCTCTCCCTTTTGTCATCTCCTTTGCAAACCGTATTAAACCCCTAATTCAACTCTACCGGTCCTGTCTCTAATTCCTCTCGTTTCATCCGTCGCCTCTACTACCTCTCTGTCTCTTTTGCCTTATGGATAGTTTAGGTGTTGCTCCCTCGTCTTTGCCAATTCCTTTGCCATCAATGACAACATTTCCAACAATCTCCCCCTTTGGCATTGATGGCAATACTCTTCCTCTCGATGGCCTTATAAAAGCCCTTTGTTGCTTTTCCTCCCCCTTTTGACATCAATGGCAAAGAGTTTGATCAAGATCCTTTGAACCGACAATGCCATGCTCCCCCCCGAGATCATACTCGCATCTTCAAACATAATATGACCAACAATTCATCCTTTTCATATGACCAATGCTCCCCCCGAGCTCTGTGCATTCAAAGATGCTTAACAAAGCACCTCACAACCAATTTAATCTTCCGTATTTAAGTAGACTCCGATCCTCTGCATGGCGGAGACTACTCTCGCTCGTCCGAGATATTCGAACGCTTCCCCGGGTAGAGGTTTGGTAAATATATCAGCAACTTGTTCTTTGGAGGAAACATAATCCAATTTCACCTTTTGTTCAAGCACTTGTTCACGTAAGAAGTGATATTTGATGAGAATGTGCTTGGTCTTGGAATGCATAACAGGATTCTTTGAGATACCGATAGCACTTGTATTATCACACATAATGGAGATAGGAGGTGAACATTTGATTTGAAAGTCTTGTAGGGTTTGCATCATCCGCAGAAGTTGAGTGCAACATGATGTCAGCAGCCCACATATTCTCGTCGCTGTAGATAAGGCAATGGAGCTTTGCTTCTTGCTGAACCAAGATACTAACTAGGGCCCCATATAGAATGCACCACCACTAGTGCTTTTCCGATCATCAACACTTCCAACCCAAAATGCATCGTTGTATGCATGAAGAGTAAGATCGACATTTTTTTGGATACCATAGTCCAAAATCTTGAGTTCCTTGTAGATATTTGAATATTCGAGTTCCTTGTAGATATTTGAATATTCTTTTCACGTACTGAAGGTGAGACTCTTTTGGATTGGCTTGAAATCGTCCAACAATCCCAACTCGCATGCGTAATGTCCGGTCTTGTCCCGATGAGATAAAGTAGACTTCCTATCATAGATCTCGTATTCCGGTTGATTCACCATGGGGGGAATCATCACTAGAACCGAGATTACATCCCGGTTATCATTGGTGTACTTACAAGTTTGCAATCTTCCATGCCATACTTCTTCAGGATTTGCTTGAGGTATTTTGCTTGTGATAAGAACATGCCATATGTTGCTTGTTGCACTTGCAATCCAAGAAAGAATGTTAGTTCCCCAAGTAAAGACATTTCAAATTCTTGTCGCATATCGAAGCAAATTTCTGACTCATAGACTCTTCATTACTTCCAAAAATGATATCATCAACATATACAACCACAATCAATAGTTTGTCATTTTCGGCTTTTTTGTGTATAAGTTGCTATCAGCAGACTCTTTTGAAAATCCTTGTTGATGAAGATATTTGTCAAGACGATAGTACCATGCCCTTGGAGCTTGTTTGAGACCATATAGAGCCTTTTTAAGTCTACAAACAAGTTTTTTCATCATTTCCCAAAAATTAATCCTTCCGGTTGTTCTATATAAACTTCTTCTTCTAGATCACCATTGAGAAAAGCAAATTTAACATCCATTTGATAAACTTTGATATGTTGGAAGCTTGAAAAAGCAAGAAACATTCTTATGGCTTCAAGTCCTGCTACGGAGCAAAGGTTTCTTCAAATTCTATACCTTCTTGTTGAGCATACCCCTTGCAAACAAGTCTAGCTTTATTTCTTATAACATCCCCATTCTCATTTAACTTGTTTTTTGAATATCCATTTAGTTCCAATGACATTTTGTCATGAGGTCTTGGTACTAATTCCCAAGTGTGATTCTTTTCAATTTGATCAAGCTCTTCATTCATGGCTTGAATCCAACATTCATCTTTGCTAGCTTGACTAACACCGTGAGGTTCAATAGTGGACAGAAATGCCGGATTGCTAGAAGATCCCACAAGAGTCCTTCTTGTTTGTACACTCGATCCCTTTTCTCCCAAAATTTGAGATTCTCGGGATGATTCTTTTGAACATATCCTGGATGGAGCCTTTTAAGACAAATCATCTTCTGGGTTCTTTCATCGGGTTCATCGTTTGTATCATTACTATTTGATGTAGAAGGATATGTGTCATCATCATCTTCATCCGTTGTTTGCTTTTCTTCTTTTGGAGTCACAGGAGACTCATCAATAACAACATCAATACATTCAACAATCTTCCGAAGTCTTTTTATTGTAACATTTATATGCCCTACTCCTAGAGGAGTAACCAAGAAATATTCCTTCATCTACTCCGGGTTCAAACTTGCCAAGTTTTTTCATCATTATTCTTGATAAAGCATTTGCTTCCAAAAAATTCTAAAATGCTTTATAGTGGGAGGATTACCATACCAAAGTTCATATGGAGTTTTATCACTATTTACACGAACATGTGCCTTGTTGAGAATGTTTACCGCTCGTATGTGCCGCTTCTCCCCAAAATGTGTCAGTGTTCCGAATCATCAAGCATAGCTCTAGCCATTTGTTGAACTCGTTATGTTCATTCGTTCGCAACGCCATTCTCGTTGTGGAGTGCCAACGACTGAAAACTCGTCTTTTTTATGCCATGTTGTTCACAAAATTCAAGGAATTCATTGGATGTATATTCTCCTCCTCGATCGCATCTAAGACACTTGATTTTTTAGATCTAATTCATTCTCAACTAGTGCTTTGAAGATCTGAAATTTCTCAAATGCTTCATCTTTGTGTTTAAGCGACCTCAATCCAACACATTCTAGAGAAATCATCAATGAATAAGATATAGTATTCTTCACCACGTGGTGACTTTTTTCCTCATAGGTCCACATATGTCGAGATGAATGAGTTCAAGAGGCTTACTTGATGATCCTTCCTTAGCATTAAATTGTACTCGGTTTGCTTACCGAATTGGCAAGATTTGCATATGATATTTTCGTGTAGAGTAATATTGGGAAGATCACGAACAGCTTTAAGTCTGCTTGATTTGTTGATTTGAGAGAAGCCCAGATGCCCCAACCTTCTATGCCATAGCCAATTGTCTGAAGATTTACTCAAATAACATTGTTATTTGCAGTTCTTTAAAACATACAGGTTCCTTGGAGTTCTTATTCCTTTTATAATTGTTTTACCTGTATCAAGATCACGTACCACACATTCTTTTGAACTAAAGACAACTTCAGTTCCTTGATCACACATTTGACTTACACTTAACAAGTTATGCTTTAATCCATCCACATACATGACTTCATTAGCTTTCACATTTTCTTTTAGAAAAACAGCACTCTTTTTCCCTTAATGACTACAGTGAGTATCATTTCCGTATGTAACATTCTTTTCCTTTTCTAGAGCACTATATGCAAGAAGTTTGGTTTTATCACTCGTCATGTGTCTTGAGCATCCACTATCGATGTACCATTGGTTTTCTTCATCTTCTCGCAAAACAACGCTATGCCACAATTTTCAACCTGTAATTCTTTCTTTTTCCATACTTTGGAGCTTGAAGGAACATGTTCTTTTGGCTGAACTTTGCTCCTGCATTCAGATTCTTCATGGCCAAAGTTATTGCAATAAGCACATTCAACTTCATTTTGAAGAAGAGAAAAGGTGTTATAGGTATTCTTTTTTGTTTCAATATCAATCCTTTTCTTTCTTGCTTCTCTTGTCATGATAGTTTTATATGCTACACATTGAACAGCTTTATGACCAAAATTGTGACATGAGAAACATTGTCCATTGAAAAAGAAATTTCTGCGATCATAAAATCTTCTCCATGAATTTACCTGTTGATTGGTGTTTCTTGGAAAGACATTCCTGTTAGTGTTCTTTGAATTGAGATGATCATGCTTTACCTGTAAAGATTCTTTATTCCCTTGCTGAGTGGCAAGATGTTGTAAACCAGCCTATAATCGCTTTTAGATAATTTGTTGTCGAAGCCTCGAGAAGATTCTCCAATATATCCAAGATCCGTCTTTATACGAGGAGAAAGTTGTACCTTGATAATCTCATCTAAGGTTTCGTATCCTTTAGCAAATCTAAGATTCGCAGTCTTTACTTTCTCAAGTTCTTTTTCTTAATACTTACTACTTCACACTCTAATTTCTCATTGTGTTTCTCCTTTTCTTCAAGCTGATTTTTTCAAAGTTTCTATGGTTATTTTACTCTCTTCTAAGCAGTATTTTGAGTTTATTGTTTTCATCAAGAAAAATCACCTGTCTTCTAGAGCATCCACAAAAGTATCCTTCTCTTCTCTAGATTCTTTTTCAAATGCCATGAGAAGTCTAAGATCTTGTTCACATTCTTCCTCACTATCGATAACCCATCACCTGTCTTCATGAGTTTAGTAATCTGTTTCTAGTGCTAACACGATTCTTATTCCTTCTTGCTACTTCCTTCCCCTTTTTATGTGTTTCTTTATAAGGACACTTAGCAAGATAATGACCAACTCTTCCACAATCAAAACATTTGAAAGAAAGCTTACCTTCGAACCGTCCCTGTGCCAGGTTGAAGTTTCTTTGCAAAGTTTATCTCATCTTCTTCGAGATATATCCCGATCCTTCTGTTTTTTGTACTTCCTTCGCTTTTGTAGAAGTTCTAAAGATCGCTTCTTTGACTTCGTATGGTCCTCCTCTTCTCATTTCATATGCAGTTAGTATGCCATGAAGTTGCACTACAAGTAAGATTTTGAAGATCCCGCTTTTCTTCAAGAGCAGAAACTTTTGACTCAAATTTTGTCGTTAGTGATCTTAAGACTTTCTCAACCAAAGTAGATTCGGTTATTGTTTCTCCCGTATTTCTCATACGATTTACAATATCATCAAGACGTAAAAAGAAATTGGCAATGCTCTCCTCATTATCCATTTTTTAGATTCTCATATTGAATTTCGAGAGTTTGGAGTTTAACACTTTTTTACCTTTGCATCACCTTCATAACTTAGAATAATTTTGTCCCATATTGCCTTGGGTCGTATTCAAAATCGCATGACTTTGACAAATTCTCGATTCGGCTTAGACTTCCCAATAGAGCATTGACCGCCTTTGCATTTGTTTCATAATTCTTTCTTTCCGTCGGATCCGTTGGTACCGCAGCTCGGATATTGATATCCTCCTTCAACAATTGCCCATACCTCTCGTCTCCCGCAGACTGAAAATAGGATCTCATCCTTGTTTTCCAGAAGATTAAATTGTTTCCGTTAAAGAGCGGAGGCCTGATAGATGTTGTTCCATCTTGATTGCTCATCTTGCTTGATCTTCCTTCTAGCGGCTAAGCTTTTTTAGAAGGACCTGTTGTGATACCAATTGTTGGGAAAAACACTGAGAGGGGGGGTGGATCAGTATTTAGGGCTGAACAATTTTTCTTTTCTTTCTCTTAAAACCATATGTTATAGTACTGCATCCAACATGTATGTCCAGATATCTTATTATGTCTTTACTTAGAGCATTGCATCGATAAGCATTAAGCATGAACATAAATAACAGATCAAACCATCAAACATAAACAACACATATGAACACCAGGATTTAAGGTGGAAACCCAATTCGGGAGAAAACCACCGCCGCCGTAATCTCGCCTTCAATATTTATTATAGAGAAAACTTCTTACAATATATGCTCGGTGCGGACTTATACCAAAGCACGCAGCACCCACCGCGTAAGGCTACAACCTTCTCTCGTTTATCAGCCTCTCCCGGAAGGGAGCTACTACCCCTCGCTCTCGCTTTACCAGCCCTCTCCCCGGAAGGGAGCTACTACCCCCTCGCTCTCGTTTACCGACTACCACTCGGAAGGGAGTTACAACCCCCTCTCCGAAGGCTTCGACCCTCAAAGCACCACCGCGGACCACGTTTCATCAATTTTCATACTCGGATCCACCGCTTTCCATACGACATACCTTGCTCGGTCACCGCATTTAATTATTTTCTCGTATACTCACACCAATTCTTCATGATTTCCTCCGTCATTCAAACCAGCAGATTCATCATCGTCAAATCATTATATTCATGGGTGCATCGTAGTTTTCGTATTTATCGCTTAAGAACAGAGCTCGCCCATACAGATATTCTTTTGAGAAAATTTTATTCACACCCCTTACAATGTGCACACCGTTCTCTATTTTTTCTTCTCCTTATATAGTTTTGCCTTTATTAAAACCATGAGTCAAAACCACGAACCACTAGTGGTATTCCTCTGTCAGTATTCTTTTTAGTTTATCCCACGGGGCTTTTTTATCTCTTTTTAATTTGTATTTATCAATTTTAAAAAAATTGACAAATAAATATATTTACAACTTTTGAATTCCCAAGCCTTATGTCTAAGTTTAACCCTTCAGACTTTATAGAAATATCCAATGCTTCCAAATAAATTAATCTTACATAAACCTTTGACCCCGGGCCCACATACATAGTCAATAGCCAATCCAATACGCCCATCGTACCACAATAAACTTCGCGCAAGTCCAACGCCTGATCACCGTTAGATTAGCAAGCTTCCAAATCAACGGCGTATATACATATCGCTCGACCTCCGATGCCGAACGTTAACGTGCGATGGTCCCCCGTACCTGTGTTAATCTTCGCGCATCTTCAACAAATGACGACTGTCCGATGACCCCTTCCCAGATCAACAGCGCTCAACGATATCGTTGGGCATCCTGGGTCGAACTATAACGCGCGATGAAAAGTGGTTTTGTGAAGTCGTACAGGGACGCATGTCGAGCACTCTATGGAATCGCTCCTCAACCAGGAAATACCGCTTACTCCGCATAGGTGGTGCGATGAAAACCGTAAACCACCTTCACTGTTCACTCGGTCACGGTTTCGCTCTTCCACGCAGGGTTCTGTCGCCTTTTAAATGTAATATTATAATTAAGTTGCGCTCTAAGGTGTTTCCTTTCTACTAGTAGTTCCGTCCAACTTCGTGTTCCGTCGTCACCAAGTGTTCCGCTACTCCATTAATCTGCGCCATCTCCCATCAACTCCTTCATCAGATACAGAGTATCATTCAAGCCTTCCAATTACACAGGACATCATTCGACTCCATTACAGAGATTATTCACACAGAGGTTCAGGGGATTCCACACAAGAATTACATCGACCAATACACATATAATACACATATCCCTAACTCGCAACAATGATTTCATTCCTCTCCGGCACCGTAGGTATCCTCTACCCATTATGAAATTGATCACAATGTGTCATATATATTCCGTATTTACTCAACCATACTTAACACAATTCCACAGCTCTTCATTAACATATACAAATCTTGGCCAGATATTCAATTTGTCCTTCAATCTATTACCTTGTCTCTTCCTAGCAGCTCTCCTTTTTGTCATCTCCTTTGCAAACTGTATCAAACCCCTAATTCAACTCTACTGCTCTGTCTCTTTTGCCTTATGGACAGTTTAGGTGCTGCTCCTGTCTTTGCCAATTCCTTTGCCATCAATGACAACATTTCCAACACTCCACCACACTCTACCATGCCCACATTCCTGGCTTCAAAAACAGGAGTAGGGGGGCCACAAGAGCTGGAGGTGGATCACTACAGAGAATACTTTGCGGAATATCAGTCTTATGGGCCGGAGTTCAGAGATGCCCTCAACTTCAATGAGTTTTGTCAGTTGAAGAACAACAACAGACCACGAGGCCAAACCAGAGGAGGGTACACGTAGGGCAATGACCTGTAGTGTACCGTGGGCAGACTTTTCTTGCCTAATTTCGATGGGTCATCGAAATGTTCAACCAAAGCTTGAGTGGAGAAGCTAGATATTTATTTCCAGCTTAACCAGATGGCGAAGATGGAGGCCATCAAGGTGGCAGTGTTGCATCTTGAGGGAGAAACCCATGACTAGTGGTTCCATGGGATGGCTACATTGGGTCATCCAGGAGTGACAGCGTATGTTGAGTTCACCCGGAGGTTGATAGAAAGGTTTGATCGGAAAGACCCGGAGGAACATTTTGTTGAGCTAACCAAGCTCCAACAGACGGGGAAATTGGAAACCTACATTTCCGAGTTTCTAAGGCTTTCAGTGATGGTTCCAAATTTATCCGTGCCCGGGAGAGTATACATGTTCATTGACGGACTGGTTGAACCCTTGCGTGGGCTAGTGAGGTCTACTCGGCCCACTACGCTGCAAGATGCAGTGGGAAGAACTAGAGACTTGCAGGATGCTTTGCCGAGGACAAGGGCTCCCTTGCCCAATAGTCTAGCATTCCAACAGAAGGGGAAGGACATGAGAGCCCCACCACCGAGAGGGAACCAGGGTCTGGGGCCTTTGGATGATGATACCTAGAGAGATTTGAGACGTAGGAAGCTTTGCTTCACTTGTCAGGAGCCATGGGCACTGGATCACAGATGTGCCAGAGGGAAGGCACACTACATTAAGGTCTTCTCCAACAGTGAAGGAGAGGAGGAGGCATATGAGGAGTTGGGAGGAGATGTCGACACCAGAGCACCAGGAGAGGATCATCCACCACCACCTCCCCCAACAGCAAGAGGGTCAGTTTTTGCACCTACAAGAGGGGTCCTTGCATCCTCACAGGGAGTTCCCAAGTACCTAATGCTGAGGGTCCGAGGGACAATTCAGGGGCAGTGTGTCTCAGTGTTGGTGGACAGCGAGGCCACGCACAACTTCATTGATGCCCAACTAGTTCAAACGAGGGGCATATAGATAGAAAGCTTTGATGGGTTTTCTGTGTTGGTTCCAAGGGCCAGGACCATGCAGTGCATTCGTTATGTCCCGACATTTGCATTGACCATGGGGACATATACATTGACAGATCATTTCTTCGTAGTCGATATTCCTGACACCAACGTAGTGTTGGGTGTTCAGTGGCTTATTCCCCTTGGGAAGGTCACTACAAATTAGGAGACACTGGAGATGGAGTGGACGGACAAGAAGAGTGGGAAGCACATGATGCTTAGGGGCATGCACACATACCCTCCATAGACAGTTTATGCACATCGGAGGGAGTCATATTTCTAGAAGGGAGACATAGAGTGGGCAGTGGAGCTGAGGATTTCAGAGGCAGTTGTCACGAGTCGGCCTACGCACCTGGATGTGCAGATTCTCCTAGACCGTTACTCTACGTTTTTTGGGGACGTCCCACCAGGGCAGCCATCGGATCGAGGGTTTGAGCACACTATTGAGCTGAAGCAGGGCATCCACGCACTGATCACCACTCCTTACAGGGACCCCAAGGCCTATAGGGATGAGATTGAGAGAGCTATACATGAGCTCTTGGCAATGGGGCATATCAAGCCCAGCACGAGCCCATTTGCTTCTTCAGTGGTTTTGGTGAAGAACAAGGACGGCACACTACAGATGTGCATAGATTACAGAACCTTGAACAAGAAAACCATGATGAATCGTTACCCTACACCTAGGATCGATGAGCTGATGGATGAGTTGAGGGGAGCACAATTCTTCTCCAAGATCAATCTGAGATCGAGGTACCACTAGATCAGGGTGAGGGACCAGGACGTCCCCAAGACTGCGTTCCACTGTCACTATGGCCATTTTGAGTTTTTGGTGATGCCCTTTGGGCTCACCAACACTCTAGCTACATTCTTGTCTTTCATGAACCACATCTTCTGTGGTCAGTTGAGGAAGTTTGTGGTTGTGTTCTTTGACGACACTCTCATCTACAGCCGCACATGGGAGGAGCATTTGCAGCACATAGAGGTTGTACTGCATATCTTGGAGGAGCAACATTTCTATGCCAAGTTGTCCAAGTGCGAGTTTGGGCTGACATAGATGCTCTACTTGGGGCATATCATTGGGGTGGACGAAGTGAGAGTCCACGAGGAGAAGATCACGGCCATCCAGGATTGGCCAGAACCGAAGAATGTGACAAAACTCCGGGGGTTTGTGGATATTTGCACCTACTACCAAAAGTTCGTCAAAGGGTTTTCACAACTTGTAGCACCCCTCACAGACCTCACCAAAAGGGAGCTTTCAGCTGGACAAAGACTGCACAGAGGGCCTTTGACAGGCTCAAGGAGGTGATGAGCAGTTGTCCGATATTGGCACTACCCGACTTCACGCAACCCTTTGCGCTGGAGTGTGATGCTTCAGGAGAGGGGGTAGGCGCAGTATTGATGCAAGGGGGCATCCCATAGCTTTCGAGAGTCAGAAGCTACTGTTGCATGAGAGTTTGTACCTCATCTATGACAAAGAGATGTTGGCCATCATGCATGCATTGGCCAAGTTCCAACAAGTATCTTGTGGGGAACAAGTTCCAAGTGAGGTCCAACCACAATAGCCTTAGATTCTTCCTTGAGTAGAAATAGTTGCAGGAAAGGCAGCAAAAATGGGTCAGCAAGATCCAGGCATATGATTTTGACATCGAGTGTGTCAAGTGGAAGAACAATGTGGTAGCAGATGCATTGTCCCTAAGACCTGCAACGTTGTCCTTGATGAGAATTGACACAGATTGGAGGTCCCAGTTTTTGGTGGAGTACTCTTGTTATCACTTGCCGCCTACACCTACCTACAGTTAGCGGGAAAAGCCTTTAACCCCACAAGGTGTGGTTGGTGGCAAGGAACTAGGAGAAGGGGTTGTCACACTAATCCCAACTCTCTTCGTTTAAGCTATCTCCTAGGTTAGCTATGGGGGGTGGTCCCTAAATGGAAAACTAAGTTAAATATTTGAGTTTCTAGGAGAATATTAGAGTGAAATTGGATTACTTTTGAAGATTCATGAACATTTATGAGCAACTTTGAAATAATGACAAACCATTTAACCAGTGCCTTTACAAATAACGTGCTCAAAAGTTAAAAAAAAATGCTCAAAGAGATGAGAACACAGTAATCTTGTAATGGAAACAAAAGACTGTTAGCACAAGATATCAGAAATGCTCTCAAGATAAACGAATTTATGAATCAAAACACATGAAGCTATCTTGTTCACAAGGAAACAATTAGTGATCTAAATATAATCCAGATGGTAGAAAGACTTGAAAGTTAAACCAACATGCATTTAGCTTTGCAACATGAAATAAGAATACTTGAAAGGAAATGAGATTCATCAACCATCCATAAACATGATGAACATTAAAAATGAAATGGAGCTTTCTAAAGTAGATAATGTCCAAGCACAAGAAAATTAAGTTAAACTTGTTGCAAAAGAGATTACAATACTTACATGAAAGGAAATATTTCTTGAAAAAGAGAAATGATATTTCTTGTGAGACTCTGAACCATCAAGAGAGCAAAATTCAAGAACTTGCAAGTAAGCTAAATGTGATGAAAAATGCTCTTGGTTTATTTTATTAATTAGTTTTAGAGCAAGGTTACAATTGAACTATAATCCTCAGACCTCACCCTCGCCCAAATATTTTGATCTCACAGTGAGGAGTCCATAAAGGTAGAGGGTCCCTAAAACGTCTATTCAACCAACTTATGTTGGAGGTAAAATTTTAATGATTGTTTGGGGCGTGTAAGTAAATTAATCAAACAATGAAAAATAACTTTCAAAATTGAGATGTATTTGCATGTCATGAAGTAGAATGCTACGTATTTGCATGTCATGAAGTAGAATGCTACTTTATGGATAAAAATTGCCCATATACTTATTGCATGTAAGATGTAATTAAAGGTAAAGCATAAGTGGTTTTCGAACAAAATTTATGACAAATTTAAAATTGCATACATGCAAAAGTTTGAACTTGCTATGAAAGTAGAAAGACTATAAATATGTAGCAAATTAGATTAAGGTGCATGCAAAATGAGTGTAATGCATGATTGTGTTAATTCCTCAATTAAATAATGCTCATGCAAGTAAAAAATATCAAAGATCAAGCCACAAAGTCTCTCCAAAAAGGTGGAGAGATAGGGATACCAATGGGTAAAACCCACGCTCCCAAAACCAAGAATTTTATTAGTTATTACAATAAGGAGAAAACTATGAAGTCTTCTCTAAAATCGAAGAAAAGTCTTCACAATGTTGACTTGAGCCATAGATATTTTCTTGCTGAAAATTTCTGCAATTTGAGGCCCATAAAAGCCCAACAAAATGCAGATTTTTCGAGGAAGAAGAAGAAAGGCAAAGCCACTCTTTGAGTTACACGGTCAAGATAAGGAAATGTTAGAGCCCCAAGGTCCTGCATGCAAACTTGTAAGTAGTTTTCTGAAAATGAAAGCTACAAGACAAGAAGTCAGAGAAAATCTACAACAAAAAATGTTAGCTCAAAAAAAAATCACAAAGTAATATTACAAAAATAATCTACAAGAGGCTACGCCAAAGAGTCTGAGCAAGCACTCCTCTTTGACTAGCCATAGCTTGGCTATTTGAAATAGCCAGATATTAAAGAAATGAAGAGCAATACTTGAAAAGTAAATTATTTGAAATTTGAAATTTTTTTATGCAAGAAATAAGTGCTTTGAGAAACATTGAAGAAACTCTGCAAGACAAAATAAAATATACATTAGGCTTTAGAAATAAACACATGCGGGTTCTCCTTGAATATTTTCAAGAATGGGTTGGTTCCTCCGAGAACTTCCCCTCACGCTTGAAAAGAAGCTTGACCAAAGACGAATCCTTCTACACAATCTCACCACAACCTATTAAATCCACATGAAATTAAATAAAAGCAATGGAAAGAACTCCTATAGATATATTTAACATCAAATAGAAGATTTCTTATCCTAAAGCAATCAAGTAACTCTTATGCTAATATGAGATAACTGCATACTAACATAACTTGAAACAAGCATGTAGGAAACAATAGCATGAGAAAATAAATAGAAGCATGACAACAAGTCAAGAATTTACCATATATGCAAGGAGAAGAAAACCATCACAAGTTACCCCAAAAACTGTTGTATTATATTACAAGTAGTGAATACAATTCTGCAACATCTCCGCAAGCCCAATAGCTCGTATTACATGATACAATATGAGAGCCCATGGCTCCATTATATAAAAATTTGGGAGCAAATCTCAATGAAAAGCCATATGCCAAGTGGTGAGAGGGAGGAGATCACAAGGCAAATTCGAATTTGATATGTAGAGCTCCATTACCAAGTGTAAAAATCGGATTCTGACAAATGGATATCATTTTCTTCTTCCCTTATGTGCCAAATTCGAATTTTATGATGGAATGACAAGTGTATATGGGTGGTAACCCATGTGGGGACAATTTTCCACAAAAATATCCACCAAATATTCTCTCAAATCCTCCCAAATATGCATTAACTTCACAAATTCGAATTTCCAAGTAAGCAGCTCTCATTTAATGTCGGAAATTCAATTTTATTTGAGCACATGTCTTTTCCTTGATTTTAGGAGTCCACGTCACTTTAGGACTTCAATTTAACTCCTCCATAATTTTCCACCTCATTTCCACCTCATTTAGAATGTGTGGATATTTATTTTTCTCCATTTATTTAATTTATGGCTTAATTAATTGCCAGATTTCCTACTAAACTTAGGAAAAGTGGGTTTTGAGGGTTCAAAACACATTTTTAACCTCTCAAAGTGTGTCATAATAGAAATTTGAGGGTGAGGTGTAATTTTGATTAGTCATACCCCATACAACTTCTCTAGGCAACGCTTATAACAATTCAATTACAATTTTCAACTTGCGGGAAATCTAAAAAATTAACAAATCACTACCTAGACCTAACCAAATTCCACAATATGGTAATATACATTGACTCTAGACACTAAGGCTCACCCAAGACCCCACCATCAAGCCGTACTCTGGCTTTGGGGTAAAATTGGAGGAAAAAACTCAATTAATTATTAACTCTTGGTAGAGAGATGATAATTAACCAAGTAAAAATAACCTCCCAGAGTAATACTCACTTGTTGGCAAGGTCCAAAGCTACCTAGGCTTGTTACAGACTCAATACTAACTCAAAACTCATCATTACTAGCATCACTTATTACAATTCCCCGTAGGGCATGGAATCAGGGTACAAGAGAAAGATGATGAGAAGTAGAAGTAGAGCTTAAAAACTCTGTTGAACTGATGATATCTGATGGTACATGTGTCCTCTGGTTCATCCTTGGGCATGGAGTCTTCTCATTATCATCAGGTGCCACTCCAGTGGCCAACAACTCCAAAGACTGGTTTGCATGCGAGATATTAGATGGCCAGGTGACAGATGACCGATACAGGGTGATGGATGAGGTCATCTATTATCGTGACCGGATCTTCTTGACAGGCAACTCCCATCTAAGGGAGAAGATTTTGCACGCAGCCCATGACTCACCACTTTTAGGCCGCTAGGGATTCACCAAGACGTAAAGGGCCTGTTGATTTTTGTAGCATCCGAAAGTATTCCAAATCTCAAACTTTGTAGGAAAACTTAGACAGCAGCATTCCAAAGAACCCATAAACAGTTTGTGGAAATTCTACTCAGTGCATGACTTATTAAAATAATTAATTATTTTAATGAAGACCCTAAGTCTAAACTTAGGGAAATGAAACAATTAAAGGGTATTAATAAGTCAGAGTGTGCATGTTCTAGAAAACATGGATCAAGTCAAGTTTTAATCTTAGCCATTGATTAATATTCTAATATGGGTGGTTGGTTCTCCAACAAGAAGATTATAAAAGAAGGCTTGAGGGTCACTTGGAAAATAAGCCGGGCATACACTCAGTACCCGAAGGAGATCCATTCTGATGTCGAATTCGATCTCAGTGGGAGAGTTGCAAGGCGAGTAGTTGCAGAAGCAGAAGGAGGTCAGTGGTGCTCGAGAACAGGGTCATAGAGGGCAGCAGTGGATCACTAGAGGCAACTTGAGGCTGCAGCGCAGAGAACCCACGCAGTCTCCACGTAGACTCATGCAGTCCAGTGTTGGAACTGCTCAGTGAATCACGCAGAGAGACGCAAGGGCATGCAGGGGTTGTTCTGGGTGTCAGAGAATTTTCCAAGTAAGTTGGAAATTCAATATCAGATGTTTCAGAATTTATCTACCGTATATTTTTCTCTGTAAAGATATCATTTGGTGAAGAATTAATAAAACCCTCATTTGCTGAATCGGTTTTCCCACATTGGGTTTTTTTGGGGACAATTCTCCAAAAATAACTAAAACCGTCATCTGCTGCATCGGTTTTCCCACATTGGGTTTTTTTCGGGACAATTCTCCAAAAATAACTATATACATGTGATTGATTCTTATGCTTCTGTTCTCTATTGTTTATATCTCTGCATATATATTTGTGAATGTTGCAGTAGTATTTATTTTGATATTTGCCGGAATATTTCTAAATAATAACTTATTGAAATAATAAGTAGGATAAAGAAATCTATCACTGCAACTGTTTGTAAATTTTCACATGGTATCAGAGCTAGAGATGAATAACAGAGAGGGGGCATCTATCAGTGAACGAAAATATAATGTTGCAGCAACAGCGCAGAAGGGTTCACGCAGTTCTCCAGAAGGGGGAAGAAGCACGATAGAACAGATGAATCACGATGTCTTTGTATTGGCATCTAGACTACAGGAAGATTTTACTTGTGTATCGAGCACTTCATCTTCAGATGTCTGGTATATTGACAGCGGAGCCTCTGCTTACATGACGGGAGTATGAGACTGTTTTTTCGACTAACAAGAAGAGCAGATGAATTTCAAAATAACCATGGGTAATAAAGCAGAGTGCATTCCCATTGGGAGAGGTACCGTAGTTTTTCAGACCGAGGCAGGAAACAGAATCTGGGCCACTAATGTAGTGCATGTCCCAGGTTTGGGGATGAATCTACTCTTAGTGTCACAACTTCAAAACCGAGGATATGACGTCTACATTATTAGCAATAAAGTCTATGTCAAGCACCCCAATTGGAAGAAGAAGGCACAGATCGGGGTAAGAAGCAACAAACTGTACAAGCTACAGCTTGATTCTCCAATGGCACTAGTTGGCAGCACAGATGAAACGAACCTGAATGAGCTATGGCACAAAATAATGGGGCATTTGCATCATGGGGCGTTAAGAACTCTCCAGAAGACTGTCACAGGTGTCCTAGAACTGAGCACTAAACGAGATGATGTCTACAAGGGGTGCGTATTGGGAAAATATGCCAAGGCAACATATTAGAGAAGCAACAATAGGGCCAAGGGTGTGTTGGATCTAATACACTCAGATATCTGTGGGTCGATGTCCACTAGAGCTCTTAGCGGTGCGGAATATTTCGTCACCTTCATTGATGACCATTTCAGGAAAGCCTGGATCTATTTCTTGAAGACCAAGGATGAAGTCTTCATTTGATTTAAAGAGTTTAAGGCTCTAGTGGAAAATCTGACAGGGAAGTGGATCAAGGTGTTGCGATCATATAATGGTGGTGAATACATAGATAAAGAATTCACTGGATTCTGTGCAAGGGAAGGCATCAAAAGAGAGTGGACAGCCCAATACAATATGGAGTAGAATGTTGTGGCAGAAAGGAAGAACCGGACTTTTGTTGAAGCAACCAGAGCTATGTTGTATGACCAATATATGCCCAAATTTCTATGGGCTGAAGCGTGTAATACAACTATCTACCTTCAGATCAGGACTCCTCATGTTGCACTAGGGAAGATCACGCCAGAAAGTGTCTTCACTGGCAGTAAGCCTGAAGTAAGTCACTTCAGGATCTTCTGCAGTACATCTTACTGTCAAGTGCCCAGTGAGAAGAGGAAGTAGGAGATGACTGCTGATAAGGGGTATCTGGTAGGATACAACGAGAATGCAAAGGCTTATCGCATCTACATTCCTGAGAGTAGGAAAGTGGTGGTGCGAAGGGATGTGAAGTTTATGGAGGAGAAGGCCTTCAGAAGATCACGAGAGCTGCCTCCTACTACGCAGTCAGAGGAAGAGCCTCTGGTCCAACCCCAACAACCAGGAGCAGAAAATTCAGTTGCCTCTCCAAGGCATCGTGATCCAAAGGATGTGTTTCCCGGGGATTTGCAAGAAGGAGAGCCGGTAAATCCACCCACCGCCAGTGGAAGAACGAGCAGGGAACTTCGACAGATTCTGAAGGATGCAGAGGACTTTGTCAGAATCCCCCAAAATGAGAACAGACAACATAAGCAGCCTGAGAGGTATCGAGCCTTGGTTGCTCAAGTCGGAGAACCGTCCAGTTTTCGGGAAGCAACTCAGCACCAGGTGTGGGTTGATGCAATGGTGGAAGAATATAGTTCCATCATGATGAATGATGTATGGGAAGTCGTACCCAGACCTCAGGAGAGATTAGTTGTAGGATTCAGGTGGATCTACAAGATCAAGTATGTTGCAGATCGCAGCATCGAGAAATTTAAAGCTAGGTTTGTGGCTAAGGGGTATGCTCAGAAGGAAGGAATAGACTATGAAGAAACCTTCTCCCCCGTAGACAGGTACACATCTATCAGGTCCGTGATATCCCTTGCTGCGCAAATGGGACAGGAAATTCACCAGATGGACGTCAAGACGGCGTTCTTGAACGGTGTGATAGAAGAAGAGGTGTATATAGAACAACCGGAGGACTTTGAGACACATGATCAGAAAACTCATGCGTGCAAATTGAAGAAAGCATTATATGGACTAAAGCAAGCTCCTAGAGCCTGGTATGGTCGAATTGATAGCTACTTGCAGAAGATGGGATTCGTCAAGAGTGATACAGATCCCAATCTCTATTATCTAAGAGTAGGGAGTGAGCCTTTGATACTGGTGTTGTATGTGGATGATTTGTTCTTGACAAGATCACCAAAGCTCATCACAGATTGCAAGAAGACTTTCGCTGAAGAATTTGACATGAAGGATCTAGGACGGATGCACTATTTTCTAGGGTTGGATGTTTGGCAGTAGAATGGGGAGATCTTCCTGGGTCAAGGAAAATACACTTCAGAGATTCTGAAGAGATTTTAGATGGAGGATTGTAGGCCCATGACCACTCCAATGATCACCAACTGGAGGAAAATTGACACGTCCGAAGATGATGAGGTTGATCCTACGCTGTACAGGTAGCTCATAGGGTCATTGATGTATCTGGTAAATATAAGGCCAGACATTTGTTATGTTGTTAATACCCTCGGTCAGTTCATGGTGGAACCGAAGAGGGCACATTGGGCAGCAACCAAGCATGTTCTCAGGTACCTTCGAGGGACAGTCAAGCTTGGATTGAAGTACACCCATAGCAATGGTGTCAGGTTGGGTGGTTTCACTGATGCAGATTGGGCTAGAAGTTTAGTTGATCGGAAGAGTACCAGTGGGTACTATTTCAGTCTAGGATCGGGAATGACTTCCTGGTGCAATAGGAAACAGAAGTCTGCAGCACTGAGTTCAGCAGAAGCAGAGGATATGGCAGCAAACACAGCTTCGTGTGAAGCCATATGGCTTAGGAAACTATTAGTGAATCTACTCAAGGAGAAAATGGAAGCGACCAGCATCTTATGTGATAATCAGAGTTGCATAAAGCTCTCTGAGAATCCTGTGTTTCATGATAGGTCGAAACATATTGACATCTGGTGTCACTTCATCAGGGACTGCGTAAAACGTGGAGTTGTTCAATTGCAGTACACTCCAACAAGAGAACAGGGGGCAGACATCCTCACAAAGGCTCTAGGAAAGACAAAGTTCGTTTACTTCAGAGAGAAGATGGGGATTATGAAGAATCCCTTCCAGTAGCAGGAATAGAAAATTCAATATTCAGAGGGAGCTATGGTACAGAGGCAACAAGTGACAGTGGCAATGTCAAAGGCAGCAGTACAGGAGGCAGCAGTGCAGCAGATGGGGGGGCAAAATCTTGAGATCAGCAGCGCAGAGGGTGCTTCAAAATCAGAGCAGCATGCAGCAGGCATATTGTTGGAACATCCTCGCTAAGAGGAAGTGTTGATTTTTGTAGCATCTAGAAGCGTTCCAAGTCTCAAACTTTGCAGGAAGGCTTGGACAGCAGCATTCCAAAGAACCCAAAAACAGTTTGTGGAAATTCCACTCGGTTCATGACTTGTTAAAATAATTAATTATTTTAATGAAGACCCTTAGTCTAAACTTAGGGAAATGAAATAATTAAAGGGTATTAATAACTTAGAGTGTGAATCTTCTAGAAAACATGGATCAAGTCAAGGTTTAATCTTAGCCATTGATTAATCTTTTATACGGGTCGTTGGTTCTCCAACAGGAAGATTATAAAAGAAGGCTTGAGGGTCACTTGGAAAATAAGTCGAGCATACACTCAGTACCCAAAGGAGATCCATTTTGATGTAGAATTCGATCTCAGTGGGATAGTTGCAGGGCGAGTAGTTGCAGAAGCAGAAGGAGGAGGTCAGTGGTGATCGAGATCAAGGTCAGAGAGGGCAGCAGTGGGTCACTGGAGGCAGCTTGAGACTACAACGCAAAGAACCCACGAAAACTCACGCAGTCCAGCACTGGGACTACGCAGTGAATCACGCAGAGACGCAAGGGCATGCAACGGTTGTTCTGGGTGTCAGAGAATTTTCCAAGCCGAAAATTCAGTCTCAGGTGTTTTAGAATCTATCTACCGTATATTTTTCCCTGTAAAGGTATCATTTGTTGAAGAATTAATAAAACCCTCATCTGCTGCACCGGTTTTCCCACATTGGGTTTTTCCAGGGGCAATTGTCCAAAAATTACTATGTACATGTGATTGATTCTTGTGCTTATGTTCTCTACTGTTTATTTCTCTACATATATATTTGTGAATGTTGCAGTAGTATTTATTTCGATATTTGCCGGAAGATTTCTGAATAATAACTTATTGAAATAATAAGTAGGAGAAATAAATCTATCACTGCAACTGTTTATAAGTTTTCACAGCACCATCAGGGAGAGGTTCTCTTGGAAGGGCTTCAAGGAGAACGTACTCCGACATGTCCAGGAGTGCGTAGTTTGCTAGCGGAATAAGGGGGAGTTGAACCATCCAGCAAGTATGTTACAGTCGCTTCCCATCCCGAAGGGGAAAGGGAAAGCATCTCCATGGACTTCATCACCAGATTTCCCATTGTGCAAGGCAAGGATTGCATTTTCATGGTGGTTGACCAATTGGCGAAGTATGCTCACTTCTTCGCCATCTCGGCTCAGTACACTACTTCGCAATTGGCTGAGCTATTTTTTCGGGATATCTTCAGACTCCATGGTCTTCCAAAGACCATAGTCAGTGATAGGGACACATAGTTCATGGGAGGCTTTTGGCAAGAGTTCTTTCCTTTGGTGGGCACAGAGTTAACACCCAGCACCAGCTATCACCCACAGATAGATGAGTAGACCGAGATAGTGAACAAGTGGTTGGAAGACTACTTGAGGAACTATGTCATGGGGCAGGAGAAGGCTTGCTACGCTAGCTTCATTTGGGGGAGTACTGCTACAACACAACATTCCACATGTCGATTGGTATGTCTCCATTTTATGCTTTGTACAGTTATAATGCTCTGACTTTTGTTGATGTGATGTTTGGAGATAGGAATGCTCCCAAGGCCAAAGACTGGATCAAAGAGAGCCAAGACATACTCCAGGCTCTCAAGGATAACTTAGCCACAGCTCAAAACCAGCAAAAGTTGTACGCAGATAGAGGCCGCATGGAGAGGTTGTTTGAGGTGGATGACTTGGTGTACCTATGTCCTCAACCTTACAAGCAGTCCACGGTGAAGCTGAAAGGAGCTGAAAAGCTCACACTGTGTTTCTATGGGCCATACAAAGTGATTCGACAGGTTGAAGAGGTGGCATATGAGCTGGAATTGCCATCAGGGAGCCGAATTCACAACACACTTTACCTAACTCTACACTAGACCAAGTTATACTTAACTATTTCCTATGTGTCGGAATATCCTAACATCCCCCCTTAAAAACAACATGGGATAGGATTAAAGGATTTACAAAGGTGACACAATAGGAGAAGGAAGGAGGCATTAAAGCCTATCCCCCCTTAATGATAACTTTCCTGAACTCCAAGCATAGATTGAAGTTTGGTAAACTTCACTTCTATGAGAGCCTTTGTAAAGATATCAGCAACTTGATCATTGGTTGAACAATAGTGCACTTCAAGAACACGATCATGAATGAGCTTTCTGATGAAGCGTATGTGTAGGTCAATGTGTTTCATGCGCTTATGTTGAACTGGATCTTTGCATAGCTGAATGGCACTCTGATTATCACACCAAAGTGTAGTTGGATGCTACTCATGAAGACCAAATTCGGACAGAATCTAACGAAGCCACAGGGCTTCCTTGTTGGCTTCAACAACACCACAATACTCTGCTTCTGTCGAAGAAAGAGAGATGGCACTTTGTTTCTTACAATACCATGTAATAGGTCCTAAACCAAGAGTGAATACATAACCTGCAATAGACTTTCGATCATCAAGGTCACCAGAGCAATTAGAATCAGTGAAACCAACCAACAATGGAGATGCTCCTACACTGTAATGAATCCCGAACTGAACTGTACCTCGAATATATCGAAGTATTCAATTCGCTGCTTGCCAGTGACTTTCATGAGGTTTGTGCATAAACCGAGCAATAAGACCAATGGTAAAGGAAAGGTCAGGATGGGTATGGGTTAGATACAGAAGTTTACCAACAAGTTGACGATATAAGGTAGCATCAACTTCAGGGGAAGTACAAGTGACTGAAAGCTTGACTCCAGACTAAAAGGGAGAAGGGGTTGGCTTACAGTCTTCCATGTGAAAGTGTCGTAGAAGATCACATGCATACTTGGACTGAGAAAGGGTAATACCTTCTTCGGATTGCAAGACTTGAATACCAAGGAAATAATGCAAGTGTCCCAAGTTTGTCATTTCAAACTTCTTTTTGAGCCTAGACTTCACATGGTTTATATGGTTCGGATCACTACCAGTAAGGATAAGATCATCAACATAAAGAACAAGGATGATTAAGGACTTACCCACTTTCTTGGTGTAGACCGTATTGTCAGAATAACATCTAGAAAAGCCATTGTCAAAGAGAAAGCTCTCCATTTTGGCATACCAAGCCCGAGGGGCTTGTTTGAGACCATAGAGAAACTTCCTAAGGCGTCAAACAAGACTAGAATTGTTTTGGATAAAGCCAAGGGGTTGTTCCATGTAGATTTCTTCATGCAATTCCCCATGTAAGAAGGCAGATTTAACATCCATCTGATGGACTTCTCATTTAAAGGAGGCAGCAAGGGAAAGAACAAGGCAAATAGAATTCATTTTGGAAACAGGGGAGAAGGTTTCAATATAGTCAATGCCTTCAACTTGTGAAAATCCTCTAGCAACAAGACGAGCTTTATGTTTATCCACTTTTACGCCTGGTCCAAATTTTGTTCTGTAAACCCATTTGCATCTGACAAGTTTTCTTCCATTTGGAAGAGGAACAAGATCCCAAGTATTGTTTGCCAATAAAGAACGATATTCTTTAGTCATAGTTGCATCCCAATCTGGATTGCTTGAAGCTTCTTCAAAGGTATCTGGATCATAATTTTCTGGAACTTGAGCCAATAAGGAAGAGGCTCTGTCGAACTGAGAACATGTATAACGTTGATCTGCAGGGTCACCTGCAAGAGAACCTACTGCATCCCGAGTAGAGCGGACCCATTTTGGAAGTTGTGGCGCTGAAGGAAGATCCTGTGGAGGTGGAGGAGGATAGCCATCCTTGCTGTCATCATCTGAAGTAGAAGGAACATTGTCAGAAGCAGAAGAGATAGAGAGAGGTGGCACATATGTCGAATCAGGCTCGCAAGCCAAAGGTGGCACACCTACCGAACTAGGCTCACAGGCCGATATATTTTCATCAAATTTTACATCTCTTCTAATGATTACATTTTTGTATTTGGGTTGAAGAAGTCTATATCCTTTGCATCTTTAGAATATCCAACAAAAATGCATTTTTCACTCTTAGGTTCTAAGGCTTTATGTTTCTCATCCGGAATATGGGCCCAAGCTTCAATTCCAAAAACACGAAAGTGACTTACATCTGGTTTGATTGAGCTCCAGGCTCCTTCTGGAGTGATATTCCTTAAAACCTTATTAGGAGTGTGATTTACTATGTAATTTGCACAGTTAATTGCTTCTGCCCAAAAATTAAGACTAAGTCCTTTATTGAAGCATACAGTTAGCCATTTCTTTTAAGAGTGTGATTCTTCCTTTCAGCTACATCATTTTGGTGTGGAGTATATGGAACAGTATGTTGCAATTGAATGCCATGCTCAATGCACAAGTTGATAAATTTGTTGTTAACATATTCTCCTCCATTGTCAGATCTGAACTTAAGAATGTGATGTCCAGATTCTTTCTCAACAAAGGCCTTAAAGGCCAAGAACATGTTAAAAACTTCACTCTTGAGTTTTAAGAAGTTGTAATATCCCCAAATGGGATATTTCACAATTTTTTCCTAAAGATTGCTAATCCAGCATTTTACCATAAAATTATCGAATTAATAAACAGAAGATTGTCATGTAAAATAAAACACATAAGCACTGCAATCCATTAACACATCGAATAGGAAGAATCTCAGCATTTTTATTATAAATAATAACTGGGGTTACAAATACCTCTGACCCAAAAGAGTTGAGATGGAGAACTGGCCATCAATATGAACTGCTACACTACGTTAGCCTCCAAAACTGAACTGTTGCACTCTCCCTCCGGCAATAGCTACCACTGAATCCACTGAAGCACCTGTTGAAGATCTAAATGATCCTCACTCTAATATCACTGAAGCTCTGCAAAACCTCTGAATGAAGTCTCCTCAAAGAGAGTTGGGTTTCCGTCCAACACTCGCAAATCACCCGAGGGTTTCCGTCCTGGGGCTACAGTTGAAGTAGAGAACCACGTTCTCAAACCTCTCATACACAAGAAAATGATCTACTCCAAAGATATCCCTGAATGGCCTCCTCCCTTTCTTTTATAGATCTCTTGGATCCTTCTAGAGCCTTACTTTATTATTATTTTATTCATGGAGCACTTTTCCCTCTTATTAAAATATTCCTTTTTAATGCAGAAAAGAGTAAATCGGTTACCACGTCTCCTCCGGTCACTGAAACTCTTGTCCAACCATCCCATCATGTAGGTATCCTTGTCCCGGTTCCAATGAGCTATTACACTAAGGTGTTCTATCATGTATTCCTCCCGAAATGCCACCTTGAGCGTAATTAACTGAGTTAAGCCCAAAAATAACTCAATTTTTAAAAAGTTGTCGGAATGCACCAAAACGAAAGGCAAGTTGCTCGGATGATGGAATATATTAAGCAAATGCTACCCGACCGCATAGAAACTCCTCAAAACTCCTTCAAAAAGCCCCTGGGCCTGCTGATGACACCAACCTGTACCTGTGACCTGTTTGTTCCTAACTCTAGAAGTCCATCCTAGCCCTGTCATAGGTGACACCAAAAAAGGGAATATTACAGACCTTCCGCTCCAAGAATGCTTGCCCTCAAGCAATCCATATATGTGGGCCACCCTGTTGGCCCAATGCAACTGAGACCAATGCCCGGATCCCATACAAACCTCTGGGTGTTGCTATGCCCCTGTGTCAAACCACCCGGAATAGACCCCTCAATGTCGGGATCCCAAACTGATCTCTCACAGGAACTATCATCAAACAATCCTCCCGGATCCCAACGCCACCATGGTCAATCATCACCCAAGTCCCACGACTCGGACTGCGCACTGCCTATGGCTATAGTTGATGCTCTATGAGGTGAAGACCACGGCTCCTTCTGTGATGTAGCTATGTTTGTGTAAGCTGCCCCACCAACTGTGTACCAACTCATCACCTCTCTCCAATCCAACCCCTGACTCAATCCAATGTTGATCCTGCTCTCCTGAAAACGGGATGGCATGCTAAAGAAATGACGACCTGTGCCCCACTGCCCGCTAGAATCCATAGCATCTGCTATGTCCAAGGGCCCCTGCTCCACTATGCTCCCTACGAAGATCGTACCATCAAGTGGTTACCAACTCATGATCTCCCACCAATCTATCCTGGAAGAAGAATCCAATGTAGTGACAATTGTATACGAAACATGCCTGGAGTGTTGTTGCCAGTCCGTAATCAACTCACGCTGCTCTGTCTCGTCTGCCGACGAGATCTGCCTGTAGAAGAAATCCCTTCTCTCTATAATGGGCCAAAGTGGGCAAGATATGCTGCAAGCCCCATCGATGTACTCCGGGAGAGTGCTACTCCCTGAAAGTACTATAGCTCTGCTGACTGCATGTGCATCTATCTGCACCTCATCAATGTGTCGACCCAAAGATGGATGCTCCACCATCTCCAACAGCTCCTCCCTCTCCTGATCAAGAATGTAATGCTCCTGCTATCCACTAGCCCCCTGCAGAACTATCCCATCAACCTCCAACATCTCCAGAGGATATGGATCTGAAACTGTTGTCACATACTCGGTGTCTGTGCATCTGACTGCTCCTCCTCACTGGCTGACCCCAATGTTAGCCGCATATCCATCATAGACTCAATGTGAGCCTCCATCCGACTCTCCCCCAAAGGACTATCATGCATGATGTGCGTAGTATCCTCCTCTCTTGGCTTATGCTCCATCATATGCCTGCTCCTACTGAATCGTCACAAGTGACTCGTCATAAGTGACTCGTCACCCTAAGTATCTCTCGTAGAGTCACCTGACTGCTCACCCTGCACACTGGAATACGGCTCCGGCCTACTATCATCATCTTTGCATGACTGCTCTTGCTCCTCAGAAGCATCCTCATATGATCCCATGGACTCATCTGAAGAAGAGTCCTCATCCTAGCATACAAAAGGAATGCCCTTCTATTCTGCCTCTGCCACATCATCTACATCACTCAAGCATGAGTGATCAAGCCCCCAGGGTTCTTTGCAACTGAAGCAAAGTCCCTTCCTCCTCAGCTCATTTCTGCTGCTTGATCCTCCAAACTGGAGCAACTCCTCCCTGGTCAATTGTCTCCTGAATAGCCTAATATTCTGCTCAACCAGCCCTTGGGCTAGCTCATAAGCAGCTGGTGAGACCAACTACTCTCTCCTCCAAATGCTCAACAACCTGGTTTGCAACTCTCGGCAAATGGTCTCACGGTCTCTCATACATGACGACAAGATGGACTGCATGTGTGCTATGACGGTGTCAGGATGATGTCTCCTAATGTGTTACGGCAGTCAACAAGATGCTTCAACCAGCAAAGTCTCAATATAGTCAACCAACCAGAAGTGTCAGACAACCCTCTAGGACAGCCAAAACAATCAACCAAAAGTCAGCATTGTCAGTCAATGGTCAATGCAAATAGCAGCAGCAGCAACTAGATCAACCCAGCCAAGTCAAAGTCAATGTCCAGCCTCATGAATAGTGCCAAAAAATGCGGATTTGGAAAATCGAAAGTTTGGGAGAGTTTCAGGTCCGTTTGACCTAGCGTTGACGCTGGTCAACGCTGCTGCAGAAACCCTAGACCGAAAACAGAATTTTCCTTGCTACAGTTTCCCACGTGTGAAGAGAAGAGCCTCCAAGGTGATCGAACTAATCAGATGAGAGAGAAATGTGTGAGGTTGAGATGAGTGAAAATTTCCAATGTTGACCAATATAAATCCATCAATGAGGGTGTGTGACACAACTTCTGGGGCACAAAACCTTTAGGCCAACTTGCACATATTTTGAATAAATTCAAAATAAATGTTCTGCTCATCGGATCAAGATGATCTTTAGATCGATCTTGCACCTCTCCGAAAGAGGAATCCAATAAAAATATTGGCATCTTCAACTGAGCATCACAACATGGATTTTGGACCTAGTTGTCCAAAATTAACACGCTTTGAAATCGAGAAGACAGTTATAGCCAAACAAAGGACTTGGCCTTCTTGAGAATTGACTGCTGGAAAGGATTGAAGGAAAATACAGTTAGTGGTAAATCATAAACTCGCTGCTACAGGTATGTAAAACAAAAGATCAGGTCTGGAACATGACATAAGGGTTGCATTTTTATTTCTGTGATGACAATATTGAAACACGTCCTCTCCTCTACTCTAGGAACTCGACCTTGAGATTTGTTGCTTATGCCAAACAATCCAGTCTCTTCCTCAATATGAAATTTGGCCCTTCAGAATTTAATAAGCCTTCCCTTAATAACATTTTTTCCACACGGCTTCATCAAACTTATGAGTCGGCCCTTTCTGTTCGCAAGCTTTGATCCTAGAGATAGATAAGAGAGTTTGTGATATCAATCCTCCCTTGAAGCAATAGCAACCTTGAAAGCTTCGGTCCTTCTTAGAAAAATAAATTCGATATACTTGAAGAGACTCCTCAATTCGGTCTTCAAAATTCTGGAAGTGAGCTCTCGGCCCTAGAAAATGTCCTCTGCAAATTAGGCTTTCCGCCTCGGTCTTTGAAAAATGGAAGCTCGGCCTTCCTTCTAGCAAGAAGAGATTATAATCTTCAAATTTATTCTGCCCATATTTACAATTGGCACAGTCGGCCTTGAATAATTTCTGTGGGCTCCCTTGTGCCACGATTTCTAAATAAAATTCACATGCCTGAAAAACTATCATATGCTCGTGGCTCATTTGTCAAATTTTTAATTGTGCCCCAATAATTTGCTCCCAACAAATTCGGCTTCTCGGAAAATTTCGACTACAGCGTCTGGGTAATAGAGAATTCCGATGGCCTTTGTCACTGCCTCTATCACGGCCCTTCTGACACGGCCTTAGATGCAGCCACAAATTCGAGGTTTGATAATGGCAGCTGAGTGCAGCTGAAAGCACCCTCAGCTCCTCAAAATTCTTTGACGGCAACCAAGTTTTATGAATTTTGGGAAAAATTAAGTTATGGCCTTCATAACCTTAGATTTGGCCATGCTTTTTTTTTTAAATTAACTCCACAGTCCCCACTAAACCGGTTCAGCCTTCCACAATGATTTTGGGTTTTGTTAAATATTTGACACAACCGCTCAGTCATTAAACTTTAAACAATGGGACTCTTTTAAATAAATCGATTTTAATCTAATGTCCCCACCATAATAAAAAATTTCCCCAGGAATGAATATTTGCTCCAGCAATATACTTTGGTACATTCAGAATAAACCCGCGAACAACCTCAATCAAAACTAAAAACCCGCAGGCTGAGCCAAGACCAAAGCTCTGATACCACTGTAATATCCCAAAATGGGATATTTCACAAATTTTGCCTAAACATTGCTAATACATCATTTTACCATAAAATTACTAAATTAATAAACAGAAGATTGCCATGTAAAATAAAACACATAAGCACAGCGATCCATTAACACATCGAATAGGAAGAATCTCAGCATTTTTATTATAAATAATAACTGGGGTTACAAATACATCTGACCCAAAAGAGCTGAGATGGAGAACTGGCCATCAATATGAACGGTTCCACTGCATTGGCCTCCAAAACTACATTGTTGCACTCTCCCTCCGGCAACAGCTACCAGTGAATCCACTGAAGCACCTGTTGAGATCTGAATGATCCTCACTCCAATATCTCTGAAGCCCTAGGAAACTTCTGAATGAAGTCTCCTCAAAGAGAGTTGGGTTTCCATCCAACACTCACAAATCACCCGAGGGTTTACGTCCTAGGGCTACGACTGAAGTAGAGAACCACGTTCTCAAACCTCTCATACACGAGAAAATGATCTACTACAAAGATATCCCTCAATGGCCTCCACCCTTTCTTTTAAATATCTCTTGGATCCTTCTAGAGCCTTATTTTATTATTATTTTATTCATGGAGCACTTTTCCTTCTTATTAAAATATTCCTTTTTAATGCAGAAAAGGGTAAATCAGCTACCACGTCTCGTCCGGTCATTGAAACTTGTGTTCAACCATCCCATCATGTAGGTATCCTCGTCCTAGTTCCAATGAGCTATTACACTAAGGTGTTCCTGTTGGAAATACTAAGAGGGGGGTGAATCAGTATTTCTTTTCAATTGTTAATTTTATCAGTTAGATCACCTACATTTAGAACACAAAATGAACAATAAGAATAAATGCTTTTATTAATTTCTTCTTTACAATAAATCAAGTACAATATATGTAGGGCTCCAATCCTAGATGAAGACAACAATCTTCAATCTCCCAGGCTCCAACCTGTATTTTCCAAGCACCGACTTGGACTTCCAAGGCTCCAACCTTGTCAATTCTGAGGCACAAACCTCAAGGGCTCCAACCTAGTCTCTTGAGGACTCCTATCCTCTAGGGCTCCAACCCTATCTTCCAAGGCACCAACATCAAGGGCTCCAACCCACCTGGTCTCTTGAGGACTCCTATCCTCTAGGACTCCAACCCTATCTTCCAAGGCACCAACCTTGTCTCTATGAGGCTCCAACCTCCTGCTTCATTTCGTCAAGATATATTTAGTTATACTTTCGGCTCCCAATGTCTTCTTCAACGAGTTCTGACAATCTTGAGCTTACTCTTCACTGTAATCTACACATCACGTCATCAATGACAACCTTTTCTTCGTAGAAGGTGTCACCGCTGCTCTTCATCGTACCCAAACAATTTCTCCAAGTTACCTAATGATGTCTTCATCAATGCATCATCGTCTTCAACATTATCTCCACAAGATCTTCAATATGTCTTCAAGTTACTCCAAGATGTCTTTCAAGATTCTTCAAGAGTGTCTTCACAAGATGCTCCAAAATGTTGTCAATGTGCTTCAAAAAGAAGTCTTCAATAATGCTTTCCAACGCACTATTTACTAGTGATCCAAGATGCTTCCAAATTAACTCTAATAATTCTTCAAGACTGTCTCCAATAGTGTCCCTAGTGTAGTCAAAGATGCCAGCAATTAAAACTCCAAATTTGGACTTCTAGCCACAAGTGCTTTAGATAAAAATCATGGTCACATAGGATATGTGGCAAGGCTGTAGTCCTTTAATTCAGAAACCTCCGCTAATATATATTGGAAACATCAAATCACAAGACATGTCGTTCAATCTTCAGAATGAGCGCACGTCCAACATCAAACCCTGCAAGCATAACCCTTTACCAAAAATTCAAAACCCAGAAATCTCATGCAACAAGATTGCTTCATCCAGTTTCTTAGAAAGGGTCGAGATTTCAAAGCTTAAGGCAATGCCATCAACGAGCTGCAAACAGAAAACTGGACCGAGTCTATTCAAGGCTTAACTCCACAGATGTGAGTCTGAGATATGAGTTACGCAACAATTACAACAATCCAAGTGTCTAGGATTTTGTTGGCACACGTCACCAAAGAATGTTATCTTCGCTATTCTTTACCATCAAATTCGTAGTTTTAGACCAAACCAGAAAACCAAATCCCTGGTCCATAGTGCTCCGATTTACAAATTTTCATTTCACAATTTACCAGACTTCTTTTCGATGCGTAGAGGATTGTTGATTAATTGGAATGATATCTGCTAGACAGAGTGATGTAAACTTCCTTTTTTTTTCTTTTCTTTTCTTTTTCTTTTTTTTCTTTTTTTTCTTTTTTTTTTAAATCCGTATTTTCACCAAGGGGAAATGTACCCAACCATACTGAATCATTCTTTTATTTATATGTGTATTGAGGAGTGACCTGATACCGTTTTTGGAGGAGTTGATGTATTAAATGATCGTCTATGTGGTAGAGCCGTCATATAAGCTTGAAGCTGACTTGAAAAATAAAACCAATTATTATTTTGGCAACATCCAACGTCCTCATTTTAGCCGACGTGTATGGTATGGTGAAGTGGTGGAGCCAACGTGTACAATGTTTGGAGAGTCGACTATCATGTTTTAGTAGCCAATATATCTTTAGAATATTATTTAAAAAATATTTGTCTGCCATGTGATGTATACATTACATCTATCTAACATGTGATGGACCATATAAGACCTTGTCTGCCATGTGAAAGATGGATCATATAAGACCTTGTCTGCCATGCAAGAGTTGTATCCCATGAGTGATGTATTATACTATGCTGCCAACATTATGTCTGCCATGTATGGTCATAGGGAACATGTATGCCATGTTTGTCGACCATTAATCAATGTTAGTTCATCCTTAGGAATCTTTACGTTGTTTCAAAACATATTTGGAGCCAAGGATTATGTTTATTAAATATGTATGGTAGTGTGTAATGTAAGATAGTGTATCGTAGCCTAAGGTAATGTATGGTAGTGTAAATGTATGTTTATGGTTTAGGGATTTTATAGGATAGGGCTTTTAACATTTCATGTGTTTTAGGATCTTGGGTTTGTGCAACAACAAAGGTATTAGCATAGACCTAGGGTTTCCATCATCCTCAACAATGACATCAATGACAACCTTAATTAACATTTCCATCATGTATTCCTCCTGGAATGCCACCTTGAGCATAATTAACTGAGTTAAGCCCAAAAATGACTCCATTTTGTGAAAGTTGTCGAAATGCACTGGAACGTAAGGCAAACTGCTCGGATGATGGAATACATCAAGCGAATGCCACCAGACCTCATAGAAACTCCGCGAAACTCCTCCAAAAAACCCCTGAGCCTGCTGATGACACCAACCTGTACCTGTGAACTGTCTGCTCCCAACTCTGGAAGTCCAACCTAACCCTATCGTAGGTGACACCAAAAAAGGGAATATTACATTTGGATCTACAACTCCAAATCATCCCACCTCCCTCCTAGAGGTATATGAGCAATCATAGCAAGCTCCTCCTCCTCTATCTTCGTTGCTCCAGCGTGAGGATCATGTTTCTCATCCTTTCCTTCTTCTTGAGAGGACAATGCGTGGCGTAATGCCCCATCTCGCCACACCGGAAACATTTGATCTTTGATAGATCCTTCTTTCTCTTGTGCTACTCTTGCTGCCCCTTTGATGCAAGGGCCACATTCTCTTCCTCCTTGATCTTCGAACCGCTATTGTTGCTGCCCTCAACTTGACACTTCAGTAAGTCTCTCTGCATCTCTTCTTGCTGAAGAGCTGCCCACATTGACTCCCAGTTCGGCAATTTCTCTCTGCCCAGGATACTCTAGACAAAAACTTGCTAATCCTCAGACACTGAGTTGAGGGCCAATCTCACCATCTCTATGGCCTTAGGAGTTGCTCCTCCCGCTGCCAATTGATCTCGGTTTTCTTGAAGTCTAGACAAGAATGAATCAATACGTTCTTCATTTGCATCCTAGGGGTCCACATTTTCTCCTCCAGAAACATCTTACGCTACTCGGAAGACCCCTCATACAGCATTGCCAACGCATCCCATATTTTCTTAGTTGTTCCTTTCGTTGAGATGTGTGTGTTGGAAATACTAAGAGGGGGGGTGAATCATTTTATCTAATCAATTAGCACTTTTAAATATTTTCAAAGCATTAGTTAATCTTCAATTATTCTTGATGTTTATACAGTATAAAGAACGCAATAGGCACAAGAATTTTAGGTAGAAAACCCCCTCCGGGTCAAAAATTTACCGAACGCTTTTCTAATAAATTCTTTAATCTTCAGCCCCAACTGAAATGAAAGGTACAACTTCCTAGAATTCTAGAAAAACATTCTTCTCCAGCTCCCACTAGAAGGACGCCCCAACGCCCTGGCTTCTTCAGTAGTCAATTGAATGGATGCCCCAACATCCTAGACTGGCCTACACCCTGAAGTGTTCACAGGCTCCAACCTATATGTGACTTCATGCACCAACCTAGCACCTCCTTGCCACCCTATAATGATCAAAAATAAGACAAGAGTGTGGACTCCCGTACCAGGGACAATGATCCACGATATAATATGATTCACAATGATTTTCTTGAACTAGACAAATCTCCCAATCACACTATGACCTGCAACCCAACCATAACATTATCCAACAATGACACTTATACCTCCCAACAATGCCTCTCCAACTCTAGGCAGATTGACTGTTTTACAATTTTACAATGATGATTTAACAATATTGACTTTTGACACAACTTGATACTTGACTTGACACTACTTCTTTGAACACTAGCAACTGCTAAGGTATTGTTGTGCTTCCTTCAAGTAATGGTACTTTGGCGTTGCATTGTCCTTCTAGTATGTGTCTGAGTTGTCCTATTGTGTCCTCCTTCATGCACATGCATTAATTAACAAGACCCAAACCAATATACAAACAAAATACTTACATTGTCCTACAAACCATATGTCAAAGAAATATTCAAAATTCAAATGTAAATACGTTCAACATTTATGAACAAAACCCAATCAAACATACATACAAAATACTTACACTGTCATGCAAAAACACATGTTAGAGATGATATTCAAATTAAAATTCAAGCATCAATCATACATACCTTGTTGTAGCACACTTACCCTTGACTGTTGTTGTGTTGTCCTTACTGCAGTGATCCTTGAATGCATATTTTTTCTTGCCTTCTAGAAGTTCGATATTGAATCTGATGTATCTATGTAATTTCAGATCTCCAAGGTCTGAAATTGCATCCTATTGTAGCCCTTCGAGTCCTCTTTCCAACCCCACAGGTCTGATCGATATTGGATTCTTCAAGAAATAGTTATGCCCAATCTCCTACGATGACATGGTTATAGACTAGTTCAGTAGAGCGAACTTGTACGAAGTACCATGTGTCACTGTTTCAACTTTTGGTCCTGAAAATGATACCCAACGAAATTTGAATCCAATGCTCAGAGAGAAATTTATGACGATTTTCCAAAGGTCACCTGTTTGACATGAAATTCGAGAGCCTGCAAAAACCCTAACTTCCTCAGATCATATCTCCAAAAATATAGCAAACCAATATCTGAAATTCGGACACGCGCTTCATCAAGATTTTGGCTCAAATGGGTTTTTTCAGCATCTGAAGCTTCGCAAAAAAATTTAAAAAAAGATGTTAGTAAAAATGCCACGATGGCCTGTTTTAAGTAGCAAAATACTTACATGAGGAGGATATTAGGGACACAATTTATATAAATGCTTAGGTTGAGAGGGTCTTCAACAAGTGAACGTTGGAGGGATTTTAAGAGCTTAAAATATTATTAATTATTGACTATTCAATGACCACAACCAATGATTAGTGTCATGCCACAACCCCATGGGGTTTTAGCCCACTAACTGGGGTTACTAACTTCAAACACGAATATCTCTCAAACCGTGAATAATTACGTGGCGTGCCATATATCAACGAAAACATATCGACAAGTAGAAACCATCCAAAATATCCTTGACTCAGAATAGAGTAAGTTGTCTAGACAAAATTCCCATGCAAGATCGGGGTAGCCCCTAGTGCTGCTTGGGTTGACATCAATGACAACCACTAATCAACAATCTCCCCCTTTGGCATTGATGGCAACACAAGTACTCCCCCTACGATCATGACACCTCTTCCTACAGCAATATCTCCCCCTTTGTCATCAATGGCAAAAGGTAACTCACCCTGACAAACATCATCTTGTGGACCTATACACACCTCAACTCCCCCTTTTTTTTACTTACTTAGATAAGAGAAAGAATCTAATCAGAACTTGGGAGAATCCCAAGCTTTAGGCGAAGATACTCAAATGCTTCACGAGGTAATGTTTTGGTAAAGAAGTCAGCGATTTGTTCCTTTGTGCCAACAAATTCAAGCTTGATATTATTTTCGATGACCTGCTCTCTAACGAAATGATATTTGATCGAAATGTGCTTTGTTTTTGAATGCATCACAGGATTCTTGGAGATACTGATGGCACTGGTGTTATCGCAAAAGATGGGAATAGGCTCATCAAACTTGACTTGAAGATCTTGCAAAGTTTGCTTCATTTAGAGAACTTGAGTGCAACAAACTGCTGCCGCAATATATTCTGCTTCTGTTGTGGATAACGAGATTGAAGAATGCTTTTTACTTAACCATGAAACAAGGCAACCACCTAGATAGAATGTTGCTCCACTGGTACTCTTTCGATCATCAACACTTCTTGCCCAATCTGCATCCGTATAAGCTTGGATAACTAGATTATTTCCTTTGGGATACCATAAACCATATTATGTTGTGCCCTTAAGATATCGAAGAATTCTTTTCACGGCAATAATATGAGATTCTTTTGGTGCTGCTTGGAATCTTGCTACTTGTCCAACTGCCTGCATTACGTCTGGCCGAGAAGCTCTCACACAAGAAGACTTCCAATCATAGATCTATACAACCTCTGGTCCACATCCTTTGATGAATCATCTAAACTTGACTTGCAACTTGTTGCCATTGGGGTAAGGACAGGCTTGCAATCTTCCATCTTGAATTTCTTAAGCATCTCCTTGATGTACTTAGTTTAATATATAAATATTCCTTTATCCTGCTGAGATATCTTAAGCCCTAACAAGTATGTCATCTCGCCAAGTAGAGACATTTCAAACTCACTTTGCATCTTTGTGGCAAAGCTTCTACTTAATATGTCATCATTGCTTCCAAAAATTATGTCGTCTACAAATACCTCGATAATTGTTAGGTTATCTTGATCCACTTTCACATAGAGATTGTTGTCGGCGCTTCCTTTCTTGAATCCTTGTTGATGTAGATATCCATCAAGACGAGCATACCAAGCTCTAAGAGCTTGCTTGAGACCATATAGTGCCTTCTTTAATTTGCAGACATGGTCTTCCTTTTCAGAGAGCAGAAAACTTTTGGGTTGTTCAATGTAAACTTCTTCTCTTCCAATTCACCATTTAGAAAGGCTAACTTAACATCCATTTGGTAGACCTTGATTTTTCTCGAGCATCCAGAAGCGACAACCATTCTGATAGCTTCCATTCTGGCAACAGGAGCAAATGTTTCTTCAAAATCAATTCCTTCAACTTGTGCATATCCTTTGCAACCTAATCTTGCCTTATTCCTGGTAACATGTCCATCCTCATTCAATTTGTTTCTGAAGACCCATTTAGTTCCAATAACATTTTTATCCTTTGGTCATGGAACCAATTCCCAAGTATCGTTCTTCTCAATTTGATCCAGTTCTTCATTCATAGCTGCTACCCAGTGTTCATCTTGACTAGCTTCCTCAAAATTGCTAGCCTCAAAAGTTGCTAAAAAAACAAGGTGGGCTTGTTGTGATGAAAGAAACTGTCGACTTCTTCTAGTTCCAATTCCTTCATTTATGTTGTCGATGATTTGATTTGACAGATGATTCTTTGGACACCATTCTTTTAAAGGTTTTGGGGAATTTTCTTGTACATCCTGCTGATCATTTCTTATTTCCTCTTGGTTGACTATTGTTTCCTTATTTGATTGGTCTTGTTCTGGAGCTTCTTCTTAATCCTTCACAGATTCTACCTCATATCCCTCAGATTTTCTTTAACGGGCAATCTCATCATCATCCTTTGTAACACAATCTTCATCAAAAGTAACATTTATGCTTTCCACTATTTGTTTTCGCCTCAGATTGTAGCATCTATAAGCCTTCCTCTTGCGTGAATAACCAACGAAAATACCTTCATCGACGTGGGAATCGAACTTGCCCATTTTTTTATCTTCTCTTTTAATGTAGCATTTGCTTCCAAATATTTCGAAGTATTTGACATTAGTCGGTCTTCCTTTCCATAATTCGTATGGAGTCATGTTACAATTGTTCCTTAGCAAACCTCTGTTTATAATGAATATAGTTGTATCGATTACTTGAACCAAGAATTTATCATCTAATTTTGAGTCATTTAACATTGTTCTGGCCATTTCATGTATGATTCTATTTATTCTTTCAGCAACTCCATTTTGTTGCAGTGTTTTGGCTGTTGAGAATTGCCTTTTTATTCCATTTTCATCACAGTACTCTACTGAAATACCTTGGAAATGAATTCTCCGCCATTATCTGATCTCAGACATTTGATCTTCAAATCAATTTCATTTTCAACAAATTCCTTGTAGATTCTAAAACACTTGAATGCCTCGGCCTTTCTTTAAGAAGCTGACGGTCGTCATTCTAGTGTAATCATCTATCATTAGCATAAAATATAATTCTCCATCTAAACCTTTTGTTCTCATAGGACTATATAGATCAGTATGTACCAATTCCAATGGACGTGATGCAAAGTGTTCTTTTGTCTTGAACTCAACTTTTGTTTGCTTGTCATGCCGACAAGATTCACATATCATATTGGTAGATTTTGAAATTTTAGGCATTTCTCTTACTACTTCTTTCTTGCTGATCCTGGCCAAATTGTCGAAATTTATATGTCCCATTTGTTTGTGCCATAACCAACTTTTGTCTTCTTTCACCAAAAAGCACCCTTTAGGTGTCTCATCCAAAATATATATGTCATTTGGATCTCTGCTTGTTGTAGCCACAATTTTACTGAACTTGCCTATCCTAATTTCACATTTCTTAGAGTTAAATAGCATCATGTGTCCTTGATCTCACATTTGTCTAACACTGAGCAGATTCTGATTCATATTTTCAACCAACAACACATCTTTTGCTAATGCATTCTTCCTTCCAAGTGTGACTGTACCTACATATATAATTGGACAAGATATCATTCAGCTAAACAACAATATAATTCCTAGAAGCCTAGTCCCTTTAGAAAGACTTTTTTACTCAAATGATGTAGTTGTCAAGCCTAGAATTTTACCAAGTGATAGAGAAATGGAAGACTATAATTCAGGGACAGAAGATAACCCTAAACTAGTCAAGGTCTCTAATTTATTTAAAGCAGAACAAAAACAACAGTATGCAGAATTGTTGAAAGAATTTTCAAATGTGTTTGCCTGGAGGTATGAAGATCTGAAGGTTTATGATAAGACTGTTATTCAGTACACCATCCCTCTTAAAGAGAATGAGAATCCCTTCAAGCAGAAATTGAGAAGAAACAACCCTAAGTTGTTGCCATTAATTGAAAAGGAGGTTAAAAGGTTTTTGTTGCTAAAATCATTCTCCCTTTGAGATTTTCGAACTGGATAGCCAATTTGGTCCCAGTAATGAAAAAGAGTGGAGAGATCAAACTCTGCATAGATTTCAAGAATTTAAATTAAGTTTCTTTGAAAGATAACTATCCTTTACCCAAGATGGAACACATTTTGCAGAAATCAGTTGGGTCCGAAAGAATTTCTATGCTTGATGGATTCTCCAGATATAGCCAAATATTGGTAAATCCGAAAGATCGGGATAAAACTACCTTTACTGCACCATGGGGTACATTCATGTACTCAAAGATGCCCTTTGGACTCATGAATGTTGGGGCCACTTATATAACATTTGTTGATGAGAGGGACAAATTTATAGTGATATATTTAGACGATATTATAGTTTTTTCTAAGTTTAAAACTGATCATCTAAAACATCCAAAGACAGTTTTCACAAAGTGCAGAAAGACAATTTTTCCATGAAGAAAGGAAAGTTATTGGGCCATATAGGATCAAAAGAAGGTATTCAGATTGATCATAGCAGAGTAACAACCATACAGAAAATTGAGAAGACAAGGAGCAAGAAAGTGGTTCAGTCTTTTCTGGGTAAGGTAAAAAAATTACGCAGATTTATTCCTAAATTTGTTGAGATTCTGAAAGTTATCACCAGTGTGTCGAGGAAAGGTAATGAAATTAAATGGACTGATCAGGCTAACGAATCTTTTGATGACATTACAAGAGCTCTAGGTCAAGCTCCTCTACTCATAAGTCCTAATTTTTCCAAAGAATTCGTGACTTTCTCTTTTGGCTCCGAACATACTATTTTGGGTGTCTTGCTTTAGAAAAACGCAAAAGGCCATGAACAACCTATTTCTTTTTTCAAGAGAGCATTGAGGGATGCTAAGTTGAAGGATATCATGGATAAACAGGCCTACGCATTGGTAAAATCACTCAAGGATTTCAAAGTTTTGTACTTCATTCTCATATAATTGCTTATGTACCAAACGCTATGGTAAAAACTATTTTAAACTAGCCTTACAGCAATGGTAGGAGGGGAAAATGGATTGCCAAAATGTTGGAATTTGACCTAGAAATCAAACCCACTAAATTAATCAAACGACAAGGCTTGGCCAAATTGATGACTAACGCAAATCTTGGAACTCTTGGGATTAATCCATCTATGAAATTATCAGACATAAAGGATGATGAATCATTTGTAGTAGTAGATGATCGTTTTAAAAGTTCTTCATGGTATGGTGATATCTTTTATATATTGAAAAATCTGCAGGCTTCACCAGGAACAAATAAAACTCGGGCCAGATTCTTAAAACTCAAATCTGTTAAATATTGTATCCTTAATGATTATTTTTTCTGGAATGATCCACGGGGTATATTACTGAATTGCTTGCTTATAGATGAAGCTAAGCAGGTGATGAAAGAATTCCACTGGGGAGTATGTGGCAGTCACCATTATTGGAAAGCCACTGTTGACAAAATTTTGAGAGCAGGATTTTATAGGCCCACAGTCTTTACTGATGTTCGTAAGGAAGTTGCAGCACGTCACAAATCTCAACTATTTGAAGGAAAAGCTAAGTTTATGTCTTTACCCTTAAATCCTATTTTTGTAGAAGCACCATTTCAGCATTGGGACCTTGACTTTATAGGCGAGATTCATCTAGCATCATCACCACAACATAAGTGGATCTTGACAGAAACAGACTACTTCACTAAATGGATTGAGGCTCTAGCAACCAAGCAAGCAACTAATCTTGTTGTCATACAATTTTTAGAAAATATTCTTTCTAGATTTGGTAGTCCAAAAAGAATCATAACTAACAATGCTCAATGCTTTAAATCCAAAAAACTGATTAAATTTTGTGATGAATATCTTATAATTCTTAGTCACTCTACAGCCAATTAACCCCAAGGAAATGGACTGACTGAGTCATCAAACAAGAGTCTAGTAAGAATCATCAAAAAGTTTTTGGAGGATAATAGAGAAGCTTGGCATACAAAGGTCAAATTTGCTTTGTGGGCTGATAGAATCAGTACAAAGAGATAAATTGGTTGTTGAGATTTTGTGTATTTGGGGTAACATCAGTTGTTCTCTAGCAACCAAATTTTGTGGAGGGACTAGAGTACACCTGATCTATTAATTTGAGAAAGACTTAAAATTTTGTCCGGTTTTTAGAGTATAAATTAATTACTTTAATGGGCTTCCAGTTCTAACCGGGAACTTAACAATTAAAGTGAAATCATAAATGATGAAATTGCTTTAAGTTTGTTATTTGATCAAGCTTTTGACCTTAGCATTTGATTCAAGATCTGATCATGGTCGTTGGTTTCCCAACGAGAAAAGTATAAAAGGAAAGGCTGAAGTATTTATGACATTTTTGCGTAGTTGATAGAATAATCGTAACTAGGGCAACATTGCAGAACTGAGGAATTTCCTGCAGCGAGGGGTAGTATTGGCTAAGAGAATGATCTGATTCCCTAGAGCCAAAAGTCGGTAAGAGGCAGAGGAGCAGCAACAAGGACAGCGCAGAGAAGCAGAGCAGCAGCTACACAAGACAGCGCAGAGGCACTGGGAGGCTTCAAAAATCACGTTGAGGGTATTTTAGGGCCAGTGTTAGGCTGTATCACCCTTCCAGGGGTTACGCAGTCCCTTCTGGTACAGCGTAGTGGCATTCTGAGGCTAGCAGGGCTGACGCTGGGGCTTCAAGGGCAGCGCTGAGGGTTTCTAGGGTCAGATCTGGGCTGAGTCTTGTAAATCTCGTTTAAGGGTGTGGATTAGTCAAATATTTGGCACTAGATCTTCAGGTTAGCTGCAGATTTGATATCTTTTATTCTCTGTCGGGTTTTCCAGATCTGGAACCCAGATTTATTGTACTCATAACTACTTAATAATAAACCCTCATATCTGTTGCACCGGTTTTCCCGCTTTGGGTTTTTCCGGGGACTTATGTCCAAAAATCCATGTGTCACTTTGTTGCATGAGTGTATTATTCAGTAAATGATCTGCATGTGTAGACTGTAGTTGTGTTTATTTTCGATAATTTTTTAATCTAATTTCTGGAAATAACTTGTATTAATTAAATCAAGTAGGAGAAAATAAACCAATACACTGCAGTAGAATTTTCACATTGTTACCACTCCTTTTCAGCTAGTAGATGCAACTTTCCCAGTTTATCTTGGGATACCAATTATGAAATGCTTGCAAGAACTAGGACACGAACCAAATCATTTTCCAAGAGGTGCAGGAAAACAAAGGAAAAGTATTTGAACAGTCTCAAAGTTTCCAAGAAAAGATCAAGAGGGTATTTGACAAAAAGACTAAGGAAGAAAATTTCAAAATCTAGGACAGTTTTAAAATGGGATGCATGTGTTGAAGATAAAGGTAAACACAAGAAGTTCGACCATATTTGGAAGGATCCATATCAAGTTGTAGCTTTTCGTGGCAAGATTAGCTTATTCTACAAGATTTAAAAGGAGAGTTACTGCCTGGATGTCAAATCAACGGGAGGTTTCTGAAACATTACATTTATTAACAGACAACATTTTACTTTTCATTGTATATATCCATGTTATTTGAAAATTTGCAAGTGTGGATAAACATTTTGAAGGACTTGAAGCCCGAGGAGAAGGCCCTAAGGTTTTGATTAATGGTTATCAAAGGATAAAGTTGATTTACTTTATTTATTTTACTTTCTAGTTCCAAAAGAGTCTGTAAAAGAATAAACTTGAGAAAATGATTTTCTTATCGAATAAAGTCAGTCAAAGTGTTGCTTTAAGCAAATTCATTGTGATAAATAGGCTTCTAGTCTATGGGGTTCTTGTTGCCATCTATGATCAACAGCATCCCCGTGGAGCTAGTTATTATCACAATTTTAGTCAATAGTTTAAAGCGTTGACAGTTTCAGTGTCAATTTTTAAAAAACGGGGTTAAAACGCTGACAAATACCATATCAGCGTTATTGTAAGTTCTGAAAATAAAAATGCGTTGACATTCGAAGTAGCAACACATGTGTAAAAAGTTAAAACGGTCAATTAAAACTTTAATAGCTAGAGTATCAATGCCAAAGGAAAAATTCAAATTTTGTTTTATGTTCAAATAATGCATTGATGGAGCACATGTTAGCAAATGAACAATCATCTATCAATCGAGCGATAATAAGTGAGATGGTAATGTAACGTGATGGGTTTCCGCGCTCCACCGCCGAGAGATAATGTTCAGTTAAAAAGTCATGATTGCACGTCAAGAATTTTTGTAATCGCCTATCAGGTTTGTGATATGATTTATCGGTTGCCATGCTGTGAAATAATTTACTTCAAATGGTAAAACCTGTATAAAGCATGATTAAGTTGTTGTATATTTTACGCCAAAAGAGGACAAGTTGTTAAGTTATCCCGAAAACGCCAAATTGAATCGCAATCCCGCTTTTGGTGTTACAGTTTGATGGTGAGAGCTATGGTTAAGAGCAAAAAACTACACAGAGGCGAGCCCAAAGCACCTGAATTGCTTTAAGTCTATCCAGAGATTCAACAACGTTTTCGAGAAGCAAGGTGGGAACAGTTCTTCTCATGTTGTACAAGTTATCACGATGGAGTTGCCAAAGCTTTCACTGAGGGTTTCGACGGTTAGCAGATTAGTGTTGGGGGAATCTCGTTTCCTGTCACCGAGGAGGTAATTGCAGAAGTCATGGGCCTACCTGCAGATGGAGAAAGAACCTTCAAGAGTCATGTTTTGGCCGGAATTGATGTGCCATTTTTATTTAAGGATGAATTTAAGGAGAGCAATTGGCATTCAAAAATTCAAAGGTCCTGGTTGAAGGGCGAGTGGCATTGTCTCTTGTGTATTACCCAGTCTTACTTCACATGAGAAGTGTTGTAAAATGTAACTAGGTCGGTCTTCATGTTGACTATGTAATTATGAAAAGAAGGAGACAAAGATAATAAAATGTATTTTGTTGTACTTGCTTCATGGGTTTCATGAGCAAGATTTTATTATGTAGATAGACTTCTTCTTGATGTCTATTAGGTTCTTGTCTTCTAGGTATAAATAGGATTAAGTGTCAAAATCATGAAGGATCCAGTTCAAATGGATATGCTCCAAAGACCTTGTAAAGAAGCTCTCAACAAATATGTTGCTCAAGATCAGCGTTGGAACATCTCCTCAAAACAGCCTATAAACAGTGGACAAGATGTTGGACATAAAACTTGTAAAATTGGCTTGAAAAATACTGGAAAATGTCGGCTCAAATTATGTCCCAACAGTTCACTAAATAGGTTGCCTAATTATAGAGTTGAATAACTATCAATAGGCCAGAAAACTTCGCATAAATTACAGTGAACAGAACAGAGACGCGTCTGAGATTTTCGGTCAATAAGAATTGCGGATTTGTCTGAGGTTGTATAGCAGATAAAAGAATGCTGATCACCTAAGTTTTGCGGACAAGTCTGAGGTTCGATAAGCGTTGGAAAAAGGAGCAACTATTGCAGATCTGTCTGAGGTATTACTGCAGTTAAAAGATGTGGATTTAAGGACAGAGTTTAGTGAAGATTGAGGAGTATAAACTGCGGATAAGTGAAGCAAAGGACAGACTTCGGATAGATGCAGTTAGGAACAGATTTGCGGATTTACAAGGCTGGTCTGCGGATAAGTGCAGGAGGATACAAGCGCAGATACTCTTGAGCTCTAAAGTATCTATTGTAATAATTTGTCTAAGTATAGACAGTGACCTAAAGGTGATAAAAGGTAAGGAAGGTAAATCAGAGATTCACCTTCCTAACCTCATTGCAAGATATTCAATTACAAGTAAAATCAATTCTGTCTCTACATTTATGTAAGTACTTTGATAATTGACTTGATGAAGAATTAACCAAGAAAACATAAGCAAGCTCACAAGTAATTATCAAGAAGAGAATTTATAACCCCTCCAAATTCTCAACATGGTATCAGAGCTATGGCAAAAGAAGATCCCCTTATTGGCAAGAATATTTTGGAATGAAAGAAAAGTTACTGTCTGAGATCAAATTCAGAGAGAAGAAGTTTGTTGCTTTTACAAAGAAGAAGTTGGGTGCTATTGCAGAGATACAAGCTCTGTCTATACTTTAGATAGGCCAAGGACTTCTTTAGTAATATACAGGGCTACCATACAATGCAAACAAGGGTGATTGAAAGATTGCAAGGTGTGCAAAAGACTTCGGTCTTGAGCTAACAGATTTTAGATAACTTGGAGAAGAACTAAAGATGTACATCAAAGCAAGAAAGATCTTTGTATTGAGATCAAGGATAAGAAGACTATAAGAGGCCAAGGCTAGAGAAGTGCAGAAAAAGGAGTTTACAACGAACCAAGCTTTCCTAGGACTGGTGCAGAAGAGTGCAAAAAAGAAGGCTTTATCATCATTACAACAAAGATCTAATCCTTACCCTTGAAGAATATCATTCAAAAAGAAAGCAATAACACATCTTTTCTCCACCGCCATTGAAGAAATCAAGCTGAGGACTTTATCTTGACTTATCAAGTAAGTATCTTTCATTCTATAATCAAATTTGGTTAAATGACTTTGTTTTTGCAAGGAGATCTATAAGCTGGTTGGGTTATCAAGAATCCTTGCATGAGGAGGATCGTCATAGTCCTCGAAAGCAAAGTCATGAAAAGCCTATGAAGGATTGGAGACATCAAGAGAATATAAGATAAGATGAAAGAACTATTCTATGCAATAAATAACGATGGAAAAAGACAAATCAAGGGCAAAATTGTTGAAGGATAAAAGACTCAAACATTTGCAGAAGGAAAAGGAAAGTTTAGGAAATGTGGAAGACTTATGAACATTACAAGAAAGATGGTCCTAAAGGGACAATCTCAATATAAGAAAGAAAGGAAGCTCATATCACCGAAAAGGATGGAGGAAGCTGAAGAAAAAGAAGACTCAAAGAAAATCAAGCAAACCTATAAGGAATTGATTTATGTGGGTTATATGATAGGAAGCAATGCATCACCCTAATCTAAGCATGACAGGAACTCCTGGTGAATCAGCTTCGGGAAAACCTCTTTGACAAACTTTAAGAAAGTAGTCATCAAAGAGCAAGGGTCATCATGGAAACATACTTCTGGTATGTGATGACATATTGATGAAACAAGCCAAGGAAATGAAGCTATTCATTCCTAAAAACTGCTATAGGATGACTCAAGGGAAAAAGGGTAAAGAGGTATGTATATATTTATATACTAACATTGGATGTTATGAAGTCATGTCATATGGTTGCAAGTAATGAAATTTTGTATTTAGAAGTATGATCTATGGAGGAGTATCTCTCAATACACAGACAGATGAAATCAACATAATATGTCCTCATGAAATATGAGGTGGTTGTATATGAACAAGAAACTAAAAAGGTTATAAGTCCCTAGAATGTGCAGAGAGGAAGAGATCATGAAATGTAACCATGCCAAGACGTGACTAAGAGATCTCCTAGAAAGATATGTAGACTCTAACGGAAGTCTGGTAAAGAAGAAGACCTTTGGCAAAAAGCATATCATTAGGAGATGTGTCAATCTGTATGAAGGAAGTCGATGCCTACAAGAATATGTCATGGTGAAAGATCATCACTAAGGTAACTTTTGTTCTAAAAGTTAATATGAATATGTTTATCTGGATGAATCTGTGCAGGGCTGCTAATCATGAGAAAGGATGTATGATCCTTGGAAATGATTCAAAGGAAAGCAGCATGACATACCAATGGACCAGATAAAGAAAGTCTGATGAATCACTCTGATAGCTGACATGACTCAAGATGGAAGTGATGGATGATCTGTGCCCTATGAAGCTAAAAGTCGAAGATTCCTCAATATTGAAATCCATGACATCAAGAACAGGAATTCTTCATGAGCATTTGGGTGTCCCACCATTGCTACTGGAGGTCCTTGGTTAAGAGGGAGCCTGATGGTAAGTTTCTTACTTGGAAGAAACTTGGTAATTCCTAAGGATGAGCTTAGGTACATTCTTTGCATAAGAATGGGTACATCCCCTTGTGGAATAAGGTCCTCCCTGGTTGAGACGGAGAGATAGACACATCATTCTGGTCTTGGGAAGACAGAATGGAGGATTGGGTAATCATCTGGCATTCGATACTCTTTGAGAATGTGATAGGGCATTCAAGATAAGAGTAGTCGGAGACCGATATTCTTTGAGGGCTAGCTACCCAAGAGAAGAATAGTCCAGGAAGGTCATACTTTGGGAACACCCGACTGGAGTATGTACCTTGGAGAGACAATGACGAAGGTGTCTATAATTCATGTGTCTCGCCAACACTGAAGCCCATTCTCTCGTTAAAGAGATGGGGCTATTAGTCAAGGCCTTGCACTAGTACAATGTTGGTTGCTATGATGCTATATAGATGTGATTACCAATCCGATTTTTCTTATGAGATTCTTTAGTTTGAAAGTGATCATGTAACTATATGAATACCTCCCTAGTTAAGAGGGAGTGTTGTAAAATGTAACTAGGTCGGTCTTCATGTTGACTTTGTAATTATGAAAAGAAGGAGACAAAGATAATAAAATGTGTTTTTTTGTACTTGCTTCATGGGTTTCATGAGCAAGATTTTATTATGTAGATAGACTTCTTCTTGATGTCTATTAGGTTCTTGTCTTCTAGGTATAAAAAGGATTAAGTGTCAAAATCATGAAGGATACAGTTCAAATGGATATGCTCATAAGACCTTGTAAAGAAGCTCTCAACAAATATGGTTCTCAAGATCAGCGTTGGAACATCTCCTCAAAATAGGCTATAAACAGTGGACAAGATGTTGGAGATAAAACTTGTAAAGTCAGCTTGAAAAAAGCTGGAAAGGTCGGCTCAAATTATGTCCCAACAATTCACTAAATAGGTCGCCTAATTATAGGGTCGAATAACTATAAAACGGCCAGAAAACTTCGCATAAATTACAGTGAACAGAATAGAGACACGTCTGAGATTTTCGGTCAATAAGAATTGTATATTTGTCTAAGGTTGTATAGCAAATAAAAGAATGCGGATCACCTAAGTTTTGCGGACAAGTCTGAGGTTCAATAAGCATGGAAAAAGGAGCAACTATTGCAGATCTGTCTGAGGTATTACTGCAGTTAAAAGATGCGGATTTTAGGACAGAGTTTAGTGAAGATTGAGGAGTATAAACTGCGGATAAGTGAAGCAAAGGACAGACTTCGGATAGATGCAGTTAGGAACAGATTTGCGGATTTACAACGTTGGTCTGCGGATAAGTGCAGGAGGATACAAGTGCAAATACTCTTGAGCTCTAAAGTATCTATTGTAATAATTTGTCTCAATAAAGACAGTGACCTAAAGGTGATAAAAGGTATGGAAGTTAAATCAGAGATTTACCTTCCTAACCTCATTGCAAGATATTCAGTTACAAGTAAAATCAATTCTGTCTCTACATTTATGTAAGTACTTTGATAATTGACTTGATGAAGAATTAACCAAGAAGACATAAGCAAGCTCACAAGTAATTATCAAGAAGAGAATTTATAATCCCTCCAAATTCTCAACAAGAAGGACGCTACAATCTGGTGAATCTGTACCATTTCTAGTTCCTAGCTCACAATGCAGGTCAGGTCGGGATGAACACTCCTTATTTTCTATTAGAGAGTCTAAAGCATATGTCTGTTAGGGCTAGGTCTGATTAAACTATTGATTGAAAGCCACTTGAGAAAGATAGGGAGGACTTGGGAACATTTTTGTTTTGAGGAGGGTTTGAACTTCAAATTGTAAAGCCAAAAAGGGGCAGAAAGAAAGGAACCAAAAAGAAAGCTAAACAACCCCAAAACCTAGAACATGGGACCTCATCAATGCAAACCAGATATCAGCAAAAAGTAGAATCGGTACCTCCTTTAGTTCCCGAATTACCAAAGGTTTATACCAGAAAGAGTGAGAGGTTGACAAAAACAAAAGATGTCCCTTCTCCCAATATACCTCTACCTACAGACACAAAAGTCAGCAAACAAACAGAGAAGGGCAAGGGAAAAATAATTGAGCTCAAAACAAAGCAGACGCAAATTGACAATAAAACCACCTTAGCATAAATGTTCAAAGGTGGAAAGAGACCATGCACAAGACCGTGGAATAAGTTGAGATTGAACATCAAACTAAAGCAAAACCCTGAGTTGGCAAAAGAAGTCATTAATGTAGACAAAACCCCTCAAAAGGACTTACTTATAAACAGGGAGGAGTCCACAAGCACAAAGAAATCCAAGAAGACCAAAGGCTCAAGGAAAGGGGTTGCTACATAGGTCCAGAGGACTAAGAAAGAAAGATAAACTATTGTAAACATCCTACTAGAGGCAGCTAGCACACTCAGCTAGTTATTTTCACAGCTCAGTTTTAATTACCAACTTTTCAGATGGAATTTTGACTAAAGGTCGATAACTAGTAGGTCAACAATTTGCAAGGTTAAAATTTTGATGAGCGCTGACAGTTTCACTGTCAGCGATTTGTACTATGAAATTTCGATAATCGTTGACAGTTTCAATATCGGAGACTCTGGCCCTTATCCGGTTTTGAAAGAGAATCAGTGGATTCGTAAGCGCTGGCAGATTAGGAAATCCCGAAAGGAGGAGAAGCATAACAAATGCCATTTTTAGCATGGGGACAAGACACAAGTTCCAGGAAACCAGGTAGAATATCAGTGAACAATTTTGACCCCAGTTCTAACCAATATTTTAGCAAATTGTTATAGTTTAGAAACAGATATTTCTGCGTTTATGTAGTATATTCATGTATTCGATATACACTCTTTATGTTTAGAAATTTGTAATTAAGTACAACTAGAAACCTGCTTTTTAGTTTGTAATTTTTCCTATAAAGACAAGCTCTTTAGAATGAAAAAGGGTTGGTTTTTTATCAAAAGACTTATTGCGCACTATATATTTCTGAAACTTTAATGAAGAAAGCCTGATTCTGCAACAGAGATTCTTGTGTTGGGAAATTTGGATGTGTTCTTGTTTCTGTTTTCCTTTCTACGTTGGCATATGTATGCTCTTCTATGACTGATAAGAGTGAACGAACAGAATTCATATGTATTATGCTTTGTTTATATTTTCAATCATCTATATCTTTCTGACTTATGTTTTGTAGAATTCATCCTCGCGATGCTCTTATGAGTATATTGTTTAGAAAATTGTTATAGTTTAGAAACAGATATTTCTGCATTATGTAGTATATTCATGTATTCGATATACACTCTTTATGTTTAGAAATTTGTAATTAAGTACAACGAGAAACCTGCATTTTAGTTTGTAATTTTTCCTATAAAGACAAGCTCTTTAGAATGAAAAAGGGTTGGTTTTTTATCAAAAGACTTATTGCGCACTGTATATTTCTGAAACTTTAATGAAGAGAGCCTGATTCCGCAACAGAGATTCTTGTGTTGGAAAATTTGGATGTGTTCTTGTTTCTGTTTTCCTTTCTACATTGGCATATGTATGCTCTTCTATGGCTGATAAGAGTGAACGAACAGAATTCATATGTATTATGCTTTGTTTATATTTTCAGTCATCTATATCTTTCTAACTTATGTTTTGTAGAATTCATCCTCGCGATGCTCTTATGAGTATATTGTTTCCCTCATAGACTGCATTCCATCTCAGCATATTAAAATCTCAAAGTATCTCAACTACCCTGCCTCTGTGAATGTTTTAGTTTGTTTTCTTATTAAGCCAAATATTTGACTCCATCGCCCAATGGAATTCTATCAAACCCTGCCACATTTTTGAAAGCCTTGTTATAGGAGATCTAGTCATTGTTTTAAGTACATAACCAGTCATGTTGATTAAGTTATTGTAATATCCCGGATGGGATATTTTAAAAAAATGCAGAAAAATACGGAACACCATAATTTGCCGTAAAAATAAACTTTTATTCAACAGAAGATTGCCATGTAAAATAAATGACAGGAAACACTGCAATCCAATACCATATAGAACAGAAGGAAAATCTCAGCTTTTATTATAGATAATAGAAAGGGTTTACATATAGATCTGACCCAGATAATGCTGAGATAGAAAACTGGCCACCAAGATAAGCTGCTGAACTATACCGGCCACAAACTGCACTGCTGCACTCTCCCTCTGGCAACAGCTGAAACTGAACCCACTGAAACTGATGAAGCCCCAGTTGAAGATCTGAATGATCCTCACACCAAACTCTAAAGCTCTGTGAAACTCCTAAGTGAAGTCTCCTCAAGAGAGTTGGGTTTTCGTCCAACACTCACAAACCACCCGAGGGTTTCCGTCCTGGGGCTACAGCGGAAGTAGAGAATCCACGTTCTCAAACCTCTCATACACAATAAAAATGATCTATACCCAAGATGTCTCCCAATGGCCTCCTCCCTTCCTTTTATAGATCCCTTGGAGCCTTCTAGAGCATTATTTTATTATTATTTTATTTATGGAGCATTTTTCCCTTTTTATTAAAATATTATAAAATATTCCTTTTTAATGCAGAAAAGGGTATATCGGCTACCACGCCTCCTCTGGTCACTGAAATCTCTGTCTAACTGTCCCATTGTGTAGGTCTCCTCGTCCCGGTTCCGATGAGCTATTACACTAAGGTGTTCCATCGTATATTCCTCCCGGAATGCCACCTTGAGCATAATCAGTTGAGTTAAGCCCATAAATAACTCAAAATTCCGAAAGTTATCGGAATGCATCGGAACGAAAGCCAAACTGCTCGGATGATGGAGTATATCAAGCGAATGCCTCCAGACACCATGAAAACTCCTCAAAACTCCTCTGAAAAGCTCCTGAGCCCACGGATAGCACCAATCTGTACCTGTGACCTGTCTGCTCCTAACTCTGGAAGTCCCTCCTAGCCCTGTTATGGATGATACCAAAAATGGGAATATTACAGACCTCCCGCCCCAAGATTGCTTGCCCTCAAGCAATCGAAATAGGTGGACCACTCCATTGGCCTGCCGCATCTCAGACCCAATGCCTGGATCCCATACCAACCTCTGGGTGCTGCCGTGCACCTGTGTCAAACCTCTCAGAACAGACCCCTCAATGCCGGGATCCCAAACTGATCTCTCTCTGTCCCAGTCAACAAACAATCCTCCTGGATCCCATCGCCACCCTGGCCAATCATCGCCCAAGTCCCACGGCTCGGGCTGCACACTGCCTTTGACTATAGCTGATGCCCCATGAAATGAAGTCGGCCAACAAGCATCAATGCTCCCTGGCCCCTGTTGTGTTGTACCTATAACTGTATAAGCTGCTCCACCAACTGCATACCAACTCATCACCTCTCTCCAATCCAACTGCTGGCTCAATCCCACGCTGATCCTGCTCTCCTGAAATCGGGAAGGAGTCCTGAAGTAACGACAATCGGTGCCCTCCTGCCAACTGGAATCTGTAACAGCAACTATGTCCAAGGGCCCCTGCTCTGCTATGCTCCCTATGAAGAATACTGTACCACCAAGAGGGTACCAACTCATGATCTCCTGCCAGTCCATCCTGGAAAAAGAATCCGATGTGGCAACAACTGCATATGGAATATGCCTAGAGTGTCGCTGCCAGCCCGTAATCGACTCACACTGATCTGCCCTATCTGTCAAAGAAAGCTGCCTGTAGGAAGAAGCCCCTCTCCCTATAATGGGCCAAAGTGGGCAAGATATGCTGCAAGCCCCATCGATGTACTCCTGGAGAGTACTACTCACTGAAAATACTGCAGCTCTGCTGATTGCGGGTACATCTATCGACACCTCATCAATGTGTCGGCCCAAGGATGGATGCTCCAACTTGCCCTCTGATTGTACCATCAGGGAATCTAGTCGTTCCCCAATGCGGACCAACTTGGCCGCCGACTTGGCACCAGTCACTCTCATACCCTCCAGCTCCTGGTCCTGCAATAAATTGGCCTCCCGTACTGACGTGGCCTTCTCTCTCAAAACACGAAGGTCCGTCCGAAGCCGATGATACTGCTGCCTGCGACCATCATCCAATACCTCTGTACCTGCTAGTGCCCTAGCTCCCTGCAAGACTATCCCATCGACCTCTAATGTCTCTAGAGGATATGGATCTGCAACTGGTGTCTGCGCATCTGACTGCTCCTCCTCAAAGGCTGACCCCAATGTTAGCTGCATATCTATCATAGGCTCAGTGTGGGTGCCCATCTGGATCTCACCCAAGGAAATGTCATGCCTGGTGTCCATAGTATCCTCTTCTGCTGACTCAGGCTCCGTCATATGCTGCTCTGGCTGAATCATCACAAGTGACTCATCACCCAGAGTACCACCTATACAGTCCCCTGACTGCTCACCCTGCACACTAGAACACAGCTCTGGTCTACTGTCATCATCATCTCTGCATGGCTGCTCTCGTTCCCGAGAAGCATCCTCAACTGATCCCATGGACTTCTCCAAAGAAGAGCCCTCACCCTGGCATACGGAGGGAATGTCTACCTGCTCTACCTTTGCCACCTCATCTGCATCTCTCACACATGAGTGATCAGGCCCCCAAGGTTCTTTGCAAATGAAGCAAAGTCCCTTCCTCCTCAGCTCATTTCTGCTGTCTGACCGACGGAACTGGAGCCGCTCCTCCCTGGTCAACTGTCTCCCGAGAAACTCAATGTTCTGCTCAACTAGCCCTTGGGCTAGCTCATAAGCAGCAGGCGAGACCAACCGCTTCCTCCTCCAAATGTTCAGCAACCTAGTCTGCAACTTCCGGCAAATGGTCTCATCGTCTCTCATACATGACGACAAGATGGACTGCATGTGTGCTATGACAGTATCAGGATGATGTTTCCTAATGCTAAAGAAGCATCGGAACATCTGCAAAATCAGGTCATCACACTCAAGATTGAACATGATCTCATAAGTTCGGCCCATGGCCATGGCTTCAAGAACCTTAAATTTCCTCCTAAATGTAGAGCCTGTATCGTTGTCCAAATCCCGAAAGGTTCCTACTATCAATCTGAAAATTCTTCTCATAATATCATCATTGTAGGGAAGGTAGGGTGCTGTTATCCTCAAGATATCGCTGAAGCAAGAGGCAACTATCAGCTGGATTCTCTCACTTGGATGTTCTAAAAATCTAGCTTGTATTAATACAAGCATAGCTGGCTTCAAAGCCCAATTCAAACACCAATCAGATTGCTGTACCTTCGAAAGACAGGATTCCAGTTCCTTTAACATGGAAACGTCAATTTCTGATCTTTCATTCTTTAAGTCCATCCCTTGTACATACAGCCAGTTTCCCACTTCTTCTTCCCTTTGTTTATTCCTCGGATGCTCTTGTTGGAGCAATTTATGTACCTTCTTGGAGAAGGGTCTGCTGTTCTGATTTGTTCTCTGGTTTTCTGCTTTTATTTTCATCCATCTGTTTAGAATTTCCTCCATCGTTCAACCAATGGAAAGACCACTGTCTTTCTGAGTTCAATGCACCTTTCTGAGTTGCTATATAATTTCCAGTGAAGTGTTTTAGCAAACAGATTTCTTGCACAATGTTGCATGTGCAATTCTGAGTTGTCTCAACTCAGCATTGCACCTCTGAGCTGTTTAATTTCTCAGTAGGATGAAAAGCTGTTGTGGGTACCCTTTATAGCGATGTAGGTGTAATTTTCTTGTCATACTGCTATAGGTGACATGTATTTGCTGGTACAAGTACAAGTGTATAGTGGAGAATTTATAAAGAACCAGTCTTAGCCCAATGGCTGGTATTTCTTCTCATACTCAGAAATTTCTAACTTCATTAATAGACTTACATCAAGACTGTGTTAGAGAATGCATGATAATTTACGCCATAGAACCCATCAATAAATGCATAACAGAGATACAAGAGGAACCTGATATGATTATTGCAGAGGCCACCTTCCAAAGAAATTTCTGCCATGTTTGAAGAAGATCATGTTGTCCAAGAATGTAGCCACAAGTTCTTGAAGCGCTGTCACAAGACTGTACCAACAAGCAACCACTAACCGTAATTCTCCCCACGTATACAGCACCAAACGAGGTAGCACGCACAAGTTAAGCCCACGAACAGTCTGGTATGAAATTGATCGTGGTTATGCAGGCAACTCAATTAAATTTCTCCAGAAAAGCTGCTACAGGGTCAATATGTCACTTCAGCCATTGATGAATTAGCATACGTCTGAATGTGCTAACGTCACACCGAAATTTAGCCGATCACAAACTGTTCCAGATATTTTATGGATATATATATCTTGGGAATTCCGTCCAAAATTGCAGCACGGATAAATTATGGCACAGATATTATCTTCTACGCACATGCTGCCACGATTTCTGTAATGAACCTAGCTGCTGGTCCTTCTCGGTTTTGCTGACGTTCAGCAATGTTCAGATCACGTTATTGCACATAACCTTCCCACCAATCCGCTGCCACTACCACCAGATTCGTGCACTGGCAATAGATCGGCCTCCGCAGCCTTTCTTCACGATCTCTCCATATAGCAGCTACACGATTTTATCAAATCAATGGTATATGTAGCTTACACCTGTTGTCGTCGGCAATCGTGGTAAACTCGAATGCTGCAGTAGTTATGCCCGAAATTTGTTTTCGCTCCCCCACTGGAAATTCACCGAACTCTCCACCAACACCGCTCAGATGATAAACACAGACCAATGATATTTTAATTCTGACGACAGAGCATCCGACCTTCCTTTGTACTGCTGCAATTTGACCCTTGAAATTCTCTGTTACTTCAGAAATTTGGACGACAATGGGTAATTGACCACGACCTTCAATGCTGGCATACGTTGGTTGCTAGCAGACAGAGAAGATACTGTTCCTAGTCGTGGTAGAGGGCATATATTGTTCAGATATAAAGAGGGAAAGAGCCATGCTGCCCGCTATGCCATACCACTACTGCTCGACGTTCAATTAGACATTGACGTCAATCAAAAATGTTTACGGCATTTCTCCAGAGAGTAACTCTCGATTCGATCCCCTCTTCTAATACTTGGCTTCAATTTGTCTTGGCATTTCAATAAATTCGAGTGCGGCCTTCAACAGATGATTCGGCTGGGAAAATTGGCGGCTTCCATGAAAGCTGTCTCAAAATTGATGCGTTTGTCACTAACTGGTGTTTTGCCCTCAAAGTCTTTCGTTGGCCAGAACTCAAGCGAGAATAAAATTGGAGATGTCGCTTGCCCTCTAAATCTGGAGACTGTCTGTGTCGGTGTGGTAAATCACACCCAGAAATAACACTCAGTTCTCCTCACGAGATTACAATCTACGACCCAATCAAATTAAGCGGACCCTTTTGAGGGAACAGTATGCCACAACCCAGACATATAATTATTTGGCCTTTCTTAGCTTGACAAAGCTCTCGAATTGGTGGATCGATACGCTTATTTTTCTGAAGGATACATGTCGGATTATCTGAGAGAAATCGATTCAAATATAGGTCTCGGCCTCTCTGGTGTGTATTCCAGTTCTAAGGTAAGTTTCGACGTTTATGAATCTTTCCTTCTAATTCACCTGCCCTCAAGAAGATGTCTTCAATAATTTTTTTTTTTTTTTTTTTTTTTTTTTTTTGGCTTAAACCCTTAAAATCTCTCTGCAACAAACCCTTTATAATAATAGCTGTAACTGAAAATTGTAATAATAATCATGGCAACTGGAGCTGAAACCCGCAGGCTGAACCAAGACTTTGCTCCGATACCACTGTAATATCCCGGATGGGATATTTTAACTAAAAATGCAGAAAAATACGGAACACCATAATTTGCCGTAAAAATAAACTTTTATTCAACAGAAGATTGCCATGTAAAATAAATGACAGGAAACACTGCAATCCAATACCATAGAAACCAGAAGGAAAATCTACGACTTTATTGATAATAGAAAGGTTTACATATCGTCCCGACCCGGATAATCTTGAGATAGAAAAGCTGAAAGCCCTAGATATTCTTTGAACCTCTAGCAGGCCACTACATTGCCTTTCTTGCCACTCTCCCTCGGCTTAGCAATTGGCCAGACAGGCCAGTGAAGCCCAGTGGAAGGTCTGAATGATCTCTGCCTAAACTCTAAAGCTACGCAAAAACTTCTAAGTGAAGCCTCCTCAAGAGAGTTGGGTTTTCGTCCAACACTCTCACAAATCACCCGAGAGTTTCGGTCCTGGGGCTACGGCTGAAGTAGAGAATCCACGTTCTCAAACCTCTTATACACAAGAAAATGATCTATACCAAAGATGTCTCCCAATGACTAAGGTGTTCCATCGTATATTCCTCCCGGAATGCCACCTTGAGCATAATCAGCTGAGTTAAGCCCATAAATAACTCAAAATTCCGAAAGTTATCGGAATGCATCGGAACGAAAGCCAAACTGCTCGGATGATGGAGTATATCAAGCGAATGCCTCCAAACACCATGAAAACTCCTCAAAACTCCTCCGAAAAGCTCATGAGCCCACTGATAGCACCAATCTGTACATGTGACCTGTCTGCTCCTAACTCTGGAAGTCCCTCCTAGCCCTGTCACGGGTGATACCAAAATTGGGGACATTACAGACCTCTCGCCCCAAGATTGCTTGCCCTCAATCAATCGAAATATGTGGGCCACTCTGTTGGCCCGCTGCATCTCAGACCTAATGCCTGGATCCCATACCAACCTCGGGGTGCTGCTATGCACCTGTGTCAAACCTCTCGGAACAGATCCCTCAATGTCGGGATCCCAAACTGATCTCTCTCTGTCCCAGTCAACAAACAATCCTCCCGGATCCCAATGCCACCATGGCCAATCATCGCCCAAGTCCCACGGCTCAGGCTGCGCACTGTCTCTGGCTATAGCTGATGCTCTCAGAGGTGATGCCCACCAGCAAGAATCAATGCTCCCGGGCTCCTGTTGTGCTGTACCTGTAACTGCATATGCTGCCCCACCAACTGCATACCAACTCATCACCTCTCTCCAATCCAAGTCCTGACTCAATCCCATGCTGATCCTGTTCTCCTGGAATCGGGAAGGAGTCCTGAAGTAACGACAACCGGTGCCCTCCTGCCAACTGGAATCTGTAACATCTACTGTGTCTAAGGGCCCCTGCTCCACTGTGCTCGCCATGACAAATACCATACCATCAAGAGGGTACCAACTCGTGATCTCCCGCCAGTCCATCCTGGAAGAAGAATCCAATGTAGCAACAACCACACATGGAACACGCCCAGGGTGTTGCTGCCAGCCTGTAATCAACTCCCACTGCTCTGCCCTATCTACCAATGGAAGCTGCCTGTAGAAGGAAGCCCCTCTCTCTATAGTGGGCCAAAGTGGGCAAGACATGCTGCAAGCCCCATCGATGTACTCCTGGAGAGTACTACTCATCGAAAGTGCTGCAGCCCGGCCGACTGTATGTACATATGTCTGTACCTCATCAATGTGTCGGCCCAAAGATGGATGCTCCACCATCTCCAACAACTCATCCCTCTCATCGGGAATGTAAAACTCCTGCTGTCCCCTAGCTCCCTGCAGAACTATCCCATCGACCTCCAACGTCTCTAGAGGATATGGATCTGCAACTGGTGTCTGTGCATCTGACTGCTCCTCCTCAAAGGCTGACCCCAATGTTAGCTGCATATCCATCATAGGCTCAATGTGGGTGCCCATCCGGATCTCAC